>CM033718.1:39101828-39699857 GCA_019671005.1 Hibiscus mutabilis | reverse complement strand
ATAGTATGTTACTTGACATAAAAGCCATGAATTATATGTTACTTGTCATGTAAGCATGACTTTCTTGATTAGTTGTTTTGTAAGCATGATGTGCTTGATTTTTTATATGAATACATAAAGTATGATTCCATGTTCTTGTTCCTTGATAGCCGGATGTTTGATATCCTTAGCTAGGATTATCTTGATGTTTGAAAGCCTTACCTAGGATCAATCTAATGCTTGAAACCCTAGCTAGGTTCATTCTTGTTTAAATGACACAAAACTTGATATAATAAATGGTTAGAAATAGTTACTACCTCACTAAGTACATTCTTGTACTTATCACTCTCGTTTTCATTCTTCCCAACTACAGGATAAAGGATATGAGTGTTGCTTGATCTTGAAGCCTGATTACTTGAGCTCGAAGCAAGACACAAGCATAGTTAAAGTTTGGTTTCATACTTGTTTTATATATCTCATAGATTGGTGGCACTAGAATGTATATAGTTAGCTTGATCATGCATTTTGGTACTTGTATATATTGTTCTTGATGGGCCTACTATGTTATGAACCTAATCACAAGTATGTAATAAACTTAGAGCACTTGTAAAGAAATGTTGTTTGCTGACGCATATGATGAATTTGTATTGGAATGATCAAGTGTTTGAATTAGATTATATTGAATCATGTTGTATACTAGGGTTGTTCGAATGGTTATTGTATAAGATGAAGTTAAGTGAATCATGAAAGTAGTAACTTGTAATGTAAGCATGAAAGGAAATAATTTAGGAGTCTAATTGAATGCTTTAGGATGTCTTGAAATGAAAATATGAGTTTGCTGGTATGATAAGTAATGAATGCTTGGTTGCTTGTTAGTTAAGTAACTCATCTATTAAGGATGAGTTATCAATTCTTGCCTTGATTGCCTTGTTTATTCTTGTATTATTTGTTAGGCTTGTCATTGCTTGCTTAAGTAATGCTACAAAGCCGGTTTGCTACTAGCCCGGGGTAGGGGGTGTTACAAAAGCGGCTAGCATTAAAATGACAGCGGAAAGGGTGGAATTACTTTCTTAAGGAGAATCTAATGGCAACTACCCACAATGAAACTATCTCGGAAGAAAGGCTTGCACTTTTGCACTCAATCATGGTGGGTCGTAAAATCAACGTCGACCGACTCATCATCGAGGAAACCTATAAGTGTGCTAGTAAGAGTAATGGCAGATTATTTTTCCCCTTGTTGATTTCTAACATTTGTATGAAGCACGTTGTGCCAATGGTCGATTCAGACAAGGTCCTCAAAACCAAGGGAAGAACAATCATGGATTCCTTGTGGAAGCAACTCACTACCACCAAGTCAAAAGACAAAGGCAAGGTAAAGGCAAAAGAGCCAAGGCCCAAGCCCAAGGTACCGAAGGCAAAGCCTGACACTTCTATGCCAACAAGTTAAATGGCAACGTTTTACCAGATCTATCAACTCCATGAGATTATTCTCTAAAAGTTAGAGAAAGCCGAGGAGCAAAATATCAAGCTCTAGCATTACGTTCATGCCATAGAAAATGCCATCAGGAAGACTCTTGAAGAAAAGTCCTAGGGCATTTTGCTAGCCTTCCACGAGTTCCCCACTAATATATTTTCCAGTTATGCCATTCCAGCCAGTCCCCACTCTGTCCATACTCTGACCCAATCTGATGCTATTGTTCCAATCTCGCCAATACAAGTTGAATCTACCATAACTGACACACCACCTCAATCTGAAGATAAAGGAATCCAGAGCCAAGCCAAATCTACTACCACACCAGCTGCACCAGCCTCGTCTGCCGCCACTAATGCTCCTACCACCTCGAAGCTGGTGTAGGTTGTTAGGGAAGTTCTTCACAACCTTGGAGCTTCCACAGCAGCCTCAAAGTCAAAGTCTTAAGCGAAAGAAGCACATGGGTCCTAATAGAGGAAGCTTTATCAAATAGAAGACCCACCTATCACGGCCAGAACCCTTCAAAGGGGAGTCCACTACTTCCTAAACTCCTTTACATTTCATTCCATTGCATTCACATGTTCATGCATTTTACTGTTTTCATTTGTATATATGTGTTGTTTTCATGCATTAAGGATAATGCACGCCTTTGGTTTGGGGGGGTGCATCCTCACATCTGTTGCCATACCATGCATTCCTGTTTATATTTTTATCTACATTATGTTGCCATGCCATGTAGATTAGATATAAAACATGCATACCAAACCACTAACAAATTTTTTTTGCCTCACAAATTTTGAAATAATGCTAACATTTTCCTACTTTAGTATTGTTTGTTCTAGAATATTCTGTCCAATGATGAAATTTGAAATCTTTAGTTTGCCTATTCCAGTATAATACTAATGCCATGACTGGTTGGCAATTGATCTCGGGTTTAGGGAAATGAATTTTCACTTAACACGTAGTATGCATCTAGTTCCCAAACAAACTTAGAATTCTTGAAACTAAGCTCAGAAAAAAAAAGAAAGAAATTTTGATGCCAGGGTAAAAGAAATTAATAAGGCAATAATGTTTTGCGATGGAAAGAAAAAATGTAGAACTCTCCTCTACCTTAGGGATAATAAGTAACTTGGGGCTTTTGGTTTGCTCCCTTTAAGTATATTTAGTTGCATTTAATTGTTAAATTCATGCATTTGTGTAAGGAGTTAGGGAAATAGGGAAATTTTTGTGCTTTGCCAGTGTGAAGGTTTGCTTTGTTGGTATTATTACATGTTTGGCGGTACAGCACAAGAGCAAAAGTATGGAATGCCGAAGAGAATACTGAGTTGTAGTTAAAGGGCTGCATCGACGAATCTTCTTCTTGCCCATTCTCTTAGTTTTATTTATTTTTATTCAATGGTGATGTTAAGATACGATGATGTTTTATGGATGGACCTCTCAACCATGAACTAAACTTTTATAGTTGGTTGGGGGATGTTTGCGTTTAGCGTTGGTTTTACGTTTGGTTTTTAATAATACAAATGTCTTGGCATTGTTTTCTCTATTTGGCATGTACTTTAGTTTTTAAATTCTTTGTCATGCGACCGCTAACATTGTTTGCTTATTACACCATAATATCTTAATAGACTTTAGGGGTAACGATTAGTTGCCAGATACTAAGGAGAGAAGCTTCGAAAGAAGATGTTCAAGTAGATGATGTAACACCCCATCCCCGGGTTAGCTGTAACCCGGTTCGGGAGCGTTACCAAAGCAAAAACAAAGCAATGGATAGGTTACTTGTTGAACAAGTAACCTAAACTAAACCTTTCAATACAAACAATACATACCACAATTCACATTAAGCAAACCAACAACATACATAGCATACTATTTTAGGTACCATTTTGTTTCATTTCATACTTATAACCTAAGTTACTATTATCATATTACCATTTCATTTAAATCACAAACATCATTCAAACAACAAACGCAATTGTGGCATACTTCACTTTAAGATTCTATTAAACATGGTTAAACTTTCATTCTTACTACAATTCCAAATACCTTATTCGATTAACACTAGGTGATCACTAAACTTGCTTTAACTAGCTTACTTGCATCTCAAGTTACTACTTATTCAACCAATTAGCAAGTTCAATACAAACCATCCAACATGCATTCTTTTACATGTTCATACCCTATTCGAATATCTATTGTTCCCTTAGTACAATTCATTTGTTTCATTTTCAATCAAGTTATCACATTTCATTGTATACTTGGCTAATACATTGATAATGCATGCTTAAACATACCTTAAATCCAATTTCAACATAGCCGAATCATGTTAATGGCCACAGGAACAAATGAATGATCATACCATCTTAGTCTATAATTCGAATGAAACAAGGATTCAACCATCATTGTATAATTTTCACAATTTGCGCATCATATACTTATATACACATCAACCAAGTCATATACATAGCTAAATCATTCAACTTGATTAAATGATAGGCCCATCAAAACATTACACATTCTAGTCTTAAACACACATCCAAATGCATGATCAAATCTACCTAGTACAAAATCTAGTGCCACCAAACTAGGAGTATACAAAGAGTATGAATTCATACTTTTAAGCTTGCCTCAAGTGTTGCCTCAAACCTAAGATATCCTCTTGAAGTATCTTTAATCTGTTATGGGAAGAATGAAGAGTAGAGTGGTAAGTACAAGTTATGTACTTAGTGAGGTAACACTAAATCTAGTCAATTTCAAAGCATACATATCCAAGTTTACATGTAATTAAAGGAGTCAAGACCATCAACATAAGTCACTTGCTTATTCGAATTGCATAGGGTAACTTAGGCAATATTTACATATCATACAATCAACATGACAACATCCATCATGATTCTCATAGGCTATTCGAACATTATGCTTAGAGGACAAGCAACCAATCACTCAAATTATCAAGTAGGCATTCATATAAAAAGCCATTCATCTATACATTTCTTTCAAAGTAGGGAAGTTTATACAAGTTTCTTACAATACAAGCAATGTTCATTTGAATTATTAAGTCATCTTTCAACATCCTTGGTAAGTAGCTTACTAAATAATCAAATCTTAACAATATGCACCATAGTGAATATGCACCATAGTGCCAATATGAGCTCAAGATTCTAAGGCATATCCTCCTATATATCATACTAGCTACCAAGGTTGTTGATTATCCATTTCATTTAAGCTTTATACATTTCATGATCCAATACAACATTGTGACCGTTAAAGGCCAAGCCCTTAAGCTTATGGAGTCTTAACTCCCAATAAAAACCAACCATGCCATTCGAATAACATCAATTGAAAGTATTATCCTTGTTCAATTCACTTCAATCAGCCATGTATAGCATTCACAAACACAAGCATATGTATGCAATGTGCGTACCTTATTCTCCAAGCAAGCATGCCATTTCTTGCCTTAGGCATAAGCAATGCAACATGACACACATTTCATTACATTTACTTAACACCCAAGTAACACATAAATCATGGCATCAAACAAGTTATCATACATGTCATTCTTCCCTTAATTAGCCAAATAGGTATTAAGTCATTTTACATGGCAATTTCATTGAATTAACAATATCAAGGTTGGTTCGGACCTAGTCCCAACCCTAAGGATAGTTACACTCACAATACTCCTAGCAATTCAAGTGTCTTGACTCCAAATCCCTTTGCCTCTAGCTTTGGGATGTCCACTCCTATCCTCTTCTTCCCCAATTTGCTGCCCTTGGTCTAGCAAGCAAAGTACACCTTCCATCAAAACAAGCACAATATATCACACAATCATAGTAGTAATGTTACCACATTTGTACCTAACATTTAGCTACTATTTTATGCTTCCTTTTAAGCATTTCTTACTAGTTTATTTCCATATTGTTATTACTTCATTTTAAAGAATAATTGGACAGGTTACAATGTCCCAAAACTATTTTGGAAACAGTTTGTTACAAGGTGCAAAAACAGTCCCAAATTGCCCAGGACACTGCTCCCTGGCAGTTTGTACACTGTCCCTTTAAATGGCCATATATTTTAATCCATACGTTAGAATTTTAATTACTATACACCGTTTGCACTGTCCAGCAATTCCTATTTACAGTTTCCAGCATAGGACCCACTTTTCAGTTATGTTTTCAACTAATGAAAATAGTCATTCTAAGGATCATGTCATTAAAATTTCAGCCCTGAATTTGATCTATACAATTTTTGGTGAATTTTCAAAGTGACTGCCCAGAACAGAGCAATTATGGGCAGATTGCATCTATTCACATTTTAATGCCTTAAACTCATTTTAACCAATGTCTTGGCCCTATAATTCATTTTATATGATATCCTAAACATGTTTAGTCATTGTTCATTCATATTCAAGGCAGCCCAAACAGGGCAAGTTGGTTATAATGCCTAATCTTACATGTTTACTCAATTTCAATTCCACAAAACAGTTTCTATGTTGTGTCACTATGTTCATACTTTTATCCTTCATTTCCAGCATTGTTTGCTTACAATTCAATTTGTTTAACACCTTCCTTACAATATATAATCATGATCATAATCAATTCATTATTTTCATAGCTCAATTTTAAGTTCTAATCATTCAATTCTTACTTCAACAACACATTTCAATTTTCCAGCAACCTAGCTTATTACACTATCATAAACGCATAATTTACAGCATTGTACCTACTGTTCATTTTTCAATTTTGCATAATTCTACAACCATTCAATCATCTAACAACATATTCAATAGCAAATCTTATCTATAATCATCAAAACAGTACAATTCCACATATATATTTGCCTATTCAATTGAATACAAGTAGAATCTTACTTTGCTTCTAGCTTAATTTCAATGAAAAATTACTACACATGCAAGCATAATTCCTTCTCCAATGGTGTTTTCCTTAGCTTTCTTTCCCTCACTTTCCTTTCGCTTTTTTTCGGCTAGATGGAGGATAATGGAGAAGATGACAACATCTAATCCATGATATTGGAATTGTGCATTATCTAAAATGTCCCTTGATTAATCCTTAATATTAATTTAATCAAGGGCATTAGGGGAAATAAGGAATTTAGCAAGCATTCCCCTTCTTTATCCTTTAATTCAAATTGGTCCTTTGTAATTTGATCACTTATTTCATTCATTCTTTCAATTAGACCCTTGACTATTCAATTTAGCTCAATTCTAGATTCAATTAAGCTATCCATTTATGCAATTTGGTTCCAATACTTCTAAGCTAGGATTTGGGGTCTTACAATTCTCCCCCTTAAAAGAAAATTCGTCCTCGAATTTTTACCTGATTTGAACAAGTGAGGATATTGCTTCCTCATGACTTGTTCAGATTCCCAGGTAGCTTCTTCCACCTTATGATTTCTCCGTAAGATCATAACAAGGGGAACACTCTTGTTCCAAAGCTTTCTTACTTCCCGATGAAGAATCTAAATGGGTTCATCTTCGTATGACAAATCGAGATTCAATTCTACTTCTTCGGCTCAAGAATGTGTAAAGGATCATATTAATACCTTTTGAGCATTGAGACATGGAAGACATTATGCATTCTATCGAATTCTCTAGGAAGAGCTAATCGATAGGCCACTGGACCAATTCTTTCAATAACTTCAAATGGTCCTATGTATCGGGGATTGAGCTTCCCATTTCCTCTAAATCTGAGCACTTTCTTCCAAGGTGAGACCTTTACAAACACTTTGTCTCCAATAGCATACTAAATATCTCTCATTTTCAAGTCAATATACGCTTTCTGTCTATAGACAGCTACCTTTAATCGATCATGAATGATCTTGATTTGTTCTTCAGTTTCCCGAAGCAATTGAGGTCCCAGTACTTTGTTGTTTCCTAATTCAGACCAGCATAAGGGAGTTCTACATCTTCTACCATATAGAGCTTCAAATGGTGCCATTTGAAGAGAAGATTGATAGCTATTTTGTAGGCAAGCTCTACAAGAGGTAGGGATTTCTCCAAATTCTTCTTGAAGTCAAAAATACAAGCCCGTAGCATATCTTCTATCACTTGAATGATTCTCTCAGATTGGCCATCCGATTGAGGATGAAAGGCCGTACTAAGATGTACTTTAGCTTCTAGAGCTTTTTACAGAGAATTCAAGAATCGAGAAGCAAATCGAGGGTCACGATCAGAGATAATTACTATAGGTACGCCATGTAACCGAATCACATCACGAATGTATAGCTCAGCAAGGGTTTCCAAGCTCATGTTCATACGAACAAGGATGAAGTGAGTTGATTTAGTGAATCTATCAACAATCACCCATACAACATCATTCTTTCTTGGACTAGAAGGAAGACCGGTGACAAAGTCCACAATAATTCGATCCCACTTCCATTGGGGAAGTTCAATAGGTTGAAGCAATCCAGTAGGGCTTGATCCTCGGTTTTGACTCTGTACATGTTAACCACTTGGATACAAAGTTCGTTATTGCAGATTTCATGCATGGCCACCAGTATAGTGGCTTCAGGTCCTTATATATCTTAACCGATCCAGGGTGGATCGAGAAAGAACTTTGATGTGCTTCTTACGACATTTTCCGTCTTAGTTCCTCATTGTTAGGAACACAAACTCTATCCTTTAAATAGAGTAGTCCATTTGACTTTAGGGAGAAGTCGGAGCTAGACTCATAAGTAAGCTTAGATATGATTTTCTGAAGACCTAGATCAACTTGTTGGAGTTCTTTAATTCTTGAGGTGAAGTCAGATTGAACTTGAAGTTTAGATAAAAATTTACAGCCCTTGGATAGTCAGAAATGAGCATGGATAGCCGTAGTAGCTACGAAAGCATTAATAAAGTCATTAGAATGATTATCAATAGATTTCTTGCAATGCAAGGCACTGTTTGAATTGTTACTTGTATAACAAGGCATTGTTCAAATTCTTTCTTATCAGCTAAGAAAGATTCAATTTCAATGGTTGCATGTATTTTAGACACAACTCTTATTCGAATGGGTTACTTGTATTTCAAGGAATGTTCGAATAGTAACTTGTAGCTTAGGGAAACTCTAAATTCATTGTTTGCAAAGAAAGAGAAGGCATGATTCAAATGAATTTAATCAGAATTCTAGATTTAAGAGTTACCCGAGTATGGTATGCGACTAAGGGCGTCAGCAATTACGTTTGCTTTCCCTATGCGACTAAGGGCGTCAGTAACTATGTTTGCTTTCCCTAGATGGTAGTCGATAAGCAAGTCGTAATCCTTAAGTAATTCGAGCCATCTCTTTTGCCTTATATTCAAGTCCTTCTGAGTTAGGAGGTATTTGAGACTTTTATGATCAGTAAATAGATTGCATTTCTCTCTGTATAGATAGTGTCTCCATATCTTGAGAGCAAATACGATAGCTGCTAGTTTCAGATCGTGTGTTGGATAATTAGACTCGTGTGGCTTCTGTTGCCTTGAAGCATAAGCAATTACTTTCCCAGCTTGAATCAGGACACAACTGAGTCCTAAATGAGAAGCATCACTATAAATAGTGAATTCCTTGCTCGATTCTGGTTGGATGAGTACCGGGGCATGAGTCAGAGCTTGCTTAAGTTGATCGAAGCTTCGTTGTTGGCTTTCTGACTAAACGAAAGGCATATCTTTGCGGGTAAGTTTAGTAAGGCTTGTGGCAATAGTGGAAAATCCCTTAACAAATCTTCTGTAATACCTGGCTAAACCGAGAAAGCTTTGGACCTTGCTTACATTCTTCGAAGGTCTCCAGTTCAAAATAAATTGAATCTTGCTTGGATCGACTTTGATTCCTTTAGCCGAGATAACGTGGCCGAGGAAAGAAACTTTTGGTAACCAGAATTCACATTTGGAGAACTTGGCATACAATTGATGTTCTCAGAGTGTTTTCAAGACAATTCAGAGGTGTTCAGCATGTTCCTCCTTATTCCGAGAGTACACCAGAATGCCGTCGATGAATACGACCACGAACTTGTCAAGATAGGGCCTGAATACCCGATTCATGAGATCCATGAAAGCAGGCGAAGCATTCGTTAACCAGAATGGCATTACGAGGAATTGTGGCCATATCGAGTACGAAAGGCTGACTTGGGTACGTCTTGTTCTTTCACTTTCATTTGATAGTACCCCGATCGAAGGTCGATCTTAAAGAATATGGCAGCATCCCTGAGTTGATCATAAAGATCTTCAATTCTGGGCAGGGGATATCGGTTCTTGATAGTGAGCTTGTTTAACTGACGGTAGTCAATACAAAGCCGCATAGTCTCGTCTTTCTTTTTCACGAATAGGACTGGAGCACTGGTTAGCTGGAAGGGCATAACTAGGAACTCGTAGTGACCATAACGAGTCCTGAAAGCCGTTTTGGGTACATCCGAGTCTTGTAATCTCATCTAATAGTACCCCAATCGCAAATCAATCTTGGGGAAGACTTTGATATCCTTGAATTGATCGAACAAGTCCTCAATCCTCGGTAAAGGATACTTGTTCTTGATAGTGAGCTGATTTAATTGATGATAATCGATACATAGCCTTATCGACACGTCCTTCTTCTTAAAGGACAATACGGGTGCTCCATAGGGTGTAGAGCTAGGCCGAATTCAAATTCATGTTGCATAGTCATGGAAGCAAACATTGAGGTCGGTTTTCTATTAATTAGGAGGATTGATTCCTTTCCTAAACCCCAGAGATAAAGTCTCCTATTTTGGCAATCTATCTTGACTTTATGTTTACTTAAGCAATCTAGTCCTAACTCTAGATCGAACTCACAATTTGGCTATACATATAAATCAATAGGAAAAGGGTATGTTTGGAATGACTATAGAACATTCCTTGCAAAGTAAGTTAATGGATGTAATTCCCCATACTGGGTTTGAAACTACAAGGTTTTGCTTTACGATTTCAAGTTTCATCTCGAAAGATTATCTCCTACATTCAAGGAGCCTACGGGACTTTTAGTATCCCGACCCGATCTTGTTTCTGACATTCTAGTTCAATCAGAACAATAAGAGTTTAAGTTTACACATTTACACATTTAAGCAACAAAACAAGCTTATATCAAGTCTCCTAGGTATATAATGCAAATGAGCTTAGTTTAGTCCTAGAGCGTTACCAAAGCAAAAACAAAGCAATGGATAAGTTACTTGTCGAACAAGTAACCTCAGAATTACTTGACTTGATGCGCAAGTAACCTAAACTAAACCTTTCAATACAAACAATACATACCACAATTCACATTAAGCAAACCAACAACATACATAGCATACTAATTTAGGTACCATTTTGTTTCATTTCATACTTATAACCTAAGTTACTATTATCATATTACCATTCCATTTAAATCACATACATCATTCAAACAACAAACTAAAGTGTGGCATACTTCACTTTAAGATTCTATTAAACATGGTTCAATTTTCATTCTTACTACAATTCCAAGTACCTTATTCGATTAACACTAGGTGATCACTAAACTTGCTTTAACTAGCTTACTTATAACACCTCATCATCAGGTTAGCCGTAACCTGGTTCAGGAGCGTTACCGAAACGAAAACAAAGCGATTGATAGGTTACTTTTTGAACAAGTAACCTCAAAATACTGCGCAAGTAACCTAAATCAAACCTTTCAACACAAACAATTCATACAAGCAGTCACATTAAACAACCCAACAACATTCATAGCATACAACTTTAGGTACCATTTGTTTCATTTCATACTTATAACCTAAGTTACTATTATCATATTACCATTCTAATCTACTTGCATACATCATTCGAACAACAAACACAATTTTGGCAAATATACATAAAGTCGTCATCCATACATTTCTTTCATGACAAGTAACAAGTTTGCAACCGTTCATGTGTCGTCCTTCAAAGCAATGAAGTTCATACAAGTTTCTTACAATACAAGCAATGTTCATTTGATTTATTAAGTCCTTTTACAACATCCTTGGTAAGTAGCTTACTAGATAATCAAATCTTATCAATATGCACCGAAGTGCCAATATGCACCGCAATGCCAATATGTACCGACGTACAAATATGCATTGTAGTGCCAATATGAGCTCAAGCTTCTAAGGCATGCCCTCCTATCTATCAAACTAGCTACCAAGGTTGTTGATTATTCATTTCATTTAAGCTTTATACA
Organism: Hibiscus mutabilis; assembly: GCA_019671005.1. NCBI lineage: Eukaryota > Viridiplantae > Streptophyta > Magnoliopsida > Malvales > Malvaceae > Hibiscus > Hibiscus mutabilis. Next base: position 39,688,253 of record CM033718.1, on the reverse strand, counting down.
TTTCATGATTCAATATAACAATATGCCATTCAAAGGCCAAGCCCTTAGGCTTATGGAATCTTAACTCCCAATACACAACTATCCATAGCATTCGAATCAATCAGCCATGTATAACATTCACAAACACAAGCATATGTATGCATTGTGCGTGCCTTATTCTCCAAGCAAGCATGCCATTTCATACCCTAGGCATAAGCAATACACATGACAAGCATTTGATCATATTTGCTTAACACCCAAGTAAACACAAAGATCATGGCGTCAATAATGTTATCATACATTTCATTCTTCCCTTAATTAGCCAAAATTACTTTAAGTCATGTTACATGGCATTGACATTACATTTAAGCAATAACAATGTTGGTTAGGACCTAAGTCCCACCCTTAAGGGTAGTTACACTCACAATACTCCTAGCAATTCAACTATGTTGGATCTAAATCCCTTTGCCTCTAGCTTTGGGATGTCCAGTCCTATCCTCTTCTTCCCCAATCTGCTGCCCTTGGTCTAGCAAGCATAACAAATACACATTCCATCAAAACAAGCATAATATAACACACAATCATAGTAGCAATGTTATTACATTTTACCTAACATTTAGCTGATGTTTTATGCTTCCTTTTAAGCATTTCTTACCAATTCAATTCCATAATGTTACTACTTCATTTTAAGACATAATTGGACATATTACAATGTCCCAAAATTGTTTTGGAAATAGTTTGCAACTAGATGCAAAAACAATCCCAAACTGTCCAGGACACTACTACCTGGAAGTTTGCACACTGTCCCTTTAAATGGCCATATCTTTTAATTCGTACGTTGGAATTTCGATTGCTATACACCATTGGACAGCTTTCAAAATTTCATATAAGACCATGTAATTTTAATTCTTAGCCGATTAATACATTCTATTCTTCAAAGACAGGGCATTTACATTGCCTAGACAGTTTGCACTGCCCAGAAATTCCTATTTACAGTTTTCAGTATAGGACATAGTTTTCAATTCTGTTTTCACCTAATGAAAATAGACATTCTAAGGATCCTGTCATTAAAATTTCAGCCCTGATTTAAATCTATACAATTTTTGGTGAATTTTCAAAGTGACTGCCCAGAACAGAGCAATTCTGGGCAGATTGTATCTAGTCACATTTTAATGCCTTTAATCCATTTTAACCAATGTCTTAGCCCTATAATTCATTTCATATGACATTCTAAACATGTTAGGTCCATGTTAGTTCATTAATCAAGGCTGCCAAAATAGAGTAGGTTGGTTATAAAGCCTAATATTGCATGTTTACTCAATTTCAATTCCACAAAACAGTTTTTATGTTACATAACTATGTTCATGCCTTTATCCTTCATTTCCAGCATTGTTTGCATCTAATTCAATTTGTTTAACACCTTCTATACATTACCTATTCATGATCATCATCAATTAATTAATTCCATAGCTCAATTTATGTTTTAATCATTCAATTTTATCTCAACAACACAATTCAATTTTCCAGCAACCTAGGTTTGTTACACTAGCATAAACACATAATTTCCAGCCTTGTACCTAGTTTCATTCTTCAATTTTTTATAATTCAACAATCATTATATCATCTAACAACATATTCAATGTCTAATTCATCTAACATCATCAAAATCAGTACTAGTTGCTTATTCAATTAAACACAAGAAGAATTATACTTACTTTTCTTCTTGCTTAATTTCAATGAAAATTTCCTACACATGCAAGCTTAAATTCTTCTTCAATGGCTGAATTTCCAAGCTTTCTCTCTCACTTTTCCTTCTCTCTCTAATCGGCCAACAATGGAATAATGAAGAGGGTGACAACAACAATTCCTTGTTATTGGAATTGTGTATTGTCTAAATTGTCCCTTAATTAGTAACTAATCATGTAATTAGTCAAGGGCACATAAGAGATTCATGATATCTACCATGCAAGCCTTATCTTTCTCCTTGAATTCAAATTGATCCTTATAATTTGATCACTTGTTTCATACATTCTTTCAATTAGGCCCTTAACTAATCAATTTAGCTTAATTCCAAATTCAATTAAGCTATCAACTTATACAATTTAATTCCAATACTTCTAAGCTAAGATTTGGGGTGTTACAATTCTCCCCCCTTAAATTAAATTCGTCCTCAAATTTACCTGAATTGAATAGGTGAGGATACTGCTTCCTCATGACTTCTTCAGATTCCCAGGTTGCTTCTTCCACCTTATGATTTCTCCATAAGATTTTAACAAGAGGAACAATCTTGTTTTGGAGCTTTCTTACTTCCCGGTCAAGAATCTGAATAGGTTCTTCTTCGTAGGACAAATCGGGATTCAATTCAACTTCTTCTGGCTCAAGAATGTGTGAAGGATTAGATCGATACCTTCTGAGCATTGAGTATTCTTACTTCCCGGTCAAGAATCTGAAATACGTTGTGTATTCTATCAAAATCTCTAGGAATAGCTAATCGATAGGCCACTAGACCAATTCTTTCAATAACTTCAAACGGTCCTATGTATGGGGGGTTGAGCTTCCATTTTCTTCCAAATCTGAGCACTTTCTTCCAAGGTGAGACCTTTATGAATACTTTATCTCCAATAGCATATTGGATATCTCTCTTTTTCAAATTAGCATACGCTTTCTGTTTATCGAAAGTTGCCTTTAACCAATCATGTATGATACTGATTTGTTCTTCGGTTTCCCGAAGCAATTGAGGTCCCAATACTTTGCTTTCTCCCAATTCAGACCAGCATAAGGGAGTTCTACATCTTCTACCATATAGAGCTTCAAATGGTGCCATTTGAATAGAAGATTGATAGCTATTGTTGTAGGAAAACTCCACAAGAGGTAGGGATTTCTCTTAATTCTTCCCGAAGTCAATAACACAAGCTCGTAGCATATCTTCTAATACTTGAATGATTCTCTTAGATTAGCCATCCGATTGAGGATGAAAGGCTGTACTAAGATGTACTTTAGCTCCTAGAGCTTTCTGTAGAGAATTCCAAAATCGAGAAGCAAAACGAGGGTCACGATTGGAGATAATTACTATAGGTACACCGTGTAACTGAATACTTCATGGATGTACAACTAGGAAAAGGTTTCCAAGCTCATGTTCATACGAACAGGGATGAAGTGAGTAGATTTAGTGAATCTATCAACAATCACCCATACAATATCATTCTTTCTTGGAGTAGAAGGAAGACAGGTGACAAAGTCCATAGTAATCCGATCCCACTTCCACTGGGAAGCTCAATGGGTTGAAGCAATCCAGTAGGGATTTGATGCTCAACTTGAACTCTTTGACATGTTAAGCACTTGGATACAAAGTCCGTAATTGCAGATTTCATGTCAGGCAACCAGTATAGTGGCTTTAGGTCCTTATACATCTTAGCCGATCTAGAGTGGATCAAGAAAGAACTTTGGTGTGCTTCTTACAACATTTCCTGTCGTAATTCTTCATTGTTAGGAACACACACTCTAACCTTGAAATAGAGGAGTCCATTTGACTTAAGGAAGAAGTTGGAGCTAGACTCAGAAGCAAGCTTAGATATGATCTTCTAAAAATCTAGATCAACTTGTTGGAGTTCTTTAATCCTCGAGATGAAATCAGATTGAACTTGGAGTTTAGACAAAAATTTTTGGTTCTTGGATAGTTGGAAATAAGCATTGATAGCCGTGTAAGCTACGAAAGCATTAACAAAGTCATTAGAATGATTTTCAAAAGATTTATTGCAGTGCAAGGCACTGTTCGAATTGTTACTTGCAAAACAAGGAATTTTCAAATTGTTCTTTGAAGGACAAGGCATTGTTCGAATGCTTTCTTACAATCTAAGAAAGATTCGAGTTCAATGGTTACAAGTATTTAGGCTCAATTCTCATTCGAATGGGTTACTTGTATTTTAAGAAATGTTCGATTAGTAACTTGTAGCTTAATAAAGCTTTAAATTCATGGTTTGCAAAACAATAGAAGGCATAATTCAAATCAATTTAATCAGAATTCTAGATTTGGGAGTTACACGAGTATGGTCTGCGACTAAGGGCGTTAGCAACTACGTTTGTTTTCCCCGGATGTTAGTCGATGACCAAATCGTAGTCCTTAAGCAATTCGAGCCATCTCCTTTGCCTCAGATTCAAGTCCTTCTGAGTTAGGAGGTATTTGAGACTTTTGTGATCAGTATATAGATTGTATTTCTCCCTGTACAGATAGTGTCTCCATATCTTGAGAGCAAACACGATAGCTGTTAGTTCTAGATCATGTGTTGGATAATTAGACTCGTGTGGCTTCAGTTGCCTTGAAGCATAAGCAATTACTTTTCCATCTTGCATCAGGACACAAAAGAGTCCTAGATGAGAAACATCACTGTAAACAGTGAATTCCTTACTCGATTCTGGTTGGATGAGTACCAGGGCATAAGTTAGAGCTTGCTTAAGTTGATCAAAGCTTCGTTGTTGGCTTTCTGACCAAACAAAAGGCATATCTTTGCGAGTAAGCTTGGTAAGACTTGCGGAAAATAGAGGAAAAGCCTTGAACAAATCTTCTGTAATACCCGGCTAAATTGAGAAAACTTCACACCTCGCTTACATTCTTCAGAGGTCTCCAATTCAGAATAGACCGAATCTTACTCGGATCGACTTTAATTCCTTCAGCCGAGATATCATGGCCAAGGAAAGAAGCTTCTGGTAACCAGAATTCACATTTGCAGAACTTGGCATACAATTGATGTTCTCAGAGTGTTTGCAAGACAATTCTGAGTTGTTTAGCATGTTCCTCCTTATTTCGAGAGTACACCAGAATGTCGTCAATGAATACGACCATGAATTTGTCGAGATAGGGCTTGAATACCCGATTCATGAGATCTATGAAAGAAGCCAGAACATTCGTTAACCCGAATTGCATTACGAGGAATTTGAAGTGGCCATATCGAGTATGAAAGGCTGTCTTAGGTACGTCTTGTTCTTTCACTCACATTTGGTAATATCCCGATCGAAGGTCGATCTTAGAGAATATAACAGCATCCCTAAGTTGATCGAAAAGATCTTCAATTCTGGGTAGGGGATACCGGTTCTTGATAGTGAGCTTGTTTAGTTGACGATAATCAATACAAAGCCGCATAGTCCTATCTTTCTTCTTTAAAAACAAACCAAAGCACCCCAAGGAGAAGTTCTAGGCCGTATGAAACCTTTATCTTGTAACTCCTGAAGTTGCTTATTTAAATCTTTCAACTCGACAGGTGCCATTCTATAAGGTGTAATGGACATCAGAGCTGTTCCAGGCTGAACTTCTATCCCAAACTGTACTTCTCTGGTTGGAGCGACACTGGGGAGTTCCTCGAGAAAAACATTAGTGAATTCAGGAGCAACAGGCATGCTACGCAACCCGAAGTTAATTTCATCTTGAAGGATTAGCTTAGCAAAGATTGAAGTTAGTTTCTTGTCTATTAAGAGAATGGATACTTTTCCTAAACCCTAGAGATGCAGTCTTTGATTTTGGAAATCTACCCAGACCTCATGTTTACTTAACCAATCTAACCCAAATATCAAGTCAAATTCATAATAAGGTAGTACATATTGATCAATAAGAAATGGGATATTTCGAATGGTCAAGGGAGCTTGCTTGTGGCTCAAGTTAATAGGTATTTTCCCCTATTGGATTCGAAACTACAAGATTTGTTTCAATAATTTCGGGTTTCAATCTTAACTTGTTGATCAAGGCAGAACAAACAAATGAATAGGTAGACCCCAAATCAATTAAAGTATAAGCAGGACTGGAATTTAATTCAGCGATACCCACGATAACATCGGGAGCTTCTTCATCATCTTTACCACGAATTTGGTACATACGAGTTGGGGCTCAAGACTCCTAATGAGTTGGAGCATTCGAATAGGGGTCCTTCTATTTCCCCTGATTCCTGGACTGAGCTTGTCTGGGTGCTTTGTTTCGATTTGAAGGAGCTGAGCTAGCAATTGCAGAAGTTCGATTCGAAGCCTTGTTGGGATTCTGAGGACAATCCCTAATATAATGATCAGAGGCTCCACATGAAAAGCATAAATTATGTTGAACTCTGAACTGGCCAGTATGATGTTTCTGGCAGAACTTGCGAAGTGGATATTGAGTAGCTTTAGCCTGATTCCCCATGCTATCAACAGAAAAAACCGCGTCTGGAGTCTTTATAACCGTTTGAGGTTTCAAAATATCTCTTCTGATTAGGGGTATAGTTCGAAGAGTGTCCCTTGCAATGTTTGGACATCTTTGATTGCCTGTGTGGCTTATCATCGTTCTTGGGTCTTTTGACCTTCTAGGAGTGTCCGCTAGTGCGTCTTTCCGAGGCTCTCATCTTTGCCTCAGTAGCAATAGCTCGGTTTACCAAATTCTGGAAGTTGGTAATGCCCAAGGAGTAAATATCAGGCTTAATTCATCATTTAACCCGTCGATGAACATTCGACACTTGTCGGCCTCGGTTTTGATACACTCGAACCTATACCTGCAAAAGTCGCTCACATATTGCTCGATAGGTCGGCTAGCTTGTTTGAGATACATGAATCATTTTAGGTGCTCGGCCAGATATTGCTCGCTGATATACTTCTTCTTGAACTCATCAGTGAAGAACTTCCATGTAATAGACTCTGCAGAAGCAGTCAGAGTAGTGGTTTCCCACCAACTTAGTGCTACGTCTGCCAACAGAGCGATGGCTCACTCGAGTTTATGTTCATCAGGACATAGCAATTGTTTAGTCAGAATACGAGTAGTGGCCTCTAACCAGTACTCAGCTACTTCCAGATTAGCCTAATCGGTGCCAGTGAAGGTATATGCCCAATGTTGAGCCAGCTTGTCAATAGGGGCTTAGTTTGGTACAGTAACAGTAGGAGAAATAGGATGATCTAGTTTATGGGTAGTTACGAGATGATTGAAAATCTCTTTCATAGTTGTAAAACATTCTTGCTGCACAAGATTGATAGCAGGAGCTTATTGTTGAGCAGCAACTTGAGCTAGATGTTGAGCTTGCTGTTGAGGTGGGTTCTGTTCCATTCTTACAATGTCTCATTCGTTCAAGGAGCCTACGAGACTTTCATTATCCTTACCCAATCTTGTTTCTGACATTCTAGTTCAATCAGAACAAGTAGAGTCTTAGTTATCATATTTACACATTTAAGCAACATTACAAACTTATATCAAGTCTCCTAGGTGGCACATATCATATATGATGCAAATGAGCTTATCGAATCAACCAAAAAGCTCTTATTACCAATAAATGTAACACCCCATCCCCGGGTCAGCTGTAACCCGGTTTGGGAGCACTATCGGAATACTTGTCAAAAAGTAACCTCGAAATACTTGCATTGTTCTACAAGTAACCTACACCGAACCTTTCAATACAAACAATTCATACAAGCAATCACATTAAACAACCCAACCACATTCATAGCACACAACTTTAGGTACCATTTTGTTTCATTTCATACTTATAACCTAAGTTACTATTATCATATTACCATTCTAATCTAATTACATACATCATTCAAACAACAAACAAAAGTGTGGCATATATACATAAAGCCATCATCCATACATTTCTTTCATGACAAGTAACAAGTTTTCAACCATTCATGTGTCATCTTTCAAAGCAATGAAGTTCATACAACTTTCTTACAATACAAGCAATGTTCGTTTGATTTATTAAGTCCTTTTACAACATCCTTGGTAAGTAGCTTACTAGATAATCAATTCTTATCAATATTCAATGAAGTGCCAATATGTACCGTAGTGCCAATATGCATCGTAGTGCCAATATGCACCGTCGTACCAATATGCACCGTAGTGCCAATATGCACCGTAGTGCCAATATGGTCTCAAGATTCTAAGACATACTAAGATGTTTTTGTGGATTTTGATGAATGGTCATGCGTGGTATATGCTTGAGTAGTCGATTAGTTAACTTTAAGGTATTCTAGTATGTTGGTAGTTTGAATATCCCTTTTCTAGGCAAATATGTGTGGTTGATAGCTATTCGAAAATGTTGTTTAAATCAGTTGCATTGAGGTCTATAAGTAATCAGCCATGATGTAGTTCTGTGCCTAAAGTAGTTTTAGTAGTTTAATTAACAAGCATGTCTTGATCTTGATTGCGATGCCAAATAAATGAAATAGCTATAATTGGTCAGGGTGATTTATTAAAAAACAATCTAAGAATACGGTCAAACTCTCTTATGCCTATGTCATGATTGTTTTCCAATTAGATCCACTTTTGTTTCAAACAATTTAAGTAACACAAGTATTCTCACGAGAATTAAAGTTATTCTATATCGCCATCTTGCCTCTTAGTTAAGAACAAATGTTTGGTAGCTAAAGTTCTAAATTTTGTAAGACATGTGCTTATCAGTCTTAAATATTTGTATGTTAGGATTCAAATCTTAAACTTTAAATTATTTTTAAATGGAAAGAACATGTATGAGTTAGTTAATAAGCATCAAATTAAAAAGGTTAACCTTGAGAATAGTTGTAGAAAAAGGATAGGTACATTATCTTGTGAATGGGTATAGTTCTTCTTCAAGTAACTATGTGATTTATCCATTAGAACTTTAATGCTATGTTCTATGTTTGCCTAGTAACATGTCTTAATTCGGTTTATCACCTAAATTGGTTAAGAGGTTGTAACATCCTAATTCGAGCTTGGAAGAAATCCGAAATTAAGATGTTAAAGACAAACAACCATATCAAACAAAGAACCTAATCATGAATTCGAATAAGGCACCAATAAAATTTCTACTCTTGATTACTAATCAATTCAGCCATATTGAGGCATTACATTTCAATTCATGCTTATAAATTTATTGTTTCATTATATGTACACTAGTTAAGCAAACAGGGCTTGAATCGAAAGCCATGATCTAACAATTTCAAATGTAGTTACCATTAGAACTATACTCTAGACAAATCATATATTTGTAACTCTATACATAGTTTTGTTGTCAACCAAATTCTAGTTAACAAGCCTTTTAACACCCATAACCTAGTGTTATAGTTCATTTTGTTTTATCCAAATCTCCCTAGGATTGTAAAAGCCTTTAATTCAAATCAAACTCTATTCCAAAGAATAAAACTAGAAACAAATCATACCAACCACTAGAACAAACATCAAAGATATCATCAAGACATAGATAAACTCTACCAAACAACCATAGTAAAACCCCCACTAAAGGCCTAAATGGTAATACTTAACTAAATGTGGGCAATCTAACCTGTCCATCAAGTTAAAGTTCGAATAAGATAAGGATGTATATCCAATTTCAAATTATTTCTACAAATCAATTTGATTCTATAAGTTTTCATACCTAATTAGACAAGCCACAATATCTTAACATCACCTAGCTTACAATAGCAAGGTCCTAGGTAAACCATAGCATCTGAATCTACCAACCACGTTTACTCGATCAACAATATTCCATAGATAAACATCAAGCCAAACACATGATATACATTTCTTTCAAAAGCTTAACATTTACATACTGACCCAAAATACTTAGGAACATAGGCAAGACATTCCTAATAGTGCCTCCTTCTAGGAGTTTATCTAATAATAAACAAAACATACATTAGAACTTTTAATGACCTTGCTTTAACTCCCCAAGCTTGATCTAGCAAATGGCCTTTCCTGTGAAGATAACAGAATGAGCGATTAGGTTGATAGTGTCGCAATTTAAACAAATAAGGAATATAATCAGCTTCCCTGTAGTTACATTATTCAATTCATCAATTTGGATAATATGCTTACAACACAACAATCAAGAAGCTTAAACTAAGCTTTGTTTGACTGCAACCAATCATCATGCTTTCGAAGAACTATCATGCAATATCAAGCAACCATTTGATGTTGTTCAATTAAGCATTCGTGCATTTTAATAATTAATCTTTCACAAGCAACCTTAGTTGAATGACTCGGCCTTGACTAGTTGCTAGTCTAAAAATACATATTCAAATCGAAGCATCTTCAAGCAATGGTAATCTATCACCATTGAAATTTCTAATCTGTTCAAGATATTAAGGGGTACCATAGTACTATTCAGGGGACCTTAGTCCTGTTCAGGCTGAGCTCAGAGATCTCTATTGGCATGCCAATCTAGCCAGAACTAACACTAATAAAGGCTCACTACACAATTTCATTGGTTCAATCTACCTTCTTTATTTTTGTCAAAATACAACTATATAGTAAAGCATTTCAAGATGCTATTAAGAACATTGGAACTAATCACATGCAATCAAGCTTGATTCTATCAAACATACAACTTACCTTGGTACTTACCTTCCCAAGTTTTTGAGCAAGCTTTGTAACGTCCTCAACCCGACTCAGGAGAAAATCGGAGTTAAGACCGTTACTGCAGAGAAAACCAAAAATGAGAACCAGAAAATTTCAAATTTTTGATTGACCATAATAAGGTTAACAGTATATTGCTTAACACTTATAAACTTTCTTGGATTCTACTATTCTTAGAATTATTAAATCATTACGAACATAGCACAGCCAGCATCAACCGATGGAAACTAGAAGCTCATTTGATACATCTAATAATATTCTTTTTCAATTACATAGCCAAGAACTAACATAGTCAAAGACCAAAAAGAAAGGACGGCACTAGAATAACTTAAGCACCAACAAAACCGTTTGCTTAATTACTACCCTTGATCAAGAATCATAAGGAACCAACTGTAACAATGTTAATATTTTATTAATTTGTACTCAATATATTCTAACTCTCCAATGTTATAGAATTTCATTTTGATCTATGCACGCTATGTCTATATTGGTCATCTTTGCTCAACATTAACCCTTTTACTCCACATCAATTAACTATTAAACAATGAGTCGATTAGCTATGTCTAATCATCAATTCAAGCATCTTTCACAATATAACCATATACATTTCACTAACAGTTCAAATCAATTAGTGATTTAGATATCTACAAACAGACAAGGGTATATCGAGCTTATACATGCCAGGAATACCTTCAAGTATCAAAGAATTATTTCTTCCCACAACATGCTCTAGACCTTAAATCATTTAATTATAATTTAAAGACACACATATCTTGTTCATTGACCATCCTTTAATGATATCAGTCCTTTAGGATTATATGAATTATTCTAGCTTGTAACATTTAATTGCTCACTAAGAGTTATCAATCACAAGGCTCACCACGAACTATCCATTACCAGGCTCTCCATGAAATGTCACACAAAGTGCTTGATCACAATTCTACTAACTCTTGGCTTAATATAAAATTTCATATCTTTTACAGGTTTGCCTTGGATCACTATTGGTGATGAGTAACATTAGTTCAGGCGATACTTAGCTTAGAGCACATAGCAATAGCTAATATCGAATTATATCAACAAGCGATGGTAATTAGTGCCATCGAAACATATCAATGGGGCGTCCCCCAAGCAATACTTTGAACAAGAGTACCAAAGGTACTAAAAGATCATTTGATATTAATAACAAGGGAGCGTAGTCCAAACATTTCAAGCATCAACTGATAGATCCAAGGTCTTCTATTTAAAGAGGCAATTTATATGTTTTATCTTAGTTTTGATATTCAGGAAGTTGCTTGTTGTACAAGAGCTTTACTTTTAAAGCTAACAGATATTTCTTAGGTTACAAGTGACCTATTTCTTTTCTTACTCTTGATATTGGGAAAGTATCTTATTGTACAAGTAATCTTACTTTATTGCTTAACTAGTGTCTTATGGAAAGCTCAAAGCTCTAGTAGGCTTAAAGAGTCTTAACTCCTTATACTTTAAGTTTTGCTTATTAACAAGGAGTTTTATGATCAAAGTATTTATAAATTATCTCATGTATTACAACCACAACATAATACAATCAAGATAAGAATTATAGCATACATAACATGGCATGTAATGATATGAAATGTGACATTATCACAAGCCTTTCTCGAATGCCAGGCTTGAACCCCATTCCCAATGTGATCTACTTGAGCTTGATGCAACATGTGTACATTTAAGACTTAACATCAAACAAAATTAGGATGACACCTTGTCAATCCCAATTGCATAGCTACACTCACCTAATATTCCAAAGTTATGGAATACCTAAACCACAACTATCCCTAGCTTTCAACTAAATTCTTTCTTCCATCCATCCTTCTCATAATGTGTACCTCAAGCAAATTAACAATCCATTAGAGATAGATATTAACGGGGCCAACCTTCTCTGTTATGTATTTTACTAAATACATTATGTATTTTACTAAATTCATCCGGCAGAGCCAACCGATAAGTAACGGGGCCAACCTTCTCTGTTATTTCGAAAGGTCCTATAAACCAAGGACCGAGTTTTCCTTTCTTTCCAAATCTAAACACCTTCTTCCATGGAGATACCTTGAGAAACACTCTATCTCCCACATTATGTTAATATCCCTTCTTTTATGATCGGCATAAGCTTTCTTTCAATTGAAGGCTTCTTTCAACCGATTATAAATGATTTGCACTTGTTCTTCTGTCTCTAGAAGCAATTGGGTTCCTAAAGCTTTGTTTTCCCCTAACTCTGACTAGCGTAAAGGAGTCTTACATTTTCTTCCGTAAAGAGCTTCAAAGGGGGTCGTTTGAATAGAAGATTGATAACTGTTATAATATGAGAATTCAGCTAGAGCTAAAGCTTTCTCCCAATTCTTTCCAAAATCTAACATACAAGCTCGAAGCATGTCTTCTAAGACTTGTATAGTTCTTTCAGATTGACTATCTAATTAAGGATGGAAGGCAGTACTGATATTGGTTTTAGTCCTAAGAGTTTTTTGTAAGGATTTCCAAAATCTAGAAGTAAATCTTGAATCTGGATCAGAAATTATTGAAGTAGGAATACCATGCAGCCTTATTATCTCTCGAATGTAAAGTTCAGGTAGTTAATCCAAGCTCATGTTCATTCGAACAGGAAGAAAGTGGGCTGATTTTGAAATAATTACTCATATTGCATCATTCTTCTTCGGTGACAGGGGCAATCCACTAACGAAGTCCATTGTTATTTGCTCCCATTTCCATTGTGGAATTTCAATAGGTTGTAACAAACCTGAAGGGACTTGATGTTCTGCTTTCACCTTCTGACATACCAAGCATTCAGACACAAAATCTATAATAGCATATTTTATCCCGGGCCACTAGTAAAGATCTTTCAAATCTTTGTACATCTTTATTGATCCTAGGATATATTGAGAATGAACTGTTGTGAGCTTCTTGTAAGATTTCTCTTCTCAAATTTAAATCATTAGGAAAACATACTCTATTTCGAAAATAGAGTAACCCATCTTCCTTTAAAACAAATTCTGATTTGGCATCTCCCTCAAGCTTGTGCAAAATTTCTTGTATTTCAAGATTAGATTGTTGTAACAATCGAATTCTAGACATCATACTTGATTGGATTTGAATTGAAGGTAAGAACTCTTGCTTCTTGCATATTCAAAGATAGGCATTTATAGAGGTTGAGGCTACAAAAATTAGCAAGGTGACTTTTGGAATGTGATCATCAAAATTCCGAATAGAAGCTAGGGAAAGAATAGTTTGATCAAACACTTACCACAAGAATGTTGGCGACTGAGTGCATCAGCCACCACATTAGCTTTGCCTAGGTGGTAATCTATGATTAGATTGTAGTCCTTGAGTAACTCGATCCATCGTCTTTGCCTAAGATTGAGCTCCTTTTGGGTTAGGAGGTATTTCAAGCTTTTGTGATCGGTATAAAGGTAACATATTTCTCCATACAAGTAATGTCTCCATATTTTTAAGGCAAAGATTGCAGCAGCTAGTTCAAGATCATGGGTTGGGTAATTCAATTCATGGGATTTTAACTGTCGAGAAGCATATGCTACCACTTTGTTTTCTTGCATTAAAACACATTCCAAACCCAAGTGAGAGGCATCGCTAAACACCGTAAATTATTTCCCCGATTTTGGTTGAGTTAACACTGGAGCTCGAGTAAGTACTTCTTTCAATTGGTCAAAGCTTCTTTACTGTTCTTTAGACCAAACAAATGGCGCATCCTTATGGAGAAGTTTGGTTAAGGGTACGGCCAAAATTGAGAATCCCTTAACAAATCTTTGATAATAATCTGCCAAGCCAAGAAATCATCGAACTTCACTAACATTTCTCGAAGATCTCCATTCTATCACAGATTGCATCTTTTTTGTGTCAACCTTAATTCCTGCGGCAGAAATTACATGTCCGAGGAAGGATACATCAGACAGCCAAAATTCACACTTGTTGAAGTTGCCATAGAGTTGTTTTTCTCTAAGAGTTTGTAGCACAATTTTGAGATGTTTTGAATGCTCGGTTTCATCCTTCGAGTAGATAAGAATATCATCAATGAAGACCACAACAAACTTATCTAGATAAGGTTTGAAGACTCGGTTCATAAGATCCATAAACGTAGCATGGGTGCTTGTTAGACCAAATGGCATCACCAGGAACTCGTAGTGTCTGTATCGAGACCTGAAAGTAGACTTAGGTATGTCATATTCTTTAACTTTCATTTGGTAATATCCCAATCTATGGTTGATCTTGCAAACTACTGAAGCACCCCTCAACTGGTCAAACAAGTCTTCAATTCTTGGAAGTGGGTTCTTGTTCTTAATCGTAATCTGATTAAGTTGCCGGTAATCTTGCACAATCTCATCGATCCATCTTTCTTCTTGACAAGGAGTACCGGGGCTCCCCAAGGAGACAAGCTTGGTCGAATGAATCCTTTATCTTGCAATTATTGCAACTGCTTCTGAAGCTCTTTTAGTTCAACTGGAGCCATTTTGTAAGAAGAGATGGATATAGGATTGATTCCAAGTTGAGTCTCGATTTTGAACTCCACTTTTCAGTTTGGTGGTAGTCCCAGGAGTTCCTCAAGAAAAACATCAAGAAATTTATATACAGTTGGAATTAAATTAATATTAGGCTATGTTTTAACATTTCCAAGAATATTAGCAATATAGGGGTTCGGCTTTTTGAGCTTCTTGTTGATTAAGAGTAGCGATTCTTTTCCTAGACCCCGTAGGTAAAGTTTTCTCTTATTGCAATCTACCCAAGCTGGTGTTTCCCTAACCAATCTAAACCTAGAATTAAATCAAATTCACAAAAGGGTAGCACATAAAGATCGATTGGGAAGGGGATACTTTGGATGTATAGAGGACAATCCCTACAAACAAGATTTATAGTCATATTTCTCCCTATAAGGTTCAAAACTACAAGCCCTTGTTCAACAATTTCATAACTCAATTTTAGTTTTTCAAGCAAGGGAAAACAGATAAATGAATGGGTAGATCCTGAATCAATTAAGGCATATACGAAATTTTCATTAAGTTCAATTGTACCTACAATTACATCAGGTGCCTCTTCATAATCACAACCTTGGATATGGTACACTCGAGTAGGGGCCCGAGATTCTTGATATGTAGTAGTGGGAGCCTGGCCTCGAGTCCTTTTTGAGTTTCCTGACTGAGCTTGTTTCAGCCCTTTGCCCCGAGGAGATGGAATTGGATTAGTATTTGAAGCCACTCTAACCAAAGGCTTGCCCAAAGTCTAAGGACAATCTCGAACAAAATGTTCTAAGCTTCCACACAGGAAATAGGCATTTGACTATTTTCTACACTGGCCTGAATGATAATTCTGACAGATATTACAATGTCGAGACTGAGCATCCTTGGCCGAATTCCTCGTGTTGTTGATTGAGATTGAGGGTGTAGAGGATTTGATTATTGTTTGAGGTTTTAGAATGAAATTACCCCTTGGATAAGTAACATAATTTGAGTAGTTTCCTCCTTGGTTTCTTGATTTCTTAGAAGGCCATTGAGGCTTATTATCACTTCGGGATCTTTTATCCTTCTTTGTATTGTTCTCCTTTCTTTTTTCAGCAGCCTTCATTCTAGACTCCGTGGCAATCACCCTGTAAACACACCTCGTTCGAGTTAGGAGCGAGAAGCGTTACGACGAGAAAACGAACAAGAAAAACGAAAATACGGGTAAAATTTTTCTCTTCATTAAAACTCAACTCTATTAGGTGAGTTACTTATATAGCAAGCTATCATAACACCCAATTGAATTACACTCAAGACTCTTTACTAATCATCAATTTGTTTTAAACACTTATGATTTTCCTTCAACGAATGTTGCTAGCAAAGCATGTGAACATACAAACATTATACGATTGCTCCTTAATATGATCATGCCCGATTCATTTCCTTTTTATACCTACAAGAGCATTCATGTACCAATACAATCCATTGATCTAACGTATTTCTTTCATTTTTTTATAGTTCCTAAGTTCCTATTACATTTTAAGACTAATTAGGAAAATAAGCTAAATCTATTTACCATTTCGATTAGTGCCGTAGAAAAACTAGCCTCATAGGCAATTCATTTTATTCCTTATTTATCCCAACAAGCATTTTAGAACTTAGCTTCCTTTCTAATAGGATCAAAGGAGTTAGACTTATTTAGACTTATTCCAACGTGTTCAATTCTCTAATTTCCATAACTATATTCGATCAATACAAGTACGTAAACACAATTCTAATTTATTCATTCATTAAACAAGGTCACATTGTTTACAAAGACCTTCACTTATGTACATCAAGATGCCATTAAGGTTATTGCAAGATTTTGATCAAGTTCATATATATATATATATATATATATATATATATATATTCATTAGCCTAATAAAATGCATGACAAGCTATGTGCCACCAACTAGGAGTATACAAATAATATACAATCATACATCAAGTCCTGCTTATCTTGCTTCGGGTCGAAAGAAGATAGCTTCAAGGTCAAGCATTGATCGGGATAGCTTTTACATGAGATTTGGGAAGAATGCATACAAGAGTGATAAGTACAATATTGTACCTAGTGAGGTAGCATCTGATCTATCAAGATTATTAAGTTTCAAGGTTCTTTAATCCAATTATAACTTATTCAAGCCTTAAACATGTTAGGTATAGTCTTAGCCTAGTATTTCAATTATCACCCAGAGGTTCTAGCGCACGATGAACAAGGGTTTCAATTCAAGGGTACACATTACACATTCAACAAACATTTTATGAGCAGTAACTAAGCAAGCCAACAAAGGTTCATGCAATTTAATTCGAATTAGGCATCCAAACTAGATAGTCATACCTTTCTATTCAAATTAGATTCACTAATGCTTTAACTTATCTTTCAAGTAACAAGTAATCTTTATATTACATTTATCAAGTGTCTTAATTGACCTTATACATTACTTTACTAGCATACAAACTTATTAGACTATTTGATTAACTTTAATATTCCATTTTAGTTAACTCTTGACTTAGTTACAAGTATAATTATCTAAGGAGATTCACTATACGGGGTTAAGACTTCATTTACGACAGTAACCAACTGTACAAACTGTTTACAAAACAGTTTACAAAAATTATCCAATTCACCTAGACTACTACTGTCAGACAGCTTGTGCACTGTTTACTTAAACATACATAATTTTCATTCATACGTCGAAATATCTATTAGTTTACACCGTTTGAAAGCTTACTTAACCCTCTTTACCACTGTTTAGACCTTTCATTTTAATGTTTTTCCAATTAATGCAGTTTTTAGTTCAAAGACAGGGCAATTGCATTTCTAGATAGTTTGTATTGTCCAGAGGTTTTCATTTCTAGATTCCAGCTCAAAGTCCATAATTCAATTCTATTTTCTCCTAATGAAAATAGACATATTAAGGTTCAATCCATATAAATTTCAGCCCTTAATTCGACCTGTACAATTTATGGTGATTTTTCAAAGTTGCTACCCAGAATAGAGTTTTCTGGGCAGATTTCACTAGGCTTGATTTTATCTTCATTATTTAACATATACACATATTCCTACTAGTCTAGGTCAGTCCAATTTTACCTATTAATGTGATTAAAACAAGGCATTATAAAACTATATTCGAATTAATCCATTTGATCAACAACATTTCTTTAGTTCAATATTTGGGCAGTCCATCATCTAGTCTTAGCCAATTCAATTCCATATAGTTATGGTTCATTTTAATCCATTAAACTAGCGTGAACAATCCCTTATATTAAATCTAAACTTCTAATTCATGTTAGGTTGAGCTAGACAAGCAATTTAGGACTCTAGTCCTATTCGAGCAACAACAAGGTAAACTTATCTTATATAGCATCATTCTACATTTAATTCCTTTATATTTAGTCCAACTACTTAGACTCATAACTCTATTCGAATTAAGTTGACTTATAGATATGATTCCTTCCAAACAAGAATTAAATCAATCTCAAGAACCAAGAAAACCAATTCAAAGTCATTCATATCACCAATCAAGTAAGGATTATAATTACAAGCATTAAGCAATATCTATCAAACAATCACATGTTCCCAATTCGATTAGGAGCTCTTATTTCCATGTTCGATTATTCAATTTTACAAGTATTCTTAGGGTGACAAGCTCATCAAATCATTCATATGAATTCTTTACAATTTCCTTATCAAGAAACAAGAGCACACATATTTCAATCAAGTGTTGCTTAGCTCATTTAAATCTTATTATCAAGTTTTGTTCATTTTAATCAAGTTTAACCATGTTAAGCCTAATCAAGCAAAGACAAGTCCTAGCTATTTCATCTAGCATCTTTCAAATGGGCAAGATCATGATATCAAGGATTAATTTCAAGAAATTATATTTTACAAGTATTAGGTGATCTAGCAATCAATGTTTTAGCAAGAATCAAACATATCAAGCAAATCAAGCATAAATATCACCAAATCCAATTCGAATAGGATCTTTCACCTTATGATTTATCATTCAAGTAATGAGCAATTCATGATAGCATGAACATCATTTTATTCATGTAATTTCATTACATTACAAGTTCATTTTCAAGTGTCAAGTTTGCTCATTCATTAATCATGTTAACATGTCTTATTGCAAGTTTATTAGTCTTGTTTTGCCTTGGTAGATAGTAGGACAAGGTAATCAATTCTCAAGTGGGTACGCAAAGTACCTAGCAAGTGGGTACACAAAGTACGTAAACAATAAGGTAACCACAACACCACACAAGAGGGTACAGAAAGTACCTAGCAAGATGATACCCAAGGTATCTAACAAGAAGGTACCTAGCAAGATGATGCCCACGACATCTAACAAGAAGGTGTCTATAACACCAAGCAAGATGGTACACAAAGTACCTAACAAGTCGAGCTCTAGACTCTGAGGCATGTCGTTCTACCTAAAACCGACTAGCAACCAAGGGCTTGTTGAATCTTTCATTTTCAAGCAATCACACATCAAGTGATTAAGCATCAAGCACATCAAGATCAAATTCATTTTAATCATTTAAGCCGTGTGAACCTTAATTCATTTCACAAGTGAACAAGAATTTTGAACATCAATTAAGGACACTTAGACCCTCAAGACATTCGTTTTGACGACTCAAGATTTAGGGAGCAAGCATTAGGTTTATTTTCAAGTGATTATTACTTATCAATCAAGTTCATTTTATTCTAGTATTATGCGATTGGTCATCCTACACAAGCAAGTACCATCTTACAACCACAACAACAAGATTCAATCATATTTATGTATACACATCAAATTTCAAGCATGGACAATCCAAGCAATTACATTCCACTATAATTCGATTGTTTATCAAGAAATCAAGCATACATGTATTCATCATCAAGTTTCCAATTAAGCATACTTCCCTTATCATCAAATACCAAGTTCATATTAAGTTCATTTTAATCAATATGAGGATAATAAGAATATATCATGCGTATTTGGTTAGGACCTAGATCCTAACCCTAATTAAGCTACACTTACCTAGTATCCTAAAGTTACGGGATACCTAAATCCTCATTCACATCCCGATACTTATCCATCCTTTCTACCATTTTCTTAATCTAGTATTCAAACAACACCATCATGCATTAGATTCAAAACCAAGCAATCAATCACACCAATTATTCAAGATACACAATTCATTACAAACAACAAATCTGCCACTGTCAGGCAGCATACACACTACTCACTAAAATGCTTATATCTTTTAATCTGTATGTCATAATTTAAATCCGTTTATACCATTGGAAAGTTAACTTAATTATCTATCCATCCATCTATGGCTCATATTTTAGCCCTTCTACATCAATACAGTTTCTTAGTTAAAGCCGGGTCAAATTTCTAGTATTGAATTTGCCAGTTTACAACCAGGTCCACTTTAGTGATGTAATTAGCCTAAGACCCTTACATGTTCAAATCATCCCTTTTTACCTTAGTTTCCCTTGTTTTTCCCTTGTTTTCACAAGTTAAGATTGGTCCTTAAGTCGTCCAATTAAGTCTTCAATTTAACAGTTCTTTCAAAACAATCCCTATTAGCCAATCAAGCAATTTAGGTGACTAGTTTCATTACTAGTTCCATTTTCAGCAATTAGACACTATTTATAACTGTTCAATGACTCAATTCATTTCCTATTCATGTTTTTCCAGCAAGTATTTCATTCAAATTAAATCTCAATCTTCATAACTGATCAATTACATGTGTTTATGACACCATTTAGCCTGTATCGAAACAGAACAGTGTAGAAAATAGTTTCCATGTGTTCTATATACGAACAGAATTGTTTCTTTAATCAAACTTATCAATTTAATAATTTATTTCGAGCTTAAACAGTTCACTAGAATTTTAGTAATCAAAACAGTCATATTTTAGATTACTTCCGAACAGGGCAGCTTCTAAGTCTATTTTAATACTCGAGTCAGTTCATACAAATTCATACCCAAAATTTCCAGCATTGTAATTCATTCAAATGAATCAAATCAAACGTTTAATTCTACCAAACAATAATCGGTTCCCAAATCCTAACTCTAACAGCCATATTCGAAATCAAGAAAATGCAAGGGAAACTTATATTCATAGACATGCAAGCATCAATCAAGCATTAAACCTTTAATTCAAGCTTAAATCTAGATTTTCCATGGTTGATTATCCCTTCTCTCTCTCTAGAATTCTCTCCCTCTATTCTTTCTTAACCCACTGCTAAATGGAGTAGAATGAAGATGATGTCTTCATTTTAATGGGTTTTGGAAATAACCATTTTACCCTTAATTAATCATTAATTAGAGACATAATCAAGGGTACACTTAGGAATTAAAATTTTTAGCATGCAATCTCGTTCTTTCTCATTTAATTCGATTTGGTCATCTTATTTAGGACACACATCTTTCATTTCTTTCAACTAGGTTACTAATCATCCTAATTGATTTAGGATCAAGCTTAATTAAGCTAGCTAATTAGGTTATTTAGCTTGATTACTTCTAGGGTACGTTTTAGTGTATTACAATTCTCCCCCCCCCTTAAAAAGAAATTTTCCCTTGAATTTCTCTCGAGATATATACTACCAACTCATAACCTTTCACACGTTCTGAGTTTCAATCAATCAAATGAAATTGTATTGGTTTCCAATTACCAATACCAAACAAGGTTTAACTCCTAGGTGGCACAATTTTCCTACATGATGCATGATTAGCCTAGTTTAGTCCGAGAATCGGCTAAACCTAAGCTCTGATACCAAACTTGTAACACCTCTCGCCCGGGCTAGGAGCGAGAAGCGTTACAACGAGAAAACGAATAAACAAAATGAAAATATGGGTCAATTAAAATTTTTCTCTTCATTAAAACTCAACTCTATTAGGTGAGTTACTTATCTAGCAAGCTATCATAACACCCATTTAAATTACACTCAAGACTCTTTACTAATCATCAATTTGTTTTAAACACTTATGTTTTCCTTCAACTAATGTTGCTAGCCAAGCATGTGAACATAAAAACATTATACGATTGCTCCTTAATATGATCATGCCTGATTCATTTCCTTTTTATACCTACAAGAGCATTTTGTACCAATACAATCCATTCATCTAATATATTTCATTCATTTTTTTACAATTCCTAAGTTCCTATTACATTTTAAGACTAATTAGGAAAATAAGCTAAATCTATTTACCATTTCGATTAGTGCCTTAGAAAAACTAGCCTCATAGGTAATTCATTTTATGCCTTATTTATCCCAACAAGCATTTTAGAACTTAGCTTCCTTTCTAATAGGATCAAAGGAGTTAGACTTATTTAGACTTAATCCAATGGGTTCAATTCTCTAATTTCTATAACTATATTCGATCAATACAAGTATGTAAACACAATTCTAATTCATTCATTCATTAAACAAGGTCACATTATTTACAAAGACCTTTACTTATGTACATCAAGATGCCATTAAGGTTATTGCAAGATTTTGATCAAGTTCATATATATATATATATATATTGAATAGCCTAGTAAAATGCATGACAATCTATGTGCCACCAACTAGGAGAATACAAATAATATACAATCATACATCAATTCCTTCTTATCTTGCTTCGTGTCCAGGGAAGATAGCTTCAAGGTCAAGCATTGATCAGGAAGGCTTTTACCTGAGGTTTGGGAAGAATGCATACAAGAGTGATAAGTACAAGATTGTACTTAGTGAGGTAGCATCTAATCTATCAATATTATTAAGCTTCAAGGTTCTTTAATCCAATTATAACTTATTCAAGCCTTAAACATGTTAGGTCCAGCCTTAGCCTAGTATTTCAATTATCACCCGAAGGTTCTAGTACACGATGAACAAGGGTTTCAATTCAAGGGTACACATTACACATTCAACAAACATCTCATGAGCAGTAACTAAGCAAGCCAACAAAGGTTCATTCAATTAATTCGAATTAGGCATCCAAACTAGATAGTCATACCTTTCTATTCAAATTAGATTCATTTATGCTTTAACTTATCTTTCAAGTAACAAGTAATCTTGACATTCCATTTATCAAGTGTCTTAGTTGACCTTATACATTACTTCACTAGCATACAAACTTATTAGACTATTTGATTAAGCTTAATATTCCATTTTAGTTAACTCTTGACTTAGTTACAAGTATAATTTTCTAAGGGTATTCACTATTCGGGGTCAATACTTCATTTAGGGCAGTTGCCAACTGTCCAAACTGTTTACAAAACAGTTTACAAAAAATATCCAATTCACCTAGACTACTACTGCCAGGCAGCTTGTGCACTGTTTACTTAAACATAGATAATTTTCATTCCATACGTTGAAATATCTATTAGTTTACACCGTTTGAAAGCTTACTTAACCCTCTTTACCACCGTTTAGACCTTTCATTTTAATGTTTTTCCAATTAATACAATTTTTAGTTCAAACACAGGGCAATTGCATTTCTAGACAGTTTGTACTATCCAGCTTGTACAATTCAAGCAAGTAGCCTTTTACAAGTATTAAGTGATCTAGCAATGTTTTAGAAAGAATCAAACATATCAAGCAGGTCAAGAATAGAGATCACCAAATCCAATTTGAATAGGATCTTTCACGTTATGATTTATCCTTCAAGTAATGAGCAATTCAAGATATCATGTACATCATTTTATTCATGTAATTTCATTACATTACAAGTTCATTTGCAAGTGTCAAGTTTGCTCATTCATTAATCATGTTAACATGTCTTATTGCAAGTTTATTAGTCTTGTTTTGCCTTGGTAGATAGTAGGACAAGGTAATCAAGTCTCAAGTGGGTACATAAAGTACCTAGCAAGTGGGTACACAGAGTACCTAGCAAGTGGGTACACAGAGTACCTAAACAAGAAGGAGTCCACAACACCACACAAGATGGTACAGAAAGTACCTAGCAAGATGATACCCAACGTATCTAACAAGGTGTCTATAACACCAAGCAAGATGGTACACAAAGTACCTAGCAAGTCGAGCTCTAGACTCTAAGGCATGCCATTCTACCTAAAACCGACTAGCAACTAAGGGCTTGTTGAATCTTTTATTTTCAAGCAATCACACATCAAGTGATTAAGCATTAAGCACATCAAGATCAAATTCATTTTAATCCTTTAATCCATGTGAACCTTAATTCATTTCACAAGAGAACAAGAATTTCAAACATCAATTAAGGTCACTTAGACCCTCAAGCCATTCAATTTGACCACTCAAGATTTAGGGAACAAGCATTGGTTCATTTTCAAGTGATTATTACTTATCAAGCAAGTTCATTTTATTCTAGTATTATTCGATTGGTCGTCCTACACAAGCAAGTACCATCTTACAACCACAACAACAAGATTCAATCATATTTATGTATACACATCAAATTTCAAGCATGGACAATCCAAGCAAATACATTCCACTATAATTCGATTGCTTATCAAGAAATCAAGCATACATGTATTCATCATCAAGTTTCCAATTAAGCATCCTTCCCTTATTATCAAATACCAAGTTCATTTTAATCAATATGAGGATAACAAGAATATATCATGCGTATTTGGTTAGGACCTAGGTCCTAACCCTAACTAAGCTACACTCACCTTGTGCCCCAAAGTTACGTGATACCCAAATCCTCATTCACATCCCGACACTTATCCATCCTTTCTACAATTTTCTTAATCTAGTATTCAAGCATCACCATCATGCTTTAGAGTCAAAACCAAGCAATCAATCACACGAATTATTCAAGATACACAATTCATTACAAACAACAAATTTGCCACTGCCAGGCAGCATACACACTACTTACTAAAATGCTTATATCTTTTAATCCGTACGTCGGAATTTAAATCCTTTTATACCGTTGGAAAGTTAACTTAATTATCTATCCATCCATATATGTCTCATATTTTTAGCCCTTCTACTTCAATACGAGTCGTCACAATAGCGTTCCGACCTCTACGCAGTCCATCCGAATGAAATGAAAATATTTTCTCTTCTCTACCTATTAGAGAGGTTTTTCAAAAATATATATTTTGGCTGCTAGACCGTATGCCTTTATATAGCATTCAAAAACCTAATTCTAATTAAATTTGTATTCTTTAAATATACAATATATTTAACCGAATATAATTAAATATGTAGAATCTGATTCTACTTTAATTAGGTTTCTTTTAGAGAGATATATATATAGCATTTGATAATTACAATAACTTATCAAATATTAACATATATATATATATAAACGAAATTATCCATTATATAAAAATTTCAGTTTCTCACTAATTAGGTGCACAACAAGTTTGTACACATGCTATCTAGTCGATATTTGTTCGTTTCAATCATAGGGTATGTCCCTTGTAGGTTCATGTAACGTTAGCAGTAATATCCAGAACAATTCTAATATTACAAGCAATGAGTGAATCTAGCAATACATCATTGTTACCTAGGTTACATGAAATCGTGGTTCGATTTAACCTTTTTTCCCGTGATTAAGTTCTTTTATGTATTTCATCCTTTTGTCCTCGTATCTAGATCGGACACAAGTCATAGAGTAGTCACACTTGTATAGTCCATCTAATATTTGTTCGTTTCAATCATAAGGTGTGACCCTTGTAGGTTCATGTAACGTTAGCAGTAATATCCAGAACAATTCTAATATTACAATAAATGTGTGGCATCTAGCAATACATCATTGCTACCTAATTTACATGAAATTATGGTTCGATTTAACCTTTTGTCCGTGATTAACTTCTTTTATGTATTTCATCCTTTTGTCCTCATATCTAGATCGGATACAAGTCATGAATTAGTCACACTTGTGTAGTCCATCTAATGTTTCTTGATATCTTGAGTAGACTATTATAAATGAATAACTATGATATCTCATATCAATTCATTCGAGCATGGCCATGCATTTTCTAGTCTCACTCAATCAAGTGGCCTATGATATTACTTCTATTATGTAAGAGGGACAAATCCTATCTTGATCAACCATATTTCACTACATAGATTGTGAAATGTCCAATATCAGCCTTTATAGTGTAGTCAGTTACGACACACGTTGACTGTATAAAAATATGTTACTCACGATGTTAAAATAATGATGATATCAAGTATGAGGATCATACATGTGGTAATCACCGTGAGCAATGTTGTGACTGTCACTTAATGATCCAAGAATCATTCTCATAGCGGGTCAGTCCAGTATGACGTTCCCTAACACATACTTATGTATTGATTTTGACATCTCCATGTCAATGACAACACTTTGTCATCAATCAACTACATGTTAGTCTTAATACATTATTGTTGTCCAAGCCCACAATAATTCTCGACTAAGGACATTCAAGAATAACTATATTATTCTAAAGACTTTATTATAATTTAGTTTATTTATAGATACACGAAATAAGACTGAAATAATAATAATGGCTTCTTATTAATAAACAAGATAAAATAAGTATGTCTTTTACAATCATCTCATAATTAGTCTTTGGGCATACTCCAACAAGAAGGGTGATTGAATGATTAAATGGGTTTTGGATTTATGGTGTTAGGATACGTGTATCGTTTGCACAATGTACACGTGATCAATTTTGAAGGAGTAAGGCAAATAAAGGTTATGAGACTCAAATGATACAAGGCAAAATGAATGAAAGTGATAGGATTTAAATTAGTGCAACGCAACAAAGAAGTATAAAGGGGGTTATTTATGAAAACAATGTCACTATACTTAGGATTGTGCAATAGGATGGTGTTGGCAACCAATTGGGATGGCAACATTAGCGAAAGAGTTACATGCCGCCAATCTTTCCAATTTTTCGATAATGCAAATTATAGGTTCGAAAGTGCTCCTAATGTTTGCAAGTAGTGAAGATCTGAAATCTTATTTGCAAATGGAGCCGTTAGGGAAATGATTCTCAAAAGTCCAAAATTGGACTCCCTCAGGTGAATCGGAAATACGTCGAGTATAGATATCAATCAATGGAATCCTGATACATGCGTGGTCAAAGGGGTCTTTCGCGAATGAGGTTATATTTTGGGGATCGTTGATACGTTTTGATGAGGTGAATTTGGTGCCTTATTTATTTAAAAGGGGTTGCATATTTATAGAAATTGAAACAATGGAATGAATTGAGGAATGCTTGGATTTTGTGGTGGACACTCATAGCTTTTGTGTTCGTGTAGTGGAATTTGAACTAATGTTGGATCAGTATTGTGTGTGCAATGAAGATAAAGATGAGATATTTATCGATACACAATTGACTAAAAATGCGATGTCCTAGATTGGATTAAAGAGAGACATGGGGGTGTAATGGTAAGCAATGTAGGCGAGGGTGATGAGCATGGTAACAACGGTGATGAGCGTGTAGAGTTGGATAGTGGTGTCAATGAGGCTCAGACCATTGTTGTGCGTCCGAGGTGGGTTTGGAATGCTCTATGGGAGGAGGATAATCCTAGGGTTGAGTCTTCAAGTGTCGACCTTATGTCTAGACATTTCTCGAATGCAGTAGTTGGGTGTGTGGATCGATCTACGGGGGTTGAGGGTGTTGGGTGTTCTTTGGCAGATGTTGCACAAGGTGAGGAAGCATTAGGTGATGTCCCTCAGATAGAGTCTAATTTTGTCCCACAAACGGTGAAAGGTAATAGACGGAGAGGGTGACCACGAAAGAATACAATTGTAGAGGGTCATGTTAATGATCCTTTATCAAACTTCGAAGGCGCGATTGTGCGTGAGGCTCACGTTACGTTGGAGGTGGGTAAATAGTTGGGGGTTTCGACCATTGGAAAAAAGCAAGACATCATAGCAGATATTGTTAAAATTCTTAAGGGTAATAGTACAGATTTTTGAGGTTGGACTCACAGATGTGCTTGCTAAGGAGGGTATTGATCATGACTCGTAGTTTGTTGTTGGCTTTGACGGTCTATCGAGCTTGTATGTTGAGTGGCTGGCCTGCAAGTTGCTAGTGAGGTTGCGGTGAATGTGTCTGATTAGAGTTTGGGATATCAGCTGTGATTAGGGATGAATGTGGGAGGGTGCAAGGGATGACCTGATTTTTTTATGGGCATGTCGTAGTAGGGCGTACAAGGCTGTAGTGTAATGGGTCCACGAGTGTAGTCTTGATGTGTGTTGGTCTTGGTTGAAGGGAGTTGTTTTGTTTGATTATTAGTACTAGTCGGGGGGTTATATTTTGGTATTTAGGTGCGTGTTAGTTTGTTCGAATCGTTGTGATTTTTTGTTTCAGGCGTTGTGCTCGTTTTCTATCTACATAGTCATGGTGTTCCCTTTTCCTCCATTTAGGTTTAGAAAGGTTTTTAATGAGGCCTATAATTATGTTATAATATGTATGATTTGTTAAATAAAATCATACTACTAGCAGATTAAAAAACTATTGAGACAATAGAACTACCAACTAAAACTAATTGATTTATATAGTGATGCATAGGGGTTCAAAAATACCCAACCCAACAACCCTGTACAAAATAGTCAGATAATTTTATAAATATTTTTTTCTCAAGTAGGGTACTCGGCCAAATAATATTCACAAGTTCACAAGTCGGGCTTTCGGCCACTATATGCCTATAATAGGGTACCCGACTGCCAGATTACATGTTTAGTTTTTTAATATATTTTATTTTATAATTTTATATATTAATTAAAAGGAAAAAACTTTGATACACAGGCCGTGTAAACTTTAGTTTACATGTGCCTTTTAGTTTTAGGGATTAGGGTTTTAGTTTAGGGTTTAAAGTTTAGGGGTTTAGGTCGTGTGGTTTAGAATTTAAGGTTAGTGTTTAGAATTTAGTGTATAGGGTTTAAGGTTTAGGGTTTAGTTTTTTAGGGTTAAGGTTAGGAATTTAGAATTTAAGTTTTTATAGTGTAAATACACAAGCTTGTGTATCAAAGTTTTACCCCAATTAAAAATACCCCCAACATATCGAGCTTTTATGTTTTCCTCATTTCTTTCGATTTTCAAATCCCTAATATTCAATTCACAAAAGCACTACCGCTCCCTCTTACCGGTCGCCTATTGATCATCAGTTCAGGTTGTCGTCGCTCGCCATTCGTCGCCTTTTCGATTCTCCCTCTCAACTCTCGCAAAGGACCAATGGCTACTCGCACTCTTGCAGCACAACAATCCTTTTTGTCTGTATGGGATCTAAGTATGTGGAATTTTAAAATAAGTAGCTGCTAATGAATATGGAATAGGGTGTATATCAAGTATCAACTGCTTTTAGAGAGAATATTATTTAATCATTTGAATGATGGGGAGAGCCCTTGTTTTCTTAGCACCGGCTTTTCATGTTTATCGCGTTTCATCCCTTACTGACACATAAGCTTGTTATTATAAATAACACTTCCACATATCTCTCTGGAACTTTTGATTGACTTAACAATTAACATCACTAATAATGCCAATAGTAACCAAAATTAGATGTTGTAGAAGCTTCAAATTCGTCGTATAAGTTGGTATTTACAACTTACAATTGTAGAGTGAAACATGGAGCTGCTGGAAGTGGAGTGAAAACTGAAAAATTGAAAAACGGCATTTGTGTTGAAAATTTGTTCCAATTTTTTGAGTTTTTTTTAGGATCATAGAATCCGTATTTTTCAAAGTTGTTTAGGTTTGATAATTTGGATATAAATTCTATGTTGGGATTAATAATTTGGATTAACAATTGTAGAGCAGGAAGTAGAGTGAAAACTTTGATATCATGCTGCTGGAAGTGGAGTGAAAACTAGAAAATTGAAAAACGGCATTTGTGTTTTGATAATTTGTTCCAACTTTTTAAGTTTTCTTTCTAGGATCATAGAATTTGCATTTTTAAAGTTGTTTGGGTTTGATAATTTAGATCTAAATTCTATGTTAAGATTAATAATTCTAACTTTATTAGGTATGATTTTTTAATAAAATTAAATAATTTTAAAAAGATAAAAAAGAGGGTACCCGTTACCCTCATTTTGTGAGTTCCCAGATAGAAGGTACCCGGCTAAAGAGGGCCAAAACATGGGCCGAAAAATATAATATTCCAAATACTATGCACCCGATACTCTGGGTAACAAAAAATTCTGGTACCTGAAAATAAACACCTCTAGTGATTAAGGATAGACATTTTTACCCGACCCGGCTTGATCAGGTCAAATTTTTTAATGAAAAATCAAATTCAAATCTAGTTAGATTTTTATTAAAGGTAAAATCAGATCGAGTTTACCTGACCTGGCTTGATCAGGTCAAATTTTTTAAAGAAAAACCAAATTCAAATATTTTTAATGAAAAAACAAATTCAAATCTAGTAAAATTTTTATATATTTTTATAATTAAATCTTTAAAATTAATTTTTTATTTACAATTTAGTTCTTAAAATCATATTTTTTTACAATTAAGTCCTCTAAAATTATTTTTTACAATTAAATCCCTAAAATTATTTTTTTCAATAACTAAAGTCAGGGTTTGGTTTAGTGTATTTATTTCCAGGTAGAGATTGAGATTTTTAAAGAATACGTTCGGATCAAGTCGGTTCAGGTTTAGAGTATTTATTTTAAGGTCAAGTTCGGGTGGGCCAAAAACCCGACCTGTGCCCATCACTACTAGCGATGCACACTTAATAAATACATCTTATAAATATAAAATTCAAATGTTAACCTTTATAATTTCTTTACACCTTCAACTGAAAATACACACCCCACATATTAAAGACGATGTAATGACAATGAAAACAGATTCCTTTTTTCTTTTTCCCATTAGAATGACGTTAGAATATCACGTACAATTGGTGCAAAAAATTTCAACCTAACAACAACAAAGAATAAGATACAAACAAACAAGAACATAATACACTCACCTTGCTTATGTACCCCCGGATTCTTTCCTTTTCGTTTAAAGCCCACATTTAAGCTCTCATAACTCATAATTTTCTTAATATAATTTAGACACTCGTGTCCAACATATTTCGGGGCATGAGTGTAAGGGTAGAACCCTCCACATACATGAAAAAACTATCGATAAATCACAAATATTTATAATGGACAGATACCAATATCCGACACACACATAAAAGACCGAGTAGGATAGCCCATAACCGACATTTTCGAATGGTACTTGGTAACACTAGTAAGTAGTGACTAAGGAAAGAATTTAGCTTGATTTATTACCATTATAGGTTGGACAGATAGGATTTTGATACCAGATTCCATTTGTGCACATGAAAATAGTAGATTCTTCCACAACTTGCTAGCTGTACCTGTAGTTTTCCCGCACTTTCATGCAGCAATGACGAAGTTGTGTGTCCCCCACTTGGTAACTTCTTGTTTGAGTTTTTGACTTCATTATCAGAGAAAATGACACATATGGCTGCAAATTAGTTCCCTGTTACTTCCAGGAAAGTTGCACCACTACAGAACACATTTACAGAAAGGGGTATATCATCCCTTTCGATTTAAATGGTGGGTTCCCAAGAATTCAGAGATAAATAACTAAACATACCCATATCCGATACATCCATGCATGAAAATAGAGGTGAGTCTACAACTATTTGTAACCTAGAAGGGGAAGCTTTATTGGCACTTGGACCACCTGGAGAATCTCATGTCATAGAAACTTGAGTCATCATAACATAAGATTCTTTACAACATCATGAACTTCCAAAACAGCCCACACCAACTCATAATCTAAGCATTACTAATCCCAGAAAACAATGTTGACTCTAACTAAAATGAGCAATCAAAGGGAGCAATTTCTGCAGAATGTTTTTCATTCATATTCAATTCCCTATCCTATAAATGGCAAAACATCAAAGGGGGAAAGCTCCATTGATCTATCTATCTCATTTAACAACCTTGAAACAATAAATAACATGCTCAAAGGCAATTATGGATAGTGGCACAAATTCAACAACATATAAAACAATAATAGGCAAACTCAGTTTCAAATGTTGAACGTTGTTCAACTATGGACAAAAAAGCATTAGAATTTCAAGAGATAACAGGATGAGATCAAGAACTAAGTCACCAGTTAACAAGGAAATCAAAAGGCTATTTATTTTCCCACTATTCAATTATTTCCTACTAAAACATAAATAAAATGAATTAATTAAAAACAGCTGCGAAAATTAAATAAGAAAGTGTTAAAAAGAAGAGTCATTAGACATTTGTAAGTTTCATTTGAAAAATAATCAGTAACCAGGTAGGGTCGACAACTGGGAAACGATAACGTAGCCCCTTCCGCTTCACTGCAGCCACCAACCATTAGTCCATTAATTGTTAGTTATTAGTAGAATCATAAGAAAAATACCAAAAAAAACCTATAAGGTAATAGAAGTTAATGGAAAATAAAAAGAAAATTGTTAGTAGTTATATCAAAATCTCTGGCCTTTTTACAAAAAATAAAAATCAAATCTAAACACCCAAAAAACAGAGAAACTATTAATATCATCAAACTTTTTGAGAAAAAAATAAAGGCGCTGGATGCAGAGGTTTATCGATCGGTTCATGTATTTGCTCACAACAAAATTCCCAGGAAGAGATCGATGAACCGCTGCCTCCAGTGTCTTTAACCCTTCTTTTCCTTCCATTTTTTAAACCAATAATATAACTAAAATTTTCCTGTTTCTCTTTAAAAAATCAAAACCAACGGAAAAGCATACAAATCCAACAGATCTGAACAAATTGAACGAAAATAAAATCTTTCCAATGTATTACACAAATAAGAAGCTAAAAAATCCAATTCAAAGGAAAAAAAAATGAAAGCTGAGGAAGAAAATGAGAAATTTAATTGTAGTCTCGTCATTCCCGTACTCTCTCTCTCTCGCGCGCGCGCTCTCTTTTTTCCTTTACCTTTTTAGAACTTCGTTTAATAAATTATTATTAATTTTCAGTTAAAAATGAGAGTATTTTGTTGATTCACGATTTTAACCCTAATGGTAATGAATTTTATTAGGGTGCACAGGCCAAACAGGGTAACGAAGGGCCGCTAAGAAAACAATAATATAATTAAGGGTAAACTGAACACCCTATTTTGATTACGCAATTAAAAAATTAAAATTTTGACCTTTTAAATTATTTAATTGGTCTTATTTTAATTATTAATCGTTAAAATTTAATAGAAAGGTGATGTGATTGTTAATAAAAATTTATATAAATATATATTTAGTCTATGTTAATTATTTATTATATCAATTAAATCCTAATTTTAATTTAATTAAATAAATTTAATCACTCAATTAGGTGTCGACACATGTTATCACCTTATTAGAGGAATTTAATTAATTATTTTTTTTAATAAATTTATTTTCTTCTTCCAATCAGGTAGTGACATATGTCACTTGATTAGATGGGTAAAATAAAATAAAGAGCACTTTTGGCTTGGCTTGGCTTGAATTGGAATAAACCTAGGTGCCTTTAGGAGTAAATGGCGTGGGTTTGCCACTCACCTAAGTAGTCATTTGTGATATAAAATACAAATGTGATATATATTTTAGTTTGTTGTTAATGCAAGAAAAAAATAAATATGGATTAAGGGGACTCGAACTTAACACACTTGAGAGCATAAAAATTATTTTGGCCACTATAGAAATATAATATTTAAATTAAAGTCAACAACATTTTATATATATTTATATATATATATATATATTAAATAATATTTAATTCATGATTTAAAATAAAAAAAATTAAAAATTATATTAAAAATTTATTTAATGAATTCAAACTCTAATCATAAGATAAGTTTGGTTTCGTTAAATAAATTTTTAATATAATTTTAAATTTTCTATCTACTTAAATTAAATTTTGTTAAAAATAAAATATAATAATTAAATTAAAGTTAATACCATGAAAAAAGGAAATAAATAAGATTAACAAAATTAAAATTGACTCGAATATAATTTTTATTTTTAATATATATAAATATATAGAATGTTGTCAACTTTAATTTAAATATTATATTTCTATAGTAGTTTTAATATTTTTTATACGTCTCAAGTGTGTCATGTTCGAATCCCCTTAATCATAAACAAACTAAAATATATATTGTATTTTGTATTTTCTATCACAAATGGCCACTGTAACACCCTAAACCCCGATGTCACATTTGGGCCTTAAGCCCAATCTGTTACCATAAAATTTCTCAACTTGGTTTAGCCTAAGCAAAATATTTTGCCAAAAACATTTAGATCCAACAATTGAAAATATAGATAATTATTAAATCGTTTCAAAGGAGTTCCAATTTAATTTAGAACATTTGAACATTCGACTTAATCAATACAATTCAAAATAAGAGTTATAGGCTCGACCACGTAAAGCCCTATGAATACACAGCCCATTAAATACAAGTATTGTACTATGGTAAACACTATCTACTAGAATCCTGAACTAATAGTGCTCCATGATCCCGTGATCTAACGATCAACCTACAAACGGAAACAACGATTCCGAGCGTTGAGCTTACAAAGCTCAGTGGTACACATGTACTCTATTATACTTCATGCTAATCATAAAACATAAACCTGCAAGCTTGTACGAGCAATAAGAAGAGATAAATAAACACGTGGCGCTACCACTAGTCACCTAAACACATGCTCAAAATAATGCAAGTCATCATACATGGCACACAAGGCCCAACCATACCTGTGATCTCATTAGATCATCTACGCAAAAGCACACAAAGAAGAATCACAAACCTGGAGTGAAACCCGGGGACACACAGCATCGGGAACATACACTCTGAGCGAGACCCGGTGACACACAGTGTCAAGAACGTACGCTCTATACTCTACAATACATGAGTGAGGTCCGGTGACACACAACGTCTGGAATGTACACTCTGTACTCGGAATCTCCCCTTGAGTATCTTCGAATGAGACTCAGTGACACACAACGTCGGGAACGTACATTTAGCATCTCTGACCATGGTGTTGCAATACTCGCATTGGGTATCCAGATCCCATCAATCAAATGACTCAACCCATCAAATGCCCACTCAGTATACAAGCAACGTGATCCCAAGGATCTCCCTATCATTGCTAATCGTCAACACGTAATTTATTTTACATTACCAAGTTGTTATTTCATTATGGATGAGTACACAATTATTCTCATTGATTGTCCTCATTAATCCACGATATTCCATTTTTAATTAACCTTATTGATTATTTAGCTTAAAACGTCTTAGCATATTACGAGATTCTGAGGCCTTATTCGATCCCTAAAGCTTATAAAAGTTATTAGGGTTTGTTTACTAATGCTTTTAATTATTTAATATTAATTCCCGACTTTATGATCATTTGTTCGAATAATACCAATTATCAATCCATTAAGTATAATTTCCATCAAACATGCCAATTTCATGTCTCAAGCACTCAAACAACGCAAACATGTAAATCAACAAATCATGTAATTATGTGAATAATCAAACGACCCTACACAGTCTCTAGAGCTGATACGAGTCTCGAAATATTATCAAACTCATTATGCATCTCATAATTACCAAGTCTCATAATACCAGTCTCAACACATGCTTATTTATCATCAACATATTTTGCAGACACTAAGCAATCACATTTATGAGGCCCATGAAGCATTAGGAGTTCGAAGTGTACTAACCTCAAGAGCTATAGGTAATACTTAATTAAGCTCCTCCAAACATCCCGTTTAGTTCCATGATCGAGACCGCAAAATCCTCAGACAAAACAAACACAACTCCATAAGCAAATTTGCATTATCGAACTACTTTAGGAAAATAAACACTTAAAAATAGCTTACCTGGTTTGAATTCGGTAAAACATACTCAAAACATCAAAAACCCATGGGTAAGGTCTCTTAACGCCAGTCAACGATCAACATAAAAAAACCTCGGGTAGGGTTCCCCGACTCGGGTCAGAGCTAGCTTGGTCCATAAGGCTTGGCTTGTTGGACCAACACAACATGGCTCACTAGACCAACTCAACCGGCTGGCCCAGCTAGAATAACTCCCAACCGCCATTGGAGCATGCCTATGCGTAGGTGGCGGCACGTGTGGTGGCTTACGACGACTAAAATCAATCGACGAGCTCTAGTCTGACGTTTTGGTACCTCTTGAGCTCAATGGTTGTGGCAGTTTTGGTTTTGGGCACTCGAACTTCCCTAACTCGAAAATCTAAAACTTTCTCTTTCTCACCCCTTCGATGACGGCTCTGACGCCCACGCCACGATCACCAGCCAACTCATCTTAGCGAGGTAAACACAATGGTTTAGGAGGTGTCATACATGGACACTCTGATAGTAGTAGATCGAGCATGAAAGCTTTGTGTATAAAACGGGAAAAGAGGGGAAAATAAAAGATAGAAAAGATGAGAGAGAGAGAAGATGAATTTGAATTTCCCCCTCTTTTTACAACTTTATTTTAAAAATATTGTCTTGCATGTATAGATGGGTAAATTACGCTCAAGGTCCTTTATTTTCAATCCTCACAAAAAAATCATCTTTTTCTTTTAAATTAATCTTCCAAAATCACATTTCCTTTAATTTAATACTTGAATTAAAATATCTGACTCGAATCTAAGATCTGCAAGATTGACCCAGAAATTGGGTCATTACAGCCACTTGGTTCAATGCCAAACCTACACATTTACTCCCAATGACATATAGGTTCAATTCCTAGCCAAGCCAAAAGTGCTCTTTTTTTATTTTCCTCATCCAATTAGGTGACAAGTGTCACCACCTAATTGGAGGAGAAAATAAATTTATTAAATAAAAATAAATAATTAAATTCCTCCAATAAGGTGATGACATGTGTCAATTTCTAATTGAGTGATTAATTTATTTAATTAAATTAAAATTAGGATCAAATTGATATTTCACGTAACTAACATGGACCAAATGTGTAGCCACGTCACCCATCCGTTAGATTTTTTTTGCTCAGCAAGTGTGATTTTATTGCAAGGAATCATACAAAAACAATCGTCACGTGCCTCGTTAAAAACCCCTAATCCTAGTTGGAGGAAAATAGTACATATGACGACAACAAAACAAGGGACAAACACCCGAAGCAAAACCAACAAACAGACAAAACCAACTAAGCAACATACCACAACATAACCTAAACCAAACACACATTACACTTGTAACTCACACCAGAGTTTGAAACAAACGACACCCGATCCACACCCTTATTTGCCAAAAGCATCGACAATTCCAATCACTACCCTATAAATATGAGCAAAACACAAAGATCTCCCAATAACGCCATGAACGTTGCTCGAGCTGTGACACTCATACAGGAGGAATGCGAGAATCCGATGCACCATCGAAACATACATCATCCTTCCCTTTTGAACGACACAAGCCTCAACCTGTTGGAACCAAGCAAACTAAAGCCACACACCAC
The DNA here is from genome assembly GCA_019671005.1 of Hibiscus mutabilis. Classification (NCBI taxonomy): domain Eukaryota; kingdom Viridiplantae; phylum Streptophyta; class Magnoliopsida; order Malvales; family Malvaceae; genus Hibiscus; species Hibiscus mutabilis. The sequence goes on along the minus strand of CM033718.1, from coordinate 39,651,029 downwards.
CCAACATAAACATTATTCAAACACCTCACCACATGCCACAAACTCACACCTACACCACCTGCAGACCAAAAGAACTAAAACATAACTTTGAACCACATTGCACTTTTCACATCACCCCACGACCATCTATAACCTGTGAAATATCTTTGTGATATCTTATTCATGTCCGACAATTTTCACACCTACCAAATTACCCAAACTTATTGTATCTTCAGCTTTTCGGAGAATTGCCTACTGCTGAACTTGAAAATTCAAATTCGTAAGAAATTTGTTAGCAACAAAAACCCCCTAATCCAACTTCATACGAGGCTGACCCTACTTACCGTTGCCCTTCTTCCGCAGTACCATCGACACCTCTTGTTCCATAGATGAATTTGAATTTAAAATGATGTCAGATACTAAATCATCCCTCATGGAAGTCACAACCTCTGTTTTCGATAGGCTCCATAGGTACCTCATAATGAACAGAAATGAGCCCAGTTTCCCCAGCCTCTAAATTGTTCAATTGGAAATCAACTAGGCACTCGATTAACCCCATCTCATCCAGCCCCACCAACCTTTTCGGCCCTTGCGTAAACAACTCACATCACTGCACCATCCCACCTCCTCATTAGTCATTCGATCTCTCGACACTTGTGGTGTCTCAACCACTCGCTCGTCCCCTTGATACTCCTCGTTCCAAAGTTGATTTGTTCGCCATATTGGTGATTCTCGCGTGACCAATTGATGTCGTTAATCCCTAGAACGTTGCACTCCTTCTTGTGGTGAACATGACTGATCTCTAAGAGACTCCTCACCCTTTATTAGATTTTAATAGCTGGTGGTCAAAATAGGACTAATTAAATAGTTCAGTGGTTAAATTTTCTATTTTTTAGTTAGATAGTCAAGATAGGACAGACCCAATAGTTGGGTGGTCACCCAGGTAGTTTACCTTATAAATAATCAAATTAAGATTATGGCGAGTTAAAATTTATCTGAAGTACTTGTACTATACTAAAAAGTTCATTTTAGTCTTTCTATTTTACACAAGAATATTTTAATCCATGTACTATATTTAAAAGTTCATTTTAGTCTTCTATTGTAAAAAAATCAATAATCCTTAGACATTTCAAAAGTAAAATTTTTTATTTAAAATTGTAAAGTTTAGTTAGTTAACTTAAACATTTTAGTTTAAACACCCTTTAAGTTCTTGTCTATTTTAAAATCTTGTAAATTGACCCCTTTTGAAAAATGAGAGTAATTTACTTGATGAACATTTTAAATATAAGTAGATGATGTTGACATTTTTAGTCGGTACATCATACCTGTCCAATTGCGAGTGAATTTTTTAATAAAATGAACCAATATATATAATTTTTTTATATAATATTTTTCACAATTTTGAATTTTTTTGAAATTTTTAATAAAATTTTAATTTCTTTTATGATTTTGTATCATCTTTATCAATTGAACCCTTACTCTCACTACATATCTAAGATTCTACGAAAAATTTATGTGAAATTTTTAATTAAATTTTTAAAATATTTTTTATGTTTTGGCTTGTATTGTATTATTAAAAGTGGAGACAAAAGAGTTTAGAGTTTGAATATGAATTAAGTTTGCATTTATACCTCATAGGTGTTTAAAAATTTATGTTAACTTTCACACACAAAATGTTTTGCGAGAAATTAATGTGCTCGTGTTTCAAAACTAAGAGGGACGTAAAGAGTGTTAAACCAAAATATTTAAGCCAACTAACAATAACTTTAGCATTTTAAAATGTACATGTTAACTTTTTAAGTGTACATAGATTAAAATGTTCATTTTTATAATAGAGAAATTAAAATGAACTTTTAGTAGTAGTATAAGTAGTAAAATGTTTCGTTTTACATTAGAGAGACTAAAATAAACTTTTAAATATAGTACATGAACTTCTATTACACTTTAATTGTAATGACCCATATATTCTAAATTCGTGGGTCAATTTAACCCGAGTTGTGGGCTTGGAGTTGTGGGTCGAGTTTGGGCCTTGGTGGAGGCTCATGGGAGCCTTAGTGGACTCCTTTTATAATTGTTGGTCTTAGATGTTGGTTGGGTTTTGTTGGGGAAGAGGCTAGAGGGACAAAGGGGTAAATTCCCCTTAATTTTCGATGAATGAGGGCTGGCTCCTCTTTATTTTTTGTAGAAAAAAGGGAGGTGGATGATATCACCATTTTCACCTTGTCTTCTCCCCTTAACCTTTCACCATTCTCCCAACTTCCACACATTAAAGGTTGACTCTTTGTTCCTTGGTGTGCTAATCTTGGATTTTAGGTTGAGGGAGTTGAGATCAACATCAAAGGATCTATCTTTTGAGGTAATATTGATTAGGATTGGTGGTAGATGAAGAATATTGGTGTTAGTGGGGTTTGGAGAGGATGAACGGGAATGGGAGTTTTAGTCATGGTTCTTGTTGGTAAATCCTTTCGTTATCATCTTTACTCCTTCTAGCAATGTTGTAACTCATTTTATAACATTTGGTTTGTAGTTAAGGAGGTTGGGGAGCATTACAAGGACCAAGGGAAAAGGAAGACTTGAAGGCTTATAGCAAAAAGGAACTCATTTTCCAGTTGTTGAAAGAAGGTTTGTACACTTCCAACTCCATTGCTTCATGCACATCCTAAGGATGATGCTTTGTATGCTTGTTTTGATGATTTGGGTGTTTGAATGCTTGATTATGGTCATTAATGAAAAAACTCGAATTTCTTGTTAATAAACTGTAAAAATGGTAGTAAACCACCTAATAACCCACACAAGATGCAGGCTTCAGTTTAAGGGCTAAATGTTGTGTTTTGGGGGCTTGGGAGTGATTTCTCGAGCCTAGGAAGTCATTTATGGGCTTCGGTATCGGTACGCGGGGAGGCAGTACTGATACCTAGTGTTTAAGGTTTAAAGAACATTGTTTCATTGGATGAACAATGAAGGAGTACCAGTACAATGTTCAACCTATATTGATACACCATGCAATCAGTTATTGGTACGAATGTAACTCCTCAATTTTGGGCCTATTTATAGGTAGATTAGACGGTCCGGTGGATCGAGTTAGAGATTCGAGATTAAAATTAAATTAATTATTTTTTAGGTGAGAAAATATTTGGGAAAATATCTAAAAATCATTATTTATTATATGTATATTTTTGGTAAAATCAGTTTTGGAAATGAGGTTTGAAAAAGTGACATTTTGACTAGTGACCAAAATGTAAAGAATGGAAATTGTTTTTAGTGACTGTTTTGTAAAAGGATCGAAACTTTGAATATTTAAGGAGCTATTTTCCCAATGTCTACTATCAAACTTTTCTCCTTAATAGGCTATTTTAAAAATATTTGGGGGAGGGGTATAAATAGATTTTGAGGAATTAATTTCATAATTAATTCCTAAGTAAATTTCACGTAACTAACTTTTCTCTAAAAATATTTTCTCTCAAATTCTATTCAGCCAAACACTATTTTTGTTCTTCAAAATCTTCAGGTAACTTATTGATTTCTTCATTTTTTAATGTTAAACGAGTTCTTAATTGTTTCCTATCAAAACCTTATTGTTTTAATCTTGTTTTCTCATGTAAATCAATACAATTAAGGAGGAAAGTCAACATTAAAGGTGAGCTTCGTCCTTCTCCTCTAATGTATGGTTCTTTACTGGAATTCCCAAGTTATTGATCTTTTATAAATGTTTTCTAATGAGTTTTGATGATCTAATTGTGGTAAATTGGTTTAATTGAGATTTAATTGATAAAATTGAATGATCTTCGTTTTGGATCTATTTTGCTGGGTTCTTGATCAGATTAGAACATGATTTTGATGTTTTATAATGTTAATAGATTGATTTTATCATTGGAATCCCGAAGCTATGTGAATCTCTAATTTTCAAGGTTGCTAGTTATGTGTTTTTGAGGTGTTATGGAGGTTTAATGTTTGCTGGAGGTATAAGGATTGGCTTGGAATTTTTTTATTGTCAATTAGTGTTAATTGATGGATTGAAATGTTAGGTTGTGGCTGGGTTGAGTTTAGGTTAAATTGGAAGGTGTTTTTGGTTGCTTTCGGATAACGATCGATGGTTGTTTGTGAGGCGAAGTTGAAGAGTGTTGTTGTTGGGATTATGAATGCATGATGGTGCATTAACCCTCTGTTGTTATGTGATTAAAACAAGGGAGAGTGATCCTATGGTTGTCGGTGAAGCTTTGCGTGTCGGTGAGTGAGAACACAAATTTCAGCTTTGAAATTGTTTAAAGGTGGTTTATGGGAGTTTAAACTTAGTTTGAAACATTGGTTTAAAGTCAGAAGTAAGTATAAAAAGGATTTCTCTCTCGGTCGTGTTTTAATGAAATGGTTTTTATGCACTTGTTTTGAATTACATGGTACCTATTGTTGAGCATGATTTAAAGTATGTTTTATACTATTTTTGATCATATAATGACGATGGATGCATTTGGTAAATTATCAATGTAAGTATGTAGAGTACTTGTTAAGCATGGTTGAATGCTTTGGAAATGGTTTTGATTTGATGCAAATAAAAATAGTGAGGTACATGGTTAATAATGAATTATATTGGCAAGTGATGCGGTTTAAAATATTATCGGATATAGTTGGCCGGCCATAGGATTGATAGTGCACTATAAAATGTTGCCTTGGATGTCGAGGGCCTTATACAGTGTACCGAATACTCCATCCAAGTACCCTAATGGTTGAGGGGTTATATGGTACCAAAAACTCCCGTTATTGGATTATGCATCTAAATGATGATTAGGGTTGGTGTTCCCAGGTTATGAATGTACCCTTTATATTCCAGTTGAGATGGCATGAAGTGTTGAGAGGACACTTGTTCAATATGTGTATCCAATGTTATATTTTGGAAAGTGGAACTTAGTTTATAATCACATGAAAGCCAATATAATTGTTGATGTATCATGTTGATGGTTGTTAATGTATAATGTTGGTTTATACATGTTTTACTCTTTAAGCTTTGCATATGGTTGTTATGCTTGGGAAGGCTTAAATTGAGGGTTAGCAATGGGATTTGCTGTTGATCCATGATACATGTTGCATATGGTTTAATATGCTGGTTTTTGAAAGTGTTAAGTGTATGGTTTTCAAGGCACGATGTTTTAAATGATAATTGAAATGGTGATTTCAATGTGGTTTTGGAAAATGGTTTAAAAAATGTATTGATGGTGTGTTGATTGAGCACTCCTCACTAAGCCTTGTGTGCTTACGCTCTTTTTTTCCATCAATGTAGAGAAATAAAGCTTGTGAGGCAGCGTGTGGGCAAGGGATTACTAAGGACTTTGGATTTGAAAGTATGATTTTGATTTAGTCTTTGTAGTAATAAAGGCAATAGGGTTCATTGTTGGTTCGGAAGGCGTTTTCATAAACTCCCTATTTTAGTATGTTTGCTAGGTTGTTTTGGGTTTGTAAATGGCATTTAATGCTTGGTAATGTCTGGATTTTTTTATTCATGCTTTATTTTACTTGGTTCCTAGGAAGTATGCCTCTAGTTTATCTTTGGAGCATTAAGCCATATTATGATGTTAATTTTGTGATGTTTTGGAAAGGATCGATCCTTAGTGAAGTTGTGTTAATGTTTGAAGCATGTTAGAGTGTTATCATAGTCTTGAAAGCTTATAAAACTAGTAAAATTGGACATTACAAGTCCAAATGTATTGGTGTGCGTGTCCCCGTATCGATATGGGTCAGCTGTTTCATGTACATCATTTCAGTATGAGGAGAATTGTTTCGGTACGGGTAAGAGTATTGTGCCAATGTGTATCGATATGCATAAGCCGTATCGATACGGTTTTGAGCTACTAGAATCTGATTTTTAAGAAAAGTCCAAGGCGTACCGATACACTTTCTCGTGTACCGATTCAGGTAGCAGTTAAATCAATTATTGGAATGTTTGGAATTTTCTGTTTCTTTCGTTTTGGTCCTTGAATGTTATGTATGCATTTGGATGAGTTTGAATGATCGTTTTGAGCTAATTTTTGGCAAATGAGCATGAAACCTAATTAATTGAGGTTAGGTTAACTTAAAATGGGTTAAATCCCTGTAATTTTCTAGAATTGCAATTTGATCCCTAAATTGCAATTGCAAACAATTGGATATCAATTCGATGCCCAATTGAGTTGAGTTTTCACCCATTGCTAGTATGCACACTATAGGTTAATATATTGCATCTAAATAAGATAAGAAGAAAAAAAGGTCGTAATTTGAGTTAATCTTTACGGGTTTGTTTTGGCAAACCCAATGCAGCTCGCTCGATTCGGTCTTGCGACTAGGTCAGGTCGAGGGGGTTACAATGAGTCGACCCTTACTAGTACGCTTAGGATTTGGGAAATTCTAGTGAGCCAATTTTGTATTGGTACGTTATGAGTACCGGTACCCATAGGGTACGCGTATCGGTACGCGAGGAACTATACTAGTACCCACTAGGCAATCTGTAAAAAAATATCAACTTTTGCCCGGAAGGCTGGAAAACTATATTGTTCGATCCAATGGACCCTTAATGGCCTAAAATGAGTTGTAAAACTAAGAAACTGAGAAATCTCCTTTTACTCAAGCATAAAACTTAAGAACTTGGTAAAAGTCTTGTGTGACTTATATGTTGATAGCAACCATAGGTTGGTATGGTTATGTGATGATGTGGTGTGCCGTGTGGGCACTTGATTGATGGGATCAGGATACCCAAGACATGTTGCAACACCATTGTAAAAGAAATATCGAATGGAGGTTACCAATGCTAGGAGACCCGAGCGTCATCGCATGTACTCAAGGGGGAATTTTGAGTGAGGGTGTATGTTCCGATGCTAGGTGACCTGACCTCACCCAGGGTGGTATGTTTCGATTCTATGTGACCCGGTCTCACCCACAGGGTGTATGTTCCGATGCTACACAACTAGGCCTTACCCTTGAGTGTACATTCCTTATGCAATGTGACACGAGCCTTATTCAATGTTGTTGTTGTTGTATGTTATGATGGGCCTTTTGCTCCCTCGATGTTTTGATGATGTTTGTATGTGTTTAGGCGACTAATGTTAGCGCCATGCATTGTTTTGATTGTCATATCATTTATCTAGCTACATGCTTATGTTTATGATCTACATGAAGTATGGTAGAATAGAGGTGTATCCACTGAGCTTTATGAGCTCCGTGTTTGAAATCATTATTTCCATTTGTAGGTTTTTAGGTTGCTGCGTTGCATTGAAAGAGCCTCATCGGAGTAGGACTTCAGCATATTGATGTTATCAAGAGTACATTACTTAGATTTTTCGGGCAATGTATTCATAGGACCCCTGATTTATGTTTGTAACTCTATTTTGAATTTATTTGATCATGTCGAATGTTTTATTTAATTGGTTTTCATTGGAGCTTTCATGTAAACATTTAAATTATTTTGTATTACAATATTCTATGACTTGTTTTGGATTTTTTGAAATGATGATGGTTTGGGCTAAATTTAGTTGTAAAGTTTTATGTTTTGGGTTGAGCTTGAGGCCCAAATGTGATGTCGGGTTTGAAAAGTTTGATCGGTGTGAAAACATCAAACTATTAGTGCAAGATACACCATGGATGCAAAAATAAAAACAAGGAAATTTTTTTTGAAAATTGATCCAACGAGGATGGTGTATTAAGCTTATACTTATGTAACTACAATACGACAAGAGTGGTAGTTGTGGGTGCAATGGTGGTTGCAATAACATAATAAAAAGGTGAATAAATGATTAATTGTGGTAGCAATAACGGAGTGTAATAAAAGATAGAGAAATATGAGAATAAAGCCTGCATCTCCTTTGTTCAGCTCGGCAAAAAGATCAAGTATGCCTCGAGGTAAAATGATGGTTTAATTAGCGATGTAGTGGTCAAATTGAGTATTAGCTTCCATTTAACCTTTAACCATGGACTCAGGGATGTAAATCGGCTTCAACTTTCATTGTAAGTCGAGACTATAGCCCTTTGAACAAGTGGATCAACTTTCGTTGTATCCAGTCAACTTTCGTTTTAAGAACTCGTTAATCAGACTCGTCATTGCATCTGTCAATGTCAGTGGCTGGTTTAACATTCTCATGCAAAACGTAAATTATATCCAACCATTAAAGATTAAGAAAAAACTAACACAAACATATATTAAATTAAAGAAATAGTTTAAACAAGTTCATAAAGCTCTAGAAAATTAAACCATCATCAAGATGAGCACAAATACAAAGTAAATCTCCAAAAAACATCAAAATAGAGAGTGGTTTAAGAAGATACCAATATATTTCCTTGATTCTGCACTTGAATCTTCATTTCCTTGAATAAATGTGCCTCACTTCACCTCGGAGCTCCAAAAACAAGCTTAAGCCGCCATGGAAGGAGGGAAAAAGCTCAGAGGTTGAAGATGATGTGAAAAATGCAGTAGGAAACTCGTGACCATATCTTGCAGTCGCAAGAAGACCTGTTCGCTAGGATAGCCGCAATGCTAGCTGGTAAAGGTTTTGAAAAGAAGAAAGGGGTTTTTATAAATCCCAATGCACTGATAGAAGACCCGGGGTATCCTCTTAGTAAGGCCCATCTGTCAATAGACACTCTAGTGGCAAAGCAGCCAATCGTTCATGCTGAGTGTTCCTTGCAGGGGGAATGACAGTTCACGATGACCCTAGCGAGTATGTCGTTCTAGATTTCAATAAGATTGACAAACTAAAAGTCGAACTACCCAAAAAGTTCAAGGATCGACGCAAACAACTAGAGGACAAATTTAAGGCTATAGAGAGTGTAGAACAATTTCCAGAAGTAGATGCAAGAGAGTTAAGCTTGGTTCCTGATTTGGTGCTTCCCCTGAAGTTTAAGATGCCCGACTTTGAAAAATATAATGGGACTATTTGTCTCGAAGCTCACATTACAATGTTCATCAGGAGGATGAAAGCTATATTGACAATGATCTCCTCTTAATCCACTACTTTTAGGATAGCCTGACGGGGTCCGCTGCAAAATGGTACAACCAATTAAGTCGTGCTAAAATCAACTATTGAAAGGACTTAGCTCAGGCATTTGTAAAACAATATAGTCATGCTATTGATATAACCCCTAACCGAGTTACACTACAAAATATGAAGAAGAGGCCTGACGAGAGTATCAGGCAATATGCAAGTATAACCACTATTGTTAGAAAAAGAAACGATGACACTTTTTGTTGGTACGCTGAAAAGACCTTTCCTTGGTCGCATGATATGAGGTGCTACAAAGGACTTATCTGACATGATAATGAACGAGGAAATGATTGAAAACACAATCTGAAGTGGAAAAATTGAAGATGAAGAAAACACAAAGAAGTTAAACTATAAGAGGAAAGAGGGCGAGGCCAACAATACAGGTGTCTATAATGTCAACTACACAAAGTAGCTGACAGTCGGACAACCCAAAGCTCCAACCTCGAATACCCAAAATTCCTTAAAACAAGAGTTAAATCAAAAAGCGAAAATAGAAGATATGGAATTTACTCATATCCCGATATCTTATGGTGAGTTATACAAGAACTTGTACAATGCACACGTGGTATCTCCATTCTACACAAAGCTAATACAACCCCTTTACCCGAAATAGTATGACGCTAATGCTAAATGTGACTATTACGCCGGGGTTGTAGGACACTCCATTGAGAACTACATCGCTTTTAGAAAACTCATTGAAAAGTTTATAAAAATGAGGGTCGTAAGATTCGATGATGCCGCAGGATCAAGTACGGGTGGGAATCCATTACCCAATCACGCCGAGTCAGGGGTAAATGTAATTGTCGTCAATGGGAACAGAAGAATCAAAACCAGCATCGAAGAGGCAAGGTTTTCATTAAGGTGGGTTTGGAAAAAGATGGTCGAGATAGGCCTAGTGCAACAAATCTTGGGAGACATGAAAGAAGCCTCCAATGACCATTGTCCATACCATGGTGAAGGGAATCATCATATCCAAGACTATGTAGAGTTCAAGGCTCTCGTTCAGAAATTAATTGACAACAAAGAGTTAGAATTTTTCGAAGAAAGAAAGATGGAGGAGGCAGACATCTGTGTTTCAAAACAAGGAGCCCCTAAGAATAATTATGAGGGCAATTTTCCAGTTATCTTTATCTCATGACCGAGGAAATGCAAAGAAGGTGAGAGCTCAGGAGCGAAGGTCACAATTCAAAAACTTGGGCCTTTTCCTTATAATGATAATAAGAAAGTACCATGGAAGTATGATTGCGAAGTAACAATTCGGGAGGAGGATGCTCCGAAGACTATTTCAAAAGAGGTGAATAACATTGGTTTGTTCACCAGGAGTGGGAGGCGATATGTTCCCAAGGAAACAAAAGATCCAAAAGGGAAAGCCTTGATAATTAAACCCGAGAAGGCACAAGATGTTGAACTTGAATCACCGATCAATGAGCTAGTTAAAGAGGAAGAGATGAAAGAATTCTTAAAATTCCTGAAACATAGTGAATACACTGTCGTTGAATACCTTCATAAATTGTCTGCCCGTATATCAATATTATCTCTGCTACTAAGTTTAGAAGCACACTGAAACACACTGTTGAAAGTGTTGAACAAGACTTTTGTTCCTAACGACATTTCGGTGAACAAATTGGACAGGTTTGAGAACAATCTAAATGCGGATAACTTCATATATTTTAATGATGATGAGATACCTCTAGAAGGTATGGGATCCACTAAAGCCCTACACATTACTACTCGATGTAAAGGCTACGTTGCCAGGAATCCTGATTGACAATGGATCCGCTCTAAATGTCCTACCATTGGCCACTTTGAATAGGCTTCCAATAGATACTTTTCATATGAAGGCTTGTAGCACCCTAGTTTGAGCTTTCGACGGTACTGAGAGACGAGTGATGGGAAGAATCGAAGTACCGTTACTTGTGGGCCCAAACACATACGATGTAGACTTCATGGTAATGGATATCAAGCCTACATATAATTTTCTATTGGGAAGACCCTAGACCCATTTAGCTGGGGCAATTCCATCATCACTCCACTAGAAACTAAAGTTCATTTTTGACGGATGACTGGTCACTGTGAATGCTGAAGAAGACATCATAGCTTCCATCACTAGTGACACACCTTATATAGATACTGATGAGAAGGCCATAGAGTGCTCGTTTAGATCATTTAAGTTTGTCAATACAATCTTCATAGCCGAAGGAAGTCGGATTCCCACTCCAAGATTGTCTAAAACCACAAAGATGGGAATCAATCTGCCAATGGGAAGATGAGCCTAGGTTGGTCGAGGACTGGGGAAATATTTACAAGGCAGGGTCAGTGCACCATTCATAATCAATAAGCAAGATCGTTTTGGCCTCGGATACAAGCCAGATGCCGAGCAAAGAATAATCGAGATTTTGAAGAAGCAAGAAAGGAGGAAAACCCATATGAAAGGAGAAGAGGTCAACTGGGAACCCATGGCTTTTCTTCCCTTGTTTGAAAATTTTGTGTCAGGGGGATTCATCCACCCCAAACAAGTTAAGAAAGATGAAGAAACTGAGCTGGGAAAAATGTTAGAAGCTTTGAGTATTAATGTTGTGACTGAAGAAGATAATAAAGGAAAATACCTAAGGGGAATCTGTCCTTATACCCTGGAAACTGTTCTAGACAATTGGACTGCTGAAGAACACCCTGCAGTGTTTAGGAGTGTTTCAGAGTAATGTCCAGAGCACACTTGTTACTCTTGTCCAAGAGCAACAAGGGTATTTTTGTAAATGGCATATGCTTACTATCCTTATGTCAATGAAATAATATTTTTTGTGTATTGTCTACAAAACATCTTTATTCATTTTTGCTCTTATTCCTCTTTTATCCATGTACTTATACCATTTTTAATTCGTTTGTTCAAACGGAGATCATTATTTCGTGTCAGGTCCCCTGATATCACGTATCGAGCAACACTCAAACTGATCCATAACTTATTTTTGAGCAAGACATCTGTCTAGATGGACCTTAGGACTTTGAAGAGAATCAAGTTACGATATATCTCCTGATCTATTGAGAATGTTTGAGCAAGAAGAAAAAAAAATCTTGCCTCACAAAGAGCCAATAGAGATGGTGAACCTGGGAGATGAAAACAAGAAGAAAGAAGTGAAGATTGGGACATGCATTACCGTGAAAACACAACGCGATCTCGTCAAGCTGCTCCTAGAATTCAGAGATCTCTTTGCATGGTCCTACCAAGACATGCTTGGGTTGAACACGGAAGTGGTTGTACATAAACTCCCTATAGAGGGAGACTACAGCCGGTACAATAGAAACTTCAGAAAATGAGGCCCGATGTACTCTTGAAAATAAAAGAAGAGGTAAAAAAGCAATATAATGTTGGGTTTCTGCGAGAAGTCAAATATTCGAAGCAGGTGGCTAATATAGTTCTTGTTCCAAAGGACATCAAGGTCCGTATATGTGTTGATTATCGGGATCAAACAAAGCCAGCCCGAAAGATAACTTCCCACATCCTCACATCGACACTCTGGTCGATAATACAACAAAAGATTCATTGTTCTCCTTTATGGACGGTTTTTTAGGATATAAGCAGATAAAGATGTATCCTAATGATATGGGCAAGACTACGTTCGTGACTCTATAGGGAACCTTTTGTTACAAGGTTATGCCTTTTGGACTTAAAAATGCAGGGGCAACCTACCAACGAGCCATGGTCGCTCTATTCCATGATATGATGCACAAAGAAATTGAAGTGTATGTCGACGACATGATTGCCAAGTCCCAAACAGAAGAAGAGCATGTCGCGGTTTTAAGGAAATTGTTCTTGAGACTAAAAAAATACCAATTAAAGCTGAATTCGGCCAAATGCACTTTTGGAGTCAAATCGGGGAAGCTGTTGGGTTTCATAATAAGGGAAAGGGGCATTGAAGTTGATACAGATAAAGTCAAGGCCATTCAGGATCTACCACCCTCACGTACTCAAAAAGAAGTAAGAGGCTTCTTAGGAAGATTAAATTTCATTGCTCGGTTCATTTCAGAGTTAATCGAAAAATGTGATCTAATCTTTCATATTCTCAAAAAGCATAACGCAGGGGAATGTAAAAATGAATGTTAAGAAGCTTTTGAAAAGATCAAGCACTACTTGTCAAACGCCCTAGTTTTAATGCCACCTATTCGAAATAAGCCATTGATTTTGTACTTGTCCGTCTCTAAAAAATCTATAGGATGTGTACTCGGATAACATGACGAGTCTGAAAAGAAAGAAAGGGCAACTTATTATCTCAGCAAGAATTTTATAGAATGTGAAGCGAGATATTCGCTAATCGAGAAAAATATGTTGTGCCTTAGTTTGGACAACTAGGAGACTTAGGCAATACATGTTGTATCATACGACTTGGCTAATTTCAAAATGAGACCCTCTTAAATATTTGATGGAGTTGACTGCACTGACAGAAAGGATGGCCAGATGGCAGATTTTGTTATCTGAATTGGATTTGGTTTATGTGAGCCAAGAAGCTGTAAAGGGGAGTGCAATAGCCGAATTTATAGCTAATCGAGCTCTAGAAGGTTATGAACCTCTAAACTTTGATTTCCCAAATGAAGATCTGATGTGCATTACGACTGTGGAGGAAGATACCCCAGAAGTTAAATGTTGGAGACTAAACTTTGATGGTGCCTCAAATGCCATGGGCAAAGGAATCAGGGAAGTGTTAGTCTCGCCAGAGGGTGACCACTACCCCTTTGTCAGCAAGCTCGATTTTGATTGCACAAATAATATAGCAGAATATGAAGCATGTGTTATGGGGATTCGAGCTGCTATAGAGCGTAAAATTAAGTTGTTGAAGGTATATGGGGACTCCATGCTCGTGATCTATCAACTTTGAAGAGAATGGGGTACCAGAGATTCAAAGTTGATGGATTACCGAAATCTCGTCCTAGATCTAATTAAAGAATTCTATGAGATTGCCTTCTACTATCTTCCGCGAGAAGGCAATCAAATGGCAGATGCCTTGGCTACTATGTCTTCATTGATAAGAGTCAACAAACAATCTGATTTGAAGCCTATACAAATGAGTATATATCAGTCTCCAACCTATTGCTATAGCATCGAGGGAGGTGAATAAGAAGAACATCTTTGGTTTCATGACATTTTGCAGTACATAAAAAGTTGTGAATACCCAGAGTAGGCTACTAAGAATGAGAAGAGGACATTATGAAGTCTAGCAAGCGAATATGTCCTAGATGGGGAAATCTTGTACAAAAGAAGGAAATATAAAGTGCTACTGCTATGTGTGGATGTCACCGAGGCAAAAAAGATTCTTGAAGAAGTTCACGAGGGTGTATGCGGAACACATGCCAATGGTGAGGCAAATTATCGGATTTGGCTATTATTGGTCAACTTTGGATGAGGACTGCATCAACTATACCAAGAAATGCCACAAGTGTCAAATTTATGCCGACAAGATTCATGTTCCTCCATCACCACTACATGTCATGAACTCCCCATGGCCATTTTCTATGCGACGCATGGATATCATCGAGCCTATATCACTGAAGGCTTCCAATGGGCATCGGTTTATCTTTATTGTTATTGATTACTTCACGAAGTGGGTAGAAGCAGCCTCTTACGCCAATATCACCAAATCGGCAGTGTACAAATTCCTAAAAAAAGAAATCATATGTCGATACAGGATACCAGAAAGTATCATATATGGCAATACATTAAACTTGAATAATAAAACCATAGAAGAAGTGTGCAAACAATTTAAGATATGGTATCACAATTCCTCACCATACCGCCCTCAAATGAACGGAGCGGTGGAAGCAGCCAACAAGAATATCAAGAAGATTGTTGGAAAGATGGTGGAAACTTATAAAGATTGGCATGAGAAGCTACCATTCTCTCTATATACCATCGTACATCAATTAGGACCTCTACTAGGGCAACCCCCTTTTCCCTAATTTATGGGATAGAGGCGGTACTACCAATTGAGGTCGAGGTTCCTTCCCTCCGAATTTGGTCAGAACTGAAACTAGATAAAATAGAATGGATCCAAGCCATATATGATCAACTTGCTTTTATTGAAGAAAAAAGACTAAAAGCCTTCCGACATGGTCAAATGTACAAGAAAAAGATGATGCGAGCTTTTAATAAGAAGGTTCGCCCAAGGGAATTCTAGAAAGGAGATCTAGTATTAAAAAAGCTCATGCCCACTCAGAGAGATTCTCGAGGGAAATGGATGCCAAATTGGGAAGGTCCATACGTTGTGAAAAGAGCCTTTTCTGGAGGAGCTTTAATTTTCACTGAAATGGACGATAAAGACTTGCCTAGCCCTGTGAACTCAGATTCAGTCAAGAAATATTTCACTTGAAAAAAAGAGGCAACTCAAATTTTGGTAGAAAGAAGCTAAGGCATGAAATAATCAATTCGCTCGAAACTCCATGGCAGGAAGAATCTGTGCGTGTTGAGATATCGTCAAAGCACTTAAGGTCTCCTAGACACATAAGGACTCTTGGAAAACTGGTTCAACGAAGCTCATCAAATAGATATTTGGGGTACCTAATTTTGTCTTTTTGCTTCTTTCAATGTTTGCCACCTAAATATCATGAACTTTATTTTTAATAAATTTTTTCCTTTTATCTTATATCCTTGTTTTCACAAATATCATACATTGATATAATGATCAGAAGCTAACAAGTACAAGAAGATCTCTCTACATTACTTTTGAAAGATTCTTAGAAATACAGGGACCAAAGGTAGTCATGACTCAAAAAGGGGCATTCCCGTGGGTAAACAACTCAAGAGAAAATTGACAATACCCAGACAGAATGTAGGGCAAATAGTTTTATTGTAATCTGATCATACCTAAAAAGATAAGGCCCAGTGACTCAAACAAAGTTCAAGCAGTCGATGATTCCGGTTTAAGAACGGATACAGATGCTCAAGCTGATCTCGAAACTAAAAATCATTCTCCAATGGCATTTTGCATTCATGCTAGCATCATTCATGAATTCATTAGGCATATTTAAGCTAGGATCATTTGACTCATGCTAATCATAACATCCTGAATATGTCTACAAAAAGTTTTTCAGATTCTATCCCTCTAACAAGCAGTGGAATAGATAAAGCATGACAACAAAGTTCATCCCCTTGAAATTGTGGTGGGACGAACACAACAAGTAGATCTTGTCTCCTTGAGGATGCAATGGAACAAATCATCTATATTACTTAACCCAAGGAAGCAAAATAAAAGAAAGATTAGGGAGTCCTATGCCCTTTTAGAAAAAGAAGACAACATGATCGAAGCCCATGAGGGTCGTGATTCCCCGCCACGATATAGCAGACCCCACAGATCTCGCTTTGCTATTAATGACGCAATAGGTCAAATTTTTATCTAGGTCTAGTTTTGTCGTTGATGATGTGATGAGACAAAATATTTTCTTTAGACTTATAAAGAATCAAAATCCAAAAAAGGAAAGAAAAAACAAAATTGGCCGAAAACAAAAAAAATAGAAAGACAAAAATATACAAAAAGAAAACCAAAGCTTTTCCAGATCATGTCACTTCGTCAGAGTTGTTGCAGATCATACTTTCTTCTCCAGATCGTGCCACTTCGTCAGAGTTGCTGCAGATTATACATTATTCTCCAGATCATGCCACTTCGTCAGAGTTGTTATAGATCATACTTTCTTCTCCAGATCATGCCACTTCGTCAGAGTTGTTGCAGATCAGACTTTCTTCTTCATATCATGCAACTTTGTCAGAGTTGTTGCGGATCAGACTTTCTTCTCCAGATCATGCCACTTCGTTAGAGTTGTTGCATATCATACTTTATTCTCCAGATCATGCCACTTCATCAGATTTGTTATGGATCAGACTTTCTTCTCTAGATCATGCCACTTTGTCAGAGTTGTTGTGGATCAAACTTTCTTCTCCAGATCATGCCACTTCGTCAGAGTTGTTGCAGATCATACTTTCTTCTCCAGATCATGACACTTCATCAGAGTTGGTGCGAATCAGAATTTATTCTCCAGATCATGCCACTTCGTCAGAGTTGTTGCAAATCATACTTTCTTCTCTAGATCATACCACTTCATCAAAGTTGTTGCAGATCATACTTTTTTCTCCAGATCATGCCACTTCTTCAAAGTTGTTGCGGATCATACTTTCTTCTCTAGATCATGCCACTTCGTCAAAGTTGTTGTGGATCAGACTTTTTTCTCTAGATCATGCCACTTTGTTAGTGTTGTAGCAGATCAACTTCTTTTAGAGCATAATACCCCAATTTATAGATTCAACTTCTCTAAGATTGAGCGGAGCAGATAAATCCTCATGTCATCAACTCTTTCAAGAAATAAAAAAAAGATAAGATAAGAAAAGCAAAAAACAAAAAGGAAGGAAAAAAGATGAAGAAAAAGAAAAATGTTAGATCTTGTCCCTTTGTTAGTGTTGTAGGTGGATCAAACGTTAAAACCTTCATTCTCCGATTTTGTTTCTCCGTCAGTGTTGCGGTTGGATCAAGTTTTGCAGACCTTGCCTCTCCGTCAGTGTTGCAGGTAGGTCAAATCTTTTTTAGATCACTCCATTTTGAAGATTTTGCCTACAAGAGCGGCCAAGCAAATCAAGCGAAGCGAAAGAAGAAGAGCCATGCTGAGAAAGAGGAAGCACAACCAGACAAGACAAAATGGGTTCTTTTTTTGTCTTTGCTTCATTGTCGTTATACAACAATGAGCAAAGAGGGGTAGCTATAGTAACCTATTTAGTTTGGGCCACTCAAGCCCATTACATATATTATAACCCAAATACACCCATTAAAACTAACCAAATACCTATTATAATAAATAGCCCAGTATCCATTAAACTAAACCCACCAGGCCCATAACCTAAACTAAACCTTAGCTAACCTTAACCCTAATCATCAGCCGCCGTCACCATTCAAATCCAAGCCCCGCCGCCACTGCCTTACCAGCCCTAAGCCCCTACCAAAAAGCCTGGTAACCTAGATAATTTTTGCCACCGCCCTTACCCCATCCTTTTAAGCACCTCGGCCTTATCCCCTATCACCACTGCCTAAGCAACGAAATCACAAACCGCCACCTGCCCCCATACTTTCCAGATCACCCAAACCATAGCCCTATAAAAGGGATTCAAACTGAAGGAGAAATAGGATTTTTAGAGACGGGAAATCAGAAAAAATAAGAAAAAAAGAAAGCAAAAAGAAGGAAAAAAAGTAAAAAAAATTCTATAAACCTTTCGGTTTACCTTAGATCTAAGGAGTTAGGAATGTATTTAGGAAGAACCCACCTAAAATCCGGCTTTAGAAACCAAAACCAAACCGTTTGGCCTCCTTGCATAATCTTCAGCCACTGTTCGCGATAGTTCTCTGTCGTCGGCGAACGATAGTGTGCGGCAGTTCTTTGTTGGCATCTGGGCAGGTAGAGAGATGAGCGAGAGAGTGTTGAGAGAGTTTTGTAATCTTTTTTTGAGTTATTAGATGAAATGAATTTTTTGGTGAAATGTGGGTATTTATAGGCAGATGAAACAACGTCGTTTTAGGCCCTACTTTACCCGCGTGCGGACCCGACCCGAATGATAGGATCCGTGATTTTTAATGGAATGGGATAATTGTAACTTTAGACCCTCTGCCTTTGTATGCTTACAATTGTCGTTGTTCATTTCTTGCTTTCTTTCATTTTGGTCATTGTTTTTTGCCATTTATTAAAATTATACATGTGTTATTATTATGTATTTTATTTTAATATAGTATCTTACAACATGTAAGTAAAATTTCCTAATACATATATATATAATGTATAAAATATGTAAATTATGATATGTAAACTATGCATATATGGTATTATATTTAATTATAATATATATGTAAAGTAAATTGATTTGCTTTTATATGTATACATGTATATATGTAAAGTAAATATGTATAGTATCATAATATATATGTAAAGTATGATAAAAATGTAAATTATAATATAACTTTGTTATATACGCATAGTCACATATGTTAAAATTTTCACATATATATGTTTGCTAATTGCTTTCTATGTTTACATTATATATTTATACATATATTTATCTTGCATTCATAATTTTCTTTGTAGGGATTATCGTGAAAAATGTACCTCGAGTGTAAGGGGTACCGCTTTTCGTTAGTCTCTATTACAAAATATTATTTTTAATTCTAAATTATAATTTTCAAAATAGATCCCCTTTATTCGAGAATTTAACTAAAATTATGCCCGTGCGTTGGGGTGTAAATTCCTTTCATACGAAGAGATATTCTTTAAAATATTTTGAGGGATCACAATTTCTAAATTAACTTTGAATTCTTAATTTTCATCATTAAAACAATATGTAATCGACTAGGTACCAATTTTTGTGTGTTGTGGGGTGCTCACCCTTCCCCACGTGTAACCGACTCCCGAACTTATTTTTTTTGGTTTCGTAGACCAAAACTCGTTATTTTAATAAAAATGACAAAAATAAGTTTTATTAAAATAACTGGGTTTTTAGGTGATCAAATCTCACCTAAACTAAAATTAAAAACATTGGTGGCGACTCCCCGTTGTTACAATGTCGATTTCGGTAGTTTTGGAAAGGTTACGACTATTGTTTGTAGAGGTTTGATGTTTTTGGGTTTATGAATGCATTTTGATGCATTGGATCCTCTATTTGATGCATTTTGTGTGGTGAAACTAGGGAAGGTTGATCCTCAAGCTTGAAGTGTCACTTCAGAAGCTTTAGAGGAGTAATTCGCATCGGCGAATGAGACTTTGCATTGTTGGTGAGTGAGAACATGGATTTAAGCTTTGAAATTGTTTAAAGGTTATGTTGGGAGTTTAAATCTAACTTGAAATGCTAGTTTAAACTCGGAAGTAAGTATAATGAGATTTCTCTCTCGGTTGTGTTTTGGCGAATTTGATTTTATGCACTTGTTTTTTAATTACATTGCACCTAATGTTTATGCATGTTTTAAGTATGTTTTATACTGATTTTTTATCACATATTGATGATGGATGCATTCAAAAAATGGTCCATGTAAGTATAAGGAATACTTGTAAATGCATGGTTTAATGCATGGGAAATGGTTTTGCGTGTTGCGTATAGAAACAGTGAGGTACATGGTTAATAATGAATTATATTTGCAAGCGATGTGGTTTAAAATGTTATCAGAAATAGTTGGCCGGCCATAGGATTGATAGTGCACTATATAAAGTCACCTTGGATGTCGAGGGATTTATATGGTATACCGAATACTCCATCCATGTACCCCAACGGTTAAAGGGTTATATGGTACCAAAAACTCCCGTTAATGGATTATGCATCTAACCGATGATTGGGGTTGGTGCCCCCAGGTTTTAAGTAGTACTGTAATTCTGGTTGAGATGGTATGAAGTGTTGATAGGACACTTGTTGACTCCATGTATTTGATGTAATATTTTAGAAAGTGGATTTGTTTAACGATCACTTGAAAGTCAATATAATTGTTGATGTATCATGTTGATGGTTGTTAATGTATGATGTTGATTTATACATGTTTACTCTTTAAGCTTTGCCTATGGGTTGTTATGCATGGGAAGGCTTAAATTAAGGGTTAGCAATAGGATTTTGCTGTTGATCTATGATACATATTGCATATGGTTTAATATGCTGGTTTTTGAAAGTGTTAAGTGCATGTTTTCAAGGCGTGATGTTTTATACGATGAATGAAATGGTGATTTCAATGTGGTTTTGGAAAAAAATAGTTTTTAAATGCAGTGATGGTGTGTTATTTGAGCACTCCTCACTAAGCCATGTGCGCTTACGCTCTCTTTTTCCTTTAATTTAGAGAATTAAAGGTTTTAGGTAGCAAGCAAGCGAAGGATATCCAAAGACTTTGACTATTGAACGTATGGTTTCAAACTAGACTTGTAGCAATAAAGGCAATCGGGTTTCATTGTTGTTTTTGGAGGTTTTGGGGGAACTCCTTGTTTAAGCATTTTTGTAATTTTGAATTGTATTTGTAATTGCCTCTTATGTTGGTTGGGGCTTTGATGTTATGTTTTGATTGTTGAATGGTTTGGTTTCTAGGCAACATGCCTCTAGTTTACCCTTTTGAAGGTTAATGCCATGAAATGATGATGCTTCTGTGATGACTTGATGAGGAATGATCCCTAGTAGTGTCGTGTACTTAAGTGAAGCATGTTAGAATCATTGAAAGCATGAGAATTAGCAAATTGGGAGATTTTTTGTCCAGGCGTATCGATACGCGTACCCCTATATTGAAACGGGAATGTACAGATTGAATTAGCATTTTGGTACACAGATTAGTGTTTCGATACGGCTGTGTGTATTTTGAAAAGTCGTATGGATACACGAGGAACCGTATCGGTACAGTTTTGAGCTACTAAAATTTGGTTTGTGGTTATCGTAGCCCGCATACCGATACAGCTTAAGACTGTATCGGTACGAACAACAATTATGATGGTTATGGACTGCTCTATGTTTCGAGATTCTCCTGTTTTGGTCCCTGGTTTATATGTATGCAATCACATGAGTTTGAATGATTGATTTAAGTTAATTTTTGATATATAAGCATGAAACTTGATTAATCAAGGATCAGTAACCTTAAAATGGGAAAGTCCTTATAATTTTCTAGAATTGCAATTTAGTCCCTAAATTGTATTTGCGTGCAATTAGATATCGATTCGACGCCCAATTAAGTTAAGTTTTCATCCGCTACCAGCATGCACACTATAGGTTAATATGGTGCATATAGTTAAGATAAAAGAAAAAATGGACGTGATTCAAGTTAAATCTTTTTTGGTTTGTTTCTTCAAACCTAATGTAGCTCACTCGGTTTGATCTAGCATCTAGGCCTAGTCGAGAGGGTTGCATTTGGTGGTATCAGAGCCAGGTTTACAATAAATGTGATGAGTTTATGATTGCTGGAATGTTGTTATTGGTTGATTACTATTGTTTGCTATGCAAGATGACTGTTTATAAGCATGTTGATTGTTGATATGTATGTTGGATGACATATGTTTTGTTGGGGGATATTTGTGGGACACATTGCCTTATTACTATAGTCCAAGATGTTTTGAATTGGAATGGAAGTCCAAAAACATCGCTTGAAGCTCGCCTGATTGTTTTTGTTTTCGTGAAATTATAATGCCTTCGAAAATGTGTTATGTTACGATTGAGGGGAGAATTGAGAACTAGCACGAGTGCTTCACCATTGGGCAAAGAGATAAGGGGAATGCTATATCTCCTAGGGGTTTGCCACCCAGAAGTAAGTACCACCTATACCAGTTGTGCCAGTGTTGGGTGACATGTCGCCTTTGATTTAGGTGATGTCTAGAGCTTTTTAACCTGTCATTGTTGGAGTGCATATGACAGCACCAGCTGATGGACAACCATGGGTTGCTGTTAGAGCGCCTCTATATTTTAGGTGGATTTGAGTTTCGAGGGATGGCATCCGAGGCATCCAAGGAGTGGATGGCCAGTACTGATCAGATTTTGGACCCAATGGGGTGTAATGATGCCTGTAAATTGAAGATGTGATGTGTCTCTATTGCAATGAGATATGTATAGTTGGTGGACAATTGTGGTTGCGGGCGTATAACCCATTGTTGTGACCTAGGAGTTCTTTCAAACTGTCTTAAGAATAACTATTTGGGAGTTAGATACTTGGATGAAAAGAAATGTGAGTTTATGGGCTAGGTTCAAGGTAGTATATATGTGGTTGAGTTTGAGGTACAATTTGTTCGATTGAGCTGGTGTGCTCCTGAATTGGTTGAGTTTGAGGGATGGCACCTGAGGCATCCAAGGAGTGGATGGCCAGTACTGATCAGATTTTGGACCCAATGGGTTGTAATGATGCATGTAAGTTAAAGATGTATTGTGTCTCTATTGCAATGAGATGTGTATAGTTGGTGGACAATTGTGGTTACGGGCGTAGAACCCGTTGTTGTGATCTGGGAGTTCTTTCAAACTATTTTAAGAAGAACTATTTGGAGTTAGATACTTGGATTAAAAGAAATGTGAGTTTATGGGATAGGTTCAAGGTAGTATGTTTGTGGTTGAGTTTGAGGTACAATTTGTTCCGTTAAGCTGGTATGCTCCTAAACTGGTACTGGATGAGAGGCATCGCTGTGACTGATTCTGTTGCAAATTGGTACAAGATGTTAAGACATATATGTTAGCTTCTTACTACACTATTTTCAACATGTTAGTTACACATGCGAGGGATAATGAGCAAAACCCGGGTTTATTAGTTCGTGTAGGAGGTTTTGGCTCTAACAAGATTGTTGCGGGCTCTGGTTCTAGCGGTGGTCAGTTTAAGAAGCAACATGATAAGAAGTATCACCCTGAGTTGAGGCGAGGTAGAGGTAGTGCTGGGCGAGGAGCGTAAGGTCAGAGTATCCATGCTAGAGCAGCGCACAATACCTGTTGGGTTTGTTAATCGCATGAGACGGGACTGCCTATGTCTGGTTTGTGGGGGACATGATCTTGCGCCTGTTGTTGCTAATTCTTGTTAGAATTGTGGATTGAGCGATCATTTGAGACGTGATTGTCTGTTGTTGGCGGGCAGACAAACCAAGACATCTATGGTTACACCATAGAGAGGCCGTGGACGTGGTCGAGGGCAGTTTCAGTGTAGAGATGTGGGTATGCAAGTAACTAGTTCTTTTGGTGAGACAGTTGTTACGAGAAGATTGTTTGGGATATGTCCTTTGACTGTTCAAGGTCATGTGTTTGCGATTAATTTGATGGAGTTGGCATCTCATGGTTTTGTTGTAATTTTGGGTATAGATTGATTGATTGAGCATAGGGCTCTGGTTGATTTTGAAACTAAGCAAGTTTCCTTGAACTTGTTGATGATTACAAGGTGGTAATCATGACTGAGAATTCTAAGTTCTTACCTAATATTTCTTCGGCTCTAGAAGCGAGTCGTTTGATGGATTTTGAATGTCAGACATTCCTAGACTATGTTATAGAATCAGGATCAAAGAAGGTGTGTGTATAGGGCATCCGTACCGTATGTGAGTTTCCATGTGTTTTTTCGAAGAAGTTAAAGAAGCAACTCCAAGAGTTGCTTGATCGAGGGTTTATTAGTCCTAGTGTTTTGTTGTGGGGTGCACTATTGTTGTTTGTGAAAAAGAAGGATGGCACATTGTGGATGTGCATCGATTACCGATAACTGTACAAGTTGACAATTAAGAATGTGTATCCTATGCCACGAATGGGTGATTTTTTTTGATCAGTTTAGAGGTGCTTCGGTGTTTTCTAAAATAGATTTAAGGTCTGGTATTAGTAGTTGAAGGTAAAGGATGTGGATGTGCCTAAGACTACTTTTTGTATAAGGTACGTGCATTGTGAGTTCTTGGTGATACCGTTTGGTTTGACCAATGTGTTGGTTACGTTCATGGATGTGATGAATCAGGTAATCCATAAGTTTTTTGATCAATTTGTTGTTGTGTTTATTGATGATCATCTTGTGTGCAAAGGTACCGAGAAGGATCTTGATCGACAAGTATGAATGGTTTAGTAGGGTTTTTTTTGTGAAGAAGTGAATGTTTGCTCTTTAGTTGGGAAAGTGCGAGTTTTGGGTATGTTAGAAGGAATATTGGTTCTGAGAACGTTATTAGTAAGTGTGAACAGTTTAACATGCACGGTGCAAAAACACTTATATGATATACATAAATGTTCCATTACATGCATACATTTGGGCATGGCATTAGAGGTTTTGTATACATACACATAGACATCTATGAGGGCATATAAATAATCATGCATACATATGTTCACACTTATGGATGACTGTTCGAAGGTCGATGGAGTGATGGTGTAAGCAAGGTAGCTTATATAAGTAGCTTTGGTAATGTGGTTCTTTGGAGTTCTCAAGGTTTAAAGAGGGTGTTAAAGATTGGTTCTCGAAAGTTTGATTTGTGTTAGTTTTGAAGCAACCAAGTCGGAGTTTGAAGTTCGTGGGTTTTTCTAGATTCAATTGATTAATATCGAGCTTTGTTGAGGAATCCTCTAAGATTGTTGCGTTGCTAGCAAAGTTGTGGCTTGTGCATCTAGAAAATTAAAGGTGCACGAGCGTAATTGTCCTACGCATGATGTGAGTTTGTCGCGGTTGTATTTGTTTTAGGGATTTGGAGACACTATCTCCATGGTGAGAAGTGTGTTGTGTATAGGGATTATAAGTGTTTGAAAAAAACTAATGACTGAAAAGGATTTGAATCTTTGGCAACTTAGATGGTTAGAGTTGCTTAATCATTACGATTTGATAATTGAATATCATCTAGGGAAAGCTAATGTTGTAGCCGATGCTTTGAGTAGGGAAGTTGTGGTGGAGCTAAGGGTGACGTTTGCATGGTTAAGTGTGACGTGAGATGAAGGCTTATTGGCCGAGTTGCAAGTAAAGCTATCTTTGTCACAATTGTTTAAGGAAAAGCAACCTTATGATGATCCGTTGGTACCTCATGATAAGGATATCATGGATGGAAATCTAATGGATTTTCACTTTATGATGATGGGGTGTTGTGTTTTAAAGATTGGATAGTGATGCTTAAAAATGACGAGTTGAGGCATATCATCTTACCCAAGACGCATACTTGTCCTTTTGCTATACATCCCGGTAGTTCTAAGAAGTAGCAAGGTTTGAAGGAAAAGTACTTTTGGGTTGGTTTGAAGAAAGTGGTGGCTGTTTTTGTTGTTAGATGTATGGTGTGTCAGCGTGTCTAGGCTGAGTATCAGATTCCTTCTGGGTTGTTGCAACCGTTGAGGATACCGAAATAGAAGTGGGAGAGAATCACCATGGATTTTGTGTTTGGGTTGCTATTGATGCCAACTAAAAAAGGATTCCATTTGGGTGATTGTTGATCAGTTTACAAAGTGTGCACATTTTTTGCCAGGGCATATGACATATACCTTGGATAAGTTGACGGAGTTGTATATTGTTGAGCTTGTGCGTTTGTATTGTGTGCCTAAGTCTAAAGTATCAGATTGAGATCCACGGTTTATAACGAGGTTTTAAGAGTGTTTGCATCAAGCTTTGGGTACACGGTTTAAATTTAGTACTTCGTATCATCCTCTAACGGATGGTCAGTCAGAACGTGTGATCCAAGTTTTGGAGGATATGCTGAGGTGTAGCATCATTGAGTTCCAAGGAACCTGGGAAAGGCAGTTGCCTTTGGTGTAGTTCGCTTATTATAATAGTTATCAAGCCAATATACAAATAGCACCATATGGGGCCTTGTATGGTAGAAAGTGTCGTACGCCTTTGTGTTGGACTGAGGTTGGGGAAAAGCATGTTTACATGCTGGATGTGTTGAAAGACATGAATGAGAAAGTAAAACTCGTTTGTGATCGCTTAAAAGAGGTTTTGGACCGCCAAAAATCTTACGTGAAATTTAGGGAGATTGAGTATGCGATTGGTGATTGCGTGTTTTTAAAGGTGTCACCTTGGAAGAAGTCGATGCGGTCCGAACGTAAGGGTAAGCTTAGTATGAGGTTTATTGGACCGTATGAGGTTGTGGAGTGTGTAGGTCCTGTTGCTTATCATTTGTGGTTGCCTCTTGAGTTGGAGAAGATTCATGATGTGTTTCATGTGTTGATGTTGCGGAGGCATCAGTCGGATCAAACGTATGTTATGCTGGTGGAGGGCATTGAGTTTCAACTAGATTTTTCTGATGATGAGGAATCTATTGATATCCATGATTCGTGTAGTAAAGTTCTGCATGGTAAAATTTTTGAACTTGTGCAGGTGTTGTGGCGACACCGTGGAGTTGAGGAGGCCATGTGGGAGAGTAAGGCGGACTTGATGGAACAATTTCTGCACTTGTTTTCTTCAGGAAAAATTTTGAGGATGAAATTTCCTAAGTGGGAGAGAGTTGCAACGCCCTGGTTTTGGGCCTAGCGGGTTATAGGCTGATTAGACGGTCCAGTGGACCAGGTTAGAGATTCGAGTCAGATTTGGGATTAAAATTGGAGAACATAATTTTTGAGTGAGAAAATATTTGGGAAAAATATCTAAATATCATTATTTAATATATGAATATTCTTGGTAAAATCAATTTTGAAAAATAAAATTCGGAAATGTGACATTTTGGCTAGTGACAAAAATGTAAAGAATGGAAACTGTTTTTAGTGATTGTTTTGTTAAGGGTCAAAACTTTGAATCTTTAAGGAGCTATTTTCCCTAAGCCTAATATCAGACTTTTCTCCATAATTGGATATTTTAAAAATATTTGGGAAGAGTATAAATATATTTTGGAATTAATTTCATGATTAATTTCTTAAACAAGCTTTACGTAACTAACTTTTCTCTAAAAGATCTTCTATCAAATTCTCTTCAGCCAAACACTTTCTCTTCTTCAAAATATTCAAATGACTTCTTGATTTCTTCAATATGTTGATTTCAAAAGAGTTCTTGATTGATTTCTATCAAAACCTTATTGTTTTAATCTTGTTTTATCTTGTAAATCAATACAATTAAGGAGGAAAGTCAGTATTAGAGGTGAGCTTTGTCCTTCTCCTCTAATGTATGGTTCTTTACTGAAATTCTCAAGTTATTGATCCTTTACATATGTTTTCTAAAGAGTTTTAATGATTTAATTAAGGAAATCAGTTAAATCAAGGTTTAATTGATGAGATTAATTGATTTTCATTTCAGATCTGTTTTACTGAGTTCTTGATTGATTATATTCATAATTTTGATGTTTTATAATGTTAATAAGTTGGATTTAA
Source organism: Hibiscus mutabilis (assembly GCA_019671005.1). Lineage (NCBI taxonomy): Eukaryota > Viridiplantae > Streptophyta > Magnoliopsida > Malvales > Malvaceae > Hibiscus > Hibiscus mutabilis. The sequence goes on along the minus strand of CM033718.1, from coordinate 39,623,315 downwards.
CATTAGAATCCCAAAACTATGTGAATCTCTAATTGGTTAAGTTGTTAGTGTTGTGTCTTTGGTGAGTTTTTGGTTGATTAATGGATGCTGGAAGTATAAGGATGATGTTAGGTTGTTTTTGGATGTCAATGGAAGTTAGTTGGTGGATTAAACCTTTAGGTTTTGGCTGGGTTAGGTGTGGAAGGTTTTTGATGTTGACTTCGTTAGTTTTGGAAAGGTTACAACTATTATTTCTAGAGGATTGTTATGGAATGATGTTGCTGGGTTTGTGAATGCATTCTGATGCATTGGATCCTCTATTTTGTGTGGTGAAACCTGGGGAGGTTGATCCTCAAGCTTGAAGTGAGTGAGAACGTGGATTTCATCTTTGAAATGGTTTAAAGGTTATGTTGGGAGTTTAAATCTAACTTGAAACGTTGGTTTAAACTCAGAAGTAAGTATAATGAGATTTCTCCCTCGGTTGTGTTTTGGCGAATTTGATTTTATGCACTTGTTTTTTAATTACATGGTACCTAATGTTTATGCATGTTTTAAGTATGTTTTATACTGTGTTTTGATCACATATTGATGATAGATGCATTCAAAAAATGGTTCACGTAAGTATGATGAAAACTTGTAAATGCATGGTTTAATGTATTGGAAATGGTTTTGTGTGTTGAGTATAAAAACAATGAGGTACATGGTTAATAATGAATTATATTGGCAAGCGATATGGTTTAAAATGTTATCAGATATAGTTGGCTAGCCATAGGATTGATAGTGCACTATAAAAGTCGTCTTGGATGTCAAGGGGTTTATACGGTGTACCAAATACTCCATCCAAGTACTCTAATGGTTAAGGGGTTATATGGTACCAAAAACTCCGGTTAGTGGATTATGCATCTAACCGATGATTAGGGTTGGTTCCCCCAGGTTGTAAGTGGTACCGTAATTTTAGTTAAGATGGCTTGAAGTGTTGAAAGCACGTTTGTTGAATCCATTTATCTGATGTAATATTTTTGGACAGTGGATTTGTTTAATGATCACTTTAAAGCCAATATAATTTTTAATGTATCATGTTGATGGTTGTTGATGTATGATGTTGATTTATATATCTTTACTCTTTACGCTTTGCATATGGGTTGTTATGTATGGGAAGGCTTAAATTGATGGTTAGGAATAGGATTTTATTGTTGATCCATGATACATATTGCATATGGTTTAATATGTTGTTTTTCGAAAGTGTTAGGTGCATGGTTTTCAAGGCATGATGTTTTATACGATGATTGAAATGGTGATTTCAATGTGGTTTTGGAAAAAAATGGTTTTTAAATGCATTGATGGTGTGTTGTTTGATCACTCCTCACAAAGCCTTGTGCGCTTACGCTCTCTTTTTTCTTTAATTTAGAGAAATAAAGGTTGAAGGTAGCAAGCAAGCGAAGGATATCCAAGGACTTCAGCTATTGAATGTATGGTTTTGTACTAGACTTGTAGTAATAAAGGCAATAAGGTTTCATTGTTGTTTTGGGGCAACTCCTTGTTTAAGCATGTTCTTAATGTTACTTTGGATTTGTAATTACCCTCTTATGTTGGTTGTGGCTTTGATGTTATGTTTTGATTGTTGAATGGTTTGGTTTTCAGAAAGCATGCTTCTAGTTTATGCTTAATGCCATGAAATGTTGATGCTTCTGTGGTGACTTGACGAGGAATGATCCCTAGTAGTGTTGTGTACTTAAATGATGCATGTTAGAGTATGTTTGAATCCTTGAAAGCATGAAAACCTGCAATTTGGGACATTTTGTGTCTAGGCGTATCGATATGCGTACCCTTGTACTGAAACGGGTATGTACAAATTGAATTAGCATTTCGGTACGTGGGTTAGTGTTTCGATACGAATGAGTATATTTTGGCAAGTCGTATCGATACACGAGGAACTATATTGGTACAGTTTTGAGCTACTGGAATTTGGTTTTTGGTTATCGTAGCCCGCGCACCGATACACCTTGAGACTGTATTGGTACGGATAGCAGTTATGCTGATTATGGAGTGTTCTATGTTTCTAGATTTTTTTATTTTGGTCCCTAGTTTATATGTATCCAATCACATGAGTTTGAATGATTGATTTGAGTTGATTTTTGATAATTGAGCATGAAACTTGATTAATTAAGGATTGGTAACCTTAAAATGGGAAAAGTTCTTGTAATATTCTAGAATTGCAATTTAGTCCCTAAATTGTAATTACGTGCAATTATATGTCGATTCGAAGCCTGATTGTATTGAGTTTTCACCCACTACCAGTATGCACACCATAGGTTAATATGTTGCATCTATATAAGATAAAAGAAAAAAATGGATGTGATTCGAGATAAATCTTTTCGGGTTTATTTCGACAAACCCAATATTGCTTGCTTAGTTCGGTCTGATGTCTAGGTCGAGTCGAGGGGGTTACATCATGCATATCCTAAGGATGATGCTTTGTATGCTTGTGTTGATTGTTTGGGCGTTGAATGCTTGACTATGGTCATCAATGGAAAAACTCAGATTTCTTGTTAATAAACTGTAAAAATGGTAGTAAACCACCCTAATAACACCATAAGATGTAGTCTTGAGTTTAAGGGCTAAAGGTTGTGCTTTGAGAGCTTGGGGAGTGGTTTACGAAGCCTAAAATGCTATTTTAGGCTTTAGTATCAGTCTACGGGGAGGTGGTACCGATACCCTAGTGTTCTAGGTTTAAAGAACATTGTTCCATTAGATGAACAATGAAGGAGTACCGGTATCGTGTTCAACCTGTACCAGTATGCCATGCAATCAGGTATCGATACACTAAGGCTTTGGGAAATTCTAGTGAGACAATTTTGTATCAATACACTATGAGTACCAGTACCCATAGGGTACCCGTATTGGTACGCGAAGACCTATATCGATACCCATTGGACAATCTACCCAAAAATATCAACTTCCTTCTGGAAGTCTAAATAATTATATTATTCGATCCAATAGACCCTTAATGACCTAAAATGAGTTTTAAAATGGAGAAACTGAGAAATCTCCTTTTACTCAAGTATAAAATTTACGAACTTCGTAAAAGTCTTGTGTGACTTATATGTTGATAGCAACCATAGGTTGGTATGGTTATGAAATGATGTGGTGTGCCATGTAGGCACTTAATTAATGAGATCTGGATACCCAAGACGTGTTGCAAAACCATGGTAAAAAGAAATATCGAATGAAGGTTACCGATGCTAGGTGACCCTGGCCTCATTCGCAAGTAGTCGAGGGGGAATTCTGACTGAGGATGTATGTTTCAATGCTAGGTGACCTGGCCTCACCAAGGGTCTATGTTTCGGCACTAGGTGACTCGGTCCTACCCACGGAGTGTATGTTTAGATGCTGCGTGATCCGGAATCACTCATAGAGTGTACGATCCTGATGCTATGTGACTCGGGCCTCTTTTTAGTGTTTTTGTGGTATGGTATGATGGGCCTTGTGTGCTCTCAATGTTTTGATGATGTTCTCTTGTGTTTAGGCAACTAATGTTAGGTCTATGCATTGTTTTGATTGTCATATCATCTTATCTAGCTGCATGCTTATGTTTATTATCTACATGAACCATGGTAGAGTAGATGTGTATCCACTGAGCTTTATGAGCTCAACATTGGGAATTGTTGTTTCCATTCGTAGGTTTTTAGGTTTTTGTGTTGCATCAAAGGAGCCCCATCGACGTAGAACTTCAGCACATTGATGTGATCAAGAGTACAATACTTAGATTTTTCATGAAATATATTCATAGAACCCTTGATTTATGTATGTACCTCTATTTTTGATTTATTTGATCATGTCGAATGTTTTATTTAATTTGGTTTTCATTAGAGCTCCCATGTAAATGTTTAAACTGTCTTGCATTACAATATCCTATGAATTGTTTTGGATTTTATGAAATGATGATAGTTTGTGCTAAATCTAGTTGGAAAGTTTTACGGTTTGGGTAGAGCTTGAGGCCCAAATGTGACATCGGGTTTGGGACATTACATTATGACATGGATTAATATGTATTGTATTAAACAGGGTAAACTACATATGTGGTCACACAACTATGAATCAATTTTTGTTTTGGTCACCCAATTATCAAACGTTACTGTCGAAACTATTTTTACTGGTGTGAAAATAGCTTGACGATTTAATCTTTGAAAATTAGGAGGTTTACCTTTTTTATTGGATTTTGAAAATCATTTTTAGAGTCGCCACTGATCACTTCGAGGTAGATCAGAAACTATAAAAACAACCAGAGATTCATTATTTTAAAAATTGGGTTCGGAATTCGGTTACGTGTGGGGAAGGATTAGCACCCCACAAACACCCATTATCGGTACCTTTAATTTTACGTGTCATTTTGACATTTCGAATAGTATTTTGAATTTAATTTAACCCTTAATTATTAACTGGATTCAAATTCCAAATGGAGATATCCTTTAATAAGGAAATATATTTTATCCGAATATGAGATTAAAAGCACCCTGTTACGAAGCACCTCCATTCATATTCAAAAATATATTCCTAACATAAAAGGTTTTTAATGCATGAACAGTTATTGTCTTGCTAATTTTAAGTTCTGACTTTTAAAAGGCTCTAATTAATTAAATTGTTTAAGATTATGAATATTATTGAATTTAAAGGCTTCCATGAGATAACAACCAATAGTTTGAGCACCATCCATACCAAAATCCCTAAATTAAATAATATTCACCAATCAATTTATTATTCTAATTTTTTAAATTGACAATCTTAATTAAGGCTCGAATTAACTAAGTTATTTATCAAATTATAAGGTTATAGTGAATATTAAATGTTGTACTTAAAAGCCATGTTGGAATAACACACCATTGCGATGAGACACTAGCCAAATTTGAGCTTCTAAGTTTTCCAGTTAACATCCACCAGTTTGCTACAATTATCTCCTTAATTAATTATTAAATCCTAATTAAAGAACCTAAAAGCAAAGACTCTAAATAATTAACTAAAGTTAAGTGATTAAATTATCTAACACACAATACTATATGCTTAATTTAAAATATACATCAAACATAATTTAAAGCAATTAAATTAAATAAAGTAAACAATTTAAAGGACTAAATTGAAAGGAAATTCAAACTTGAATTGATTTTATTGAATTAAAGACTAAATTACAAGGATTAGAAAACTAGAGGCCAAAAATGCTAAGATTCGGATAATGGGGCGCGAATCTAAGATCCGGCTCGAATTGAACTCGTGGGTTAGGGACAACCCAACACCAAAACGGTGCCGTTCCATGTAGCCTATATAAGGCTCATATCAGGCCAAGTTTCGACTTCTATCTCATTTCACTCTCTCTCCTCCACCACTCTCTCCCTTTGACTCTAACTTTAAAATCCTCTCAACTTAAACACATTCTTGACCAAAAATTTAGCCTAAATCGAATCAAACGTCCATTTTTCGATTGAGTTCTTCATGTGTTTATCACATTTTATGATGAACACAAAGAACATGAACTCTGATTGCCTCACCTTTCGCTTCGACCACCGCCTTGATCCATTGCCACCGAGCTCCGTTCATGCTTTTCCATTCGTCGGCTGTTGTGGGTGATTTTCGGCCATCGCATGAATCTCTAATTTTCCAAATCTCCACCTTTTGCAATCGTAATCCCTAAACTAATTTCCAATTTGACTAAATCAACCCTCTTCGCCCGATTTAGAACCTAACTACTTGATCCTGACTATTTTCAACTCCGACCTCAAATATCTCAGCCACCACAAATAAGCCACTCCACCACTGTTTTTCTTTTTTCTGATTTGCTTTTCCTTTAGTTTTTTAGTTTGTATTTCATTTCTGATTTTCAAGAACATGAACTAAAGTATATCTATTTTATTTTGTAGAGAATCAAAGTAAAAAAACACCTCTACGACGATGAGGTTGCAAATTCGATCTCTCGATGGCAATTGATATTCCCTGGCGACTTTCAAGGTTTTTGGCGATGGCTGCAATCTCAGCGGCTCTTCAGTTCTCGGCCGTTCAACTTCCTGATGGCGTTTCAGCTTCCAAGAGTAGTATCTTCTCTCTCTTATTTATTTATTTATTATTATTATTTGTGGTAGGTTATTAATGTGATAATTAATTGGATCTAACATTCTCTCTCCTTTTATAGGTGAGTGAGGTGTGACGCAAGGGATGATGTCACGAGCATGATGTCATCACCAACTGGATCTAACTAATGGGTAAAAAAACTAAAATATGTGAGAGCTTCTAGAGCAATTCTCGACAGCCATGTGACACTATTTAGGCGGGAAAGATTAATTTTTAGATGTGTTTGAGTTTGTTGGATTTAAAACTGGGCAGGACATATTATTTTGGTTGAGAAATGAGCTTTGTAATGGGCTTTCAAATTTGAAAAGGATTTTAGATTATGTAAGGGACACTATTAGGGAAATTGGCTTTTTATTTATATGGACTATTATTATTGGGTTTATTATTTATTTATTTAGTCTCTATTTATTTATTTATCACTTATGGTTTTATTTATAGAGAAAATATTATTTATATGGGTATACTCGGGTAAAATTCGGGTATTACAGTTACAAACTAGTAAGTAATGTTTTTAAATTTGTTTTTAGTCACCCTATTTAAATGACTAATGCAACGATGATGTGACAACTTGAAAATTGCTGTAATAATAAATAGTCGTCAAAATTTATGTGTTGATCAATATAGTCTATTTTTTAAAAAAATAACCCAAATTTACATATTATTCAATTTGATCATAATTATAAAAAAATTCAAACAAATGCAAGAAATTCCCTTTAGATGCATTTGGTTCATTGTGGAAGTCGTAACTCTATTAATAATATCATGATTCAAAGGTAATTTGAACATATATATATTTGACGATTCATTTGTTGTAAATTGTGCTTCTTTTTTATCTTAAACACTTCTTTAGGTTTCGTAGGTGTTGGAGCTTGCTACTGGTTGATTGACTCGCATTGCTTGTTTTTTTTTGCATATTCCCCTGATAAATCAGATGAGCAATGTCAAGGATTGGTCACTCAAGTCGCATCTCTCATTTTTACAAGTATTTACAACAACAAATTCATCCTTAATTGATCTAACTCAGTAATTCAAAAAAAATATCCACAACAACTTCAGTTCTTCACTAGCTTAAATCAAAGCCCTTAGCCCTTAAATCTTACACTTTCAAGCTTAAAGACATTTCTAGGACCATTATGTCCTATTTTGACCAAATTAGGACCCTAATTCTATATTTTTCGGACTAGCACCATTACAGTGAACTCGCCGCACATGCAAGACGAGTTCCAAATAATATTATTTTTTATTCAAACTCGCCATAGACGTACGACGAGTTCCAATTAATTTTTTAAAATATCTGATTTAAACCTTAATCACGAGATTCACCTAGTCCTAAACCGAACTCATCATAGGGGCACAACGAGTTTTCCTCTGCATTAATGACCATAAAATTTTTTACGAAAAAAAAAAATTTCAACCTCTTTTGTTCGAGCAAAGCAAAAGAGTTTGTCAAGCCGTGAGATTTTCTTATACGACACCAAAAGAAGCAAGCTTACACATAATTCAGAAGGTGAAAGGTAACGTTTGTTAACTTTTTTAGATTACGATTAATTTTTTTAATATGATTTACATTTTTATTCAATTTTTTTATATATGCATATTTTTTTAATTCGAATATTAAATTGTGTTGTAAATATTTTAATAAAAAATATTTAAAAATTTGATTGATTTGTGATGTTTTAGGCATTTAATTACGCATAACTATTTGGGGGAAATGGCATTGTTAAGACTTCAAGATTCTCACATTACGAATAACATAGAATTATTTGTAAGAATTTATGTTTTTTTGCAACTTTTAATTTTTTGTTTGTAAATGATAAAGTACTACTTTAATTTAAATTTTGTGTTTGTAGAAAGAGGATGCAAAATTTCAGCCTCGCTTAATATGGAGTGATCTGCCAAGCCAATACATAAGGGGATTTATAGAGAATGTCGGTTTTAGGTACGCATCAAAGATTCGTGACTTTGAAATCGTGCCAGAGTCGATTAATGGGTTGGTGGAGCATTGGAGACCAGAGACACATATCTTCCACATACCGTGCAAGGAGTGCACAATCACCCTCGAAGATATTGCTATGCATCTCGGTGTCCCAATTTTGAGCAGTCCAATCATTGCTCAAAACATGTATTTTGTTAATGATTATTGCTTTCAATATTTGGGGAAGATACCACCGGCGCATGATATTGATGGCAAACATGTGAAGCTGACATAGATGAAGAGTGATTTTCAAGTTGATAGAAATTCCATATCAGTAGAAATTGATTGCACTGCTCCAGCATATATGTTGCTTCTTCTCAGTGGTATGCTAATGCCGGACAATTCGAGTTCTCACATGAACACGCAGTACCTCCCGCTCTTGTAGACATCATGAGGAGTAAGAAAATTTAGTTGTGGATCTACAATATTAGGTTTCCTTTACTGCAAGTTGTGTAAGGCATCGACCCAAATAGTCGTCAATGATAGATTCATGCATGTCGATATTGGTGGGTGTGTGGTGCTGCTACAATCATGGGCCAGGTACAGGCTTCCATTCCCGGCACCTATATGCAATCCTCCATCTAAATTTCCACTCGCTTCAAGGTAATAATGTCCAGTCACATAATAATTTTAGATGTTATTAATGGTTCATATTTGTATTGTGTGCAGATGGAGCCAAACATTAAAAAAATAAGGTGTTGCTGGTGAAAATAATCATGGAAGTGAGAATGAAGATTAATATGTATTGCGAAGATCAGGTAATGCAAACTTTCTTTTGATTCAAATTTGTAAATTTGAATTTATTTTGATCCAATTTTCTGATTATGTACGCATTATTACAGTTCTGGTAGATGCCATATAAGGATGATGATATTCGCGAGGTGATTTCGAACGATGCCTACGAAGAAGCCAAAAATTGGTGTTCGGTAATGCCGTTGTTACATTTTGCGATTATCGAGATGTTTTACGTCAATCAGGTTCTTAGGCAGTTCAGATAGCACCAGCTCGTGTCGGGGGACTTGACAAATATGGATGACTTGGAACAGGTGGCCTTATGGGGTAAGAGCAAAAAGAATTGACCAAACAAATATTCTTCATACATAGCATGGTGGCATAAAAGGTCAAGCAGGTTGCCGGATCGTGATCCTATTTGACCGAATGATTTTGATTTCTCAAATTCTGAGTACCATCAGTGGTTTGTGGCAAACAACAAATCGAAGTTCACGACCGAAGTCCAACGAGAAACTTATCTTCTTTTGTTTCAAACTGGACAAGCCATAAAGCATCGAGTGAGTCGTTATCGGGTGTGGGGCCATCTGAAGGAGGTGGGATAAAGTCAACGATGGAATCTTTTGGCAATTAGTTTCAATCTCCAAACATTGAACATCGTTACTACATATGCCACATTGCCACAAACTACCATGGACGGTATAAGAAGGACGATGAACGTAGGCTAGTTATATGCATGGGTACGTATTAATATATTTTTATTTATTGTAACGCCCCAAATTTGGGCCTAGAAGTTAGCTAGATAGATTAGACGGTTCGAGTTAATCAGATTATACAATTCAAACTAGTTTTAGGAATTAAGTCATAATAAATTGTTTTAGCTAAACTAATATATGCAAAAATGGATTAAAATTTTTAATCAATATATTAGGGGTGTTGGTAAACTCAATTTGATATAATAAATTTGGATTTAATAACATTTGATTTGGTGACTAAAATGTAAAATTTCAAAACTATTTTTGGTGATTTATTAGAATCTTTAAAGAGCTAATCTACCAATGTTTTTATTCAGACTTTTCCCTTAATTGAGGTTATTTTTAAATTGTATTAAATAAAAATAAAATAGATTTAATTAATTTGGTATTAATAGTTAATTCACTTTTCTCACTAACTACTTCTGCTTTCAACTTTTCTCTCAACTTTTCTTCTTCTAAAATTTCCAGGAATCAACTATTTTTTATTTCATTTTGATTCGTCAATTGATTTCTTTGATTTCTACATGAAACCTTGCTTATTGGCTTAGAGATTTCACTTAAGTCATTCCAATTAAGGGAGAATTCAACCATTAGAGGTGATTTTCATTTCTCTCCTCTAATCAAAGATTCTTTACTGAAATTTTCATGTTCTTGATCCTTTGCAATCGATTTTTTATATGGGTTGATGATTAAATCAAGATTAAAAAGGGTGTAAAGTGAGTTTTAATAAGAAAATTAATGGATCTTTGTTATGGATTTGATTTGTTGTGGTCTTGATTGATTTAGATCAAATTTAATGTATATTTTTGTTTTATGAGAAAAGATTTACAAAATAAATCCTAAAACCAATTGAATTGCTAATTTTTTAGGTTGTGAATAGTTAGATTTTGAGTTGTTTATGGTGTTAAAAGGTTGCTGAAATTCTAAGGTGGTTATGTAGGTGATTTTAGATGTTAATTGATGTTGTTAAGGTGTTCAAATCGATAGGTTGTGGATGGGATTTGTTTAGGTTGCGTTTAGTGATGTTTTTGATTGTTTTGGAAGGCGTTTTGATGATTTTAGTGAAACGAAGATGGGAATTGTTGTTTCTGGGATTATGTATGCATAATGATTCATTAATCCTCTGTTATTATGTGGATAAAACAAAGGAGAATGATCCTACAACAATTGGCGAAGTTTTGGAAGCTTCAGACGATTGATTTCACATCGGCAATTGGAGCTTTGTGTCGTGGGTGTGTGGAAATGAGAATTAAAGCTTAATAAAGGTTTGAAAGTGATTTTGGGAGTTTAGATTAAGCTTGAAATTCGTGTCTAAGCTCAGAAGTAAGTATTGGACGTTCTTGCTCTTGTTTTCGGTTTTGTAAAATACATTCTCATGGTTTTGTTTATGGTTTTGTTTACCTATTGTTATATGCATGTTTTAGCAATGAAAGATGTTGCAAATGATCATATGTTTATGATCTATGAAAATGAAAATGGTTTGCAAAAGGTTTTAGAGAATGCTAAAATACACAGTTTAATGTATTGGAAATTGGTTTGATTGATGCATATGTAAAACAGTGAGGTAACATGCTTTATTTGAGTATACTGGTAAGTGGAAATGGTTAAAAGTTATCAGATACAGTTGGCTAGCCATAGGGTTTAATGTGAACTATAATAAGTTACCTCGTGTGTGTTGAGGGTGGTGCTCCACCATAGGAACCACGGCGGTTGAGGGGTAATTGCGTAGAATTCTCCCACCGGTGGATTTGTACATCGTGACCGTTGAGGGGTAGTAGTACCATGCTCTGATTTGTGGATGCATGTTAAGTGGTCAAAGTAGCACTTGGTAAATCTGTGTATCGATGTGTTTTTGCAAATGGAAAAGTTTGGTTTTGGGTCACTTTAATGCCAATATATGAATTAATGTATCATGATAAATGGATAATGTTTGTATAATGTGATTTTTATACATATGATGCTATTTAAGCTTTGCTATTGGAAGAATAAGCATGTGGAGGATTAAATTGATGTTTTCATAATGGTTATGCTAGAGATCCATGCTACATGTTTAGCATATGGTTTTAAATGCATATTTTGGGAAGATAAATGAAGCATGAAATGTTTTGGCATGATGGTCAATACATGTTTTAAAGCAAATGGTTTTAAATGTATTGATGAGTGTTTTGATAATCCCTCACTAAGAATTTTTTGCTTACGTTCTCCTTTCTCATCAGTGCAAAAAAGTGAGCTTACAGGGCAGCAAGAAAGCAAGGAGGAATCCAAGAGTCGAACTATTTCAAGTATGGTTTTCAAAATACCTAGTTGTAATAAAGGCAATATGATCAAGTTGTAATTGGGAGGGTTGTTTTGGATACCCCATGTTTTAGACATGTTCATTTGGTGTTTTAGACTTGTATGATTGTTTATTCTTTAATTTGGGGGATTTGGGGAAGTTTAAGCATGTTGGGTAGATATCTTGCCTATAGGTCTACCTTGTTGATTACCTTTGTTGTCGTAATGTCTATGCTTCTATATCACAATGGTCTTTGGTTGATATGATGTTTGTTTGGTGTTTCGAGCATGTTGTTTGTGAGATAGAGAGTGTTTGGGGCTAATTCAGTTTTGTTTAGGGGGTTTTAAAGTGTCACGAATCTGTATTTTCTGCAAGTTTGCAGTAAAGGTTTCAAACCAGCCTCAAGGTTTCGAAACAAAGAGCCCAATTTTGGCTACTGGAGTAAAGGTGTCGAAACCTTTGAGTCAGGTTTCAAAACCTTTTTGCGAGGATGTTTTTGCAAAGTTGAAAAATAGTTTGAAATGTTATATTTTGGTCCTTATTTTGTATGATTGCTAATTAAACAAGATTGGATGATTGTTTTAAGATGAAACTTAACCGTCATGCATGTAACATGATTAATGAAGGTTTAGTAACCTCAAATTAAAGTAAGTCCTCTCAATTTTCTAGATTTGCAATTTGGTTCCTAAATTTCCTTTACGTTTAATTGGATGTCAATTTGACAACCGATTCAATCAAGAACTTATTCACTGCCAGCATGTACACTTGGAATTAAATAAGCATCTAGACTAGATAAAAAGAAAAAATGGACCCTAGTTCGAGTAAAACATTTTGGGTTTGTTTCAACAAACCCAATGTTGCTCGCTCAGTTTGGTCTGACATCTAGGCCCGATCAAAGGGGCTACATTTATCACTACTTTCCCTATATCTTATTTGTACACTCTATTGTGTCTTAGGGTACAAACTAGTTCAACCCAAATTTGAACAAATGTTTGAAGACTTGCAAGGAAGGAATGATTAGGGATACAAGTTTGTTGGAAAAATTCCCAAGGAAAATGGACCAATGCATACGATGGCGATTTTAGATATGGCCACATGACAACCAACTTGACTGAGGCAGTCAATTCTTCCTTGAAATAAAGAAAGAGAGAAATCCCTTCAAGGAAAGTACGTAGCTTCCATGATAGTTTCCAGCGATCGCTATCATGGAAGCAACGTACTTTTGTTTGGGCAAGCTGTTCGCAACCTTGGGGAAAGAAGATGTAACACTTCTTAATCGGTTTAGTAGATAAACTGAATTAAGACGTATTACCAAACAAATATAGATAATGACCCTCGAAATATTGGAAGGAAGTACAAGGAAAACATTAGAAGAATTAAGGTTAAACATTTTGAATAGAGTATAGATTCAATACAATTTAAAAGTACCAAGCTTATAAGGTTTTAGTTCAATAAGACTTATCATGTTATAGGACTAAGGATATAAATTATCACATTCATTTGTTGTTTTACCGAAAGACAAATTTTCAAAAGAGAGGCTAAAGTTGATCTAAATATATTATGAAGACAGAAGTGAACCGACCATATAATAATTTTTTTTTCTTTTATCCCATAAAAGTTTTAACATTCTAAGATAATTTTCATAGTAATTTTATTAGCAAGCATCATAACAACTCGTTCACGAACTAACTCAATCCACCTTATGCATAGATCATACACCTACCAATTACTCATGATACTCAACAAGTTACTCAATCCAAGCATAATCGATCCTTTGCAAACTCAACACATGGTAAATGAAAAAGGGGAATTCGACCCATTCCTTAGGCATAGAAAGTGCATCATAGCTGAATACCTAAGTCCTCAAACCAAATCTAATTTAACCAAGGATATTCGAACAACTATAAACAACACATATATTAATAGAATGGAGTATTCTGACTCCTAATCATACCAAAATACCCTAAGGTTATCCAACTAAATATGCATAGACATGACATGAGTGAACAATCACCAAAATCCATAATAACTCCTTCATGAAGGGCATAATACTCAAAATATATCCACAGAAGCAATCCACCAAATTATTTAAATGGCCTTTACATCCCTTACAATGCCTATAAGCATTTTATTCACAACTAAGGGAATTCTAGATGAATTATGTACAAGCATTGTGCCACCAAACTAGGATTTCTAAAAAAAGATGACAAAACATACATTTTGCTTGTGATCTTGACCGAGATCAACACAACGGCTACCAAAACTTCACCCTGAAACATTACCAAGGGAAAATAAAGTAAGCATACTTAGTGAGGTAGTAAAAGAGTACTTAGTAAACATTATAGTACTAAGCAACTTAGAGTTAACAAGTCTATCCATTCTTTAACCCCCTCGACCTGGCCTAGAAGTCATACCAAATCGAGCAAGCTACATTGGGTTTGTCGAAAGAAACCCAAAAAGATTAAACCCAAAACACGTCCATTTTGTTTTTTTTATCTTATCTAAATGCAACATATTAACCTATGGTGTGCATTCTTGCAGCGGGTGAAAACTCAACTCAATTGGGCGTCGAATTAACATCCAATTACACACAATTGTAATTAGGACCAAATTGCGATTCTAGAGAATTATAGGGACTTATCCCATTTTAAGATGCCAATGCTTAATTAATTAGGTTTCACGCTCACATGTCAAAAATCAGCTCAAAACGATCATCCAAACTCATGTAATTGTATATATATAAAAACAGGGACTAAAACGAAATGAACAAAATCTTCCAAACATCACATTAACTGAATTAATAGCTACCCGTATCGGTACACAAACAAGTGTTTTGGTACGCTTTGCAAGTCTTCAAAATTCCAGATTCTAGTAGCTCAAAACCGTACTGATACAACTATACATGTATTGGTACGCCTTGCCAAATTACTCTTGCCCGTACTGAAACACCAAACCGCGTACTGAAACGCCTAGCCAAATCAATTATACCCGTGCCAAAACAGTTGCTCGCATACCAAAACACCCGTGCATCTGAAGCACACTCGTTTCGGTATAGGGACATGTGAACCAAAACTCTTGGAACCCAAATGTCCCAAATTGCAAGATTAACATTTTTTTAAGGGTTCAAACACATTCCAACATGCTTCAAACTTATACACCACTATTCCTAAGATTAATCCATACAAAACATCATAGAATTATGATCAAAACATGATATAATACTTCTCAAAATAAACTAGAGGCACGCTTCCTAGCAACAAGCCATTCAAAGCATGAAACACAAATCTGAAGCATCAACCAAACATATAAGGCCCATTACAACCCCAAAACAATACAACAAACTTGCTCAAAACATGGAGTTTAACCCAAAACCATCCCAAAAACCAACAACGAACCCCCATTTCCTTTATTACTACAAGTTTAGTTTGAAACCATACTTTTTCGTTATTCAAGTCCTTGGATTTTCCCTTCGCTTGCTCACTGCCTCCAACCTTTAATTCTTTGCATTGATGGACAAAGAAGCGTAAGCACACAAGGCTTAGTGAGGAGTGCTCAAAACATAACACCATCAATGCAATTAAAACCTATTTTCAACTCACAAAGAGTTCGTTATTTAAAACCACTCTAAAAAACATTATCATGCCTTTTAAACCCAAACATGCTTACTTTCCAAGCACTTCACATTTGATTAAAAATCCATTTGAAAACAATAAACCATCTTGTTTTCAAAACATGCTTTACTACCCAAGCATTAGCTCATTTGTTTCCACAACAAATCATGCATAACAACCACATGTATCAAAATCATTTATAAACTCTTTTATCACATATATTCTCATATATTGGCATTTATAGTGGCCATAAATAGACTTACCTCTATCCCAGATAGACTCACCTCTATCCTTACATGTTCGGATACATGGATTTCCCATGGTGGGCTCACCTCTACCAAATCTCATACCTTGCCTAGTTAAACAACAAGATACCATCACAATGGGTTGCCTAGTTAAACTGCATACCCAAGTGATAACCCAATAGTCCAAGTAGCCTAGTCAATCTTCTTTTCCTCAAGGACTATGGCATGACCGATTTTATATATTATAGTGCAATTTAATCCTATGGCTAGCCAACTGTATTTGACACTTTCTCAACACGTCACATAGCCAATATATCATTTTCAAATACATTTACTTACTGTTTTCCAATGCATTTCATAAACCAATTCATATGCAAAATCTCATTTCCCAAGGCAACATCATATTCCTTTTAGGAACAAATATCAATGCTCAAAAGCATTCAAATACTTTGATAATCATTGCATATTAATCCAAAACAATGAATTTACAGTAAGTAAATCAAACTATGTTCAAAACCAAAACATGTAAATAAAATCATGTTTAAAACAACATGAAATCCGCAAGCTCATCTCAAAGCCAATATTCAAACAAGGTAAGAACAACTTATGCTTGAGCTTAGTTATGCCTGTTAGGCAATAACTAGACCCCCATGATCCATTGATCAAACCTTTAAAAGAGCTTTAACACATTTAAACATTCACTGACAATACAAAGCCTCATTCGCCGATACGAATTATCCTTCCAAAGCTTTTGAAGTGACACCTCAAAATTGAGGATGAACCTCCCCTGGTTTCACCACACAAAAATAGAGGATCCAATGCATCAAAATGCATTCACAAACCCAACAACAGTATTCCACAACAATCCTCTACAAACACTAGCAGTAACCTTTCCCAAAATTATCGATATCAACATCAAACATCTTCCAAAGTTAACCCAGACAAAACCAAAAGGTTTAATCCAACAATTACCTTCAATTAACATCCAACAACAACCTATTATCATCCTTATACTTCCAGCATTCACTAAACAACCGAAACTCCCCAAAAACACAATACTAGCAACCTAACAAATTAGAGATTCACATAGTTTCGGGATTCCAATGTTAAAGCTGACTTATCAACATTATAAAGCATAAAAATCATGATTATAATCAATCAAGAACTCAGCAAAATAGATCTGAAACGAAAATCACTTAATCTCACCAATTAAACCTAGATGTAACCAATTTCCATAATTAAATCATTAAAACTCATTAGAAAACATATGTAAAGGATCAATAACTTGAGAATTTTAGCAAAGAACCATACATTAGAGGAGAAGGATGAAGATCACCTCTAATGTTGATTTTCCCCCTTAATTGTATTGATTTACATGAGAAAACAAGATTAAAGCAATAAGGTTTTGACAGAAATCAATCAAGAACTCTTTTTAAATTAGAAGATTTAAGAAATAAAAAAGTTACTTGAAGAATTTTAAGAAGAAAATAGTGTTTGGCGAAGAGAATTTGAGAGAAAATCTTTAGAGAAAAGCTAGTTACGTAAAGTTTGCTTAGAAAATTAATTATGAAATTAATTACCAAAAATCAATTTATACTCTTCCCAAATCTTTTTAGAGTAGCCAATTAAGAAGGAAAGTCTAATATTAGACTTTGGGAAAATAGCTCCTTAAAGATTCAAAGTTTTGATCCTTTACAAAACAGTAACTAAAAATAGTTTCCATTCTTTACATTTTGGTCACTAGCCAAAATGTTACATTTCTAAATTTCATTTTTCAAAATTGAATTTATAAAAATATTCATATATTAAATAATTATTTTTATATATTTTCCCCAAATACTTCCTCACTCAAAAATATTTAATCTGATTTTAATCCGAAATCCGACTCAAATCTCTAACCTGATCTACCAGACCGTCTAATCAGCCTATAAACCGCTAGGCCCAAAACCGGGGCATTACAAATCCATTAGAATTTAACCATTTCATGACAAAATCAATTACTACGAATCGTGATTCTATGTATATAACAAGTTATTCAAATCAGCTAACAATTTACATTTGATTGTTTGTTACACAAGGCTTTCCTACTAATATCAAACATAATATCTTGTCTTTTAAAAGAGAGAACTAAGAATGGTTAGCTAAATCTTACTTGTCATGTAAGCAATTAAATGGCTTACTAATTTATGTAGTATTTTCAAGCTCATTAAAATTTTATAACCTTGGTAATCAAGTTGTCTAGGTACTCGAATCCCCAACCAAACTGTGGCCAAAACAAGTATTCAAGATACTAGTCATCCCTCCTACTGTCTCCAAATGACCAACAGTCTATTGTTTTGCAAAACAGTCTATTGTTTCCAGTTTACAAAATAGTCCATTAAATTTATCAAAACAGTCCTTATTTCTTTGCAAAATAGTCACCATTAATTTGCAAAATAGTCCCCCTATATCCAGTTTACAAAACATTCCCTATTTCTTTGCAAAATAGTCCCAATTAATTTGCAAAACGGTCCCCTATTTCTAGTTTACAAAACAGTCCATTAAATTTATCAAAACAGTCTCCGTTAATTAGCAAAAAAGTCCCTTGTTTCCAATTTACAAAGTAGTCCATTAAATTTATCAAAACAATCCCTATTTCTTTGTAAAACATTCCCCCTTAATTTGCAAAATAGTCACCTATTTCTAGTGTAAAAAATAGTCCCTTATTTCTAGTGTACAAAACAGTCCATTAAACTTATCAAAACAATTCCTATTTCTTTGCAAAACAGTCCCTTATTTCTAGTTTACACTATAGTTCATTTAATCACCAAAATAACCCATATTTCTATTTAATTATCCATATTTAACTACTAGATAACCTTGTGACTATACAACTAAATTTTCCAGCATAGTGATGGGTGTTGAATCCATCAAAAAAATACCTACTTCTTCTTTGGATTTGTAGTAGCGACAATTAGGGTCGATCCCACAAAGAACGGTTAAGAGATTAAGTTCACAAGCAATTAAAGTAAAAGGGGATTTTTCTGTTTGAGTAGAATTGAAGAAAGCAATTTAAAGTAAATGAGAATTCTATATTAAAATGAACTCTAGTTAAGGTAGATCTCGGTGTATTAATCCAAGTTTTAGATCATCGAACTTCACAAAAGATAAACCTACATCAATCTTAAATAGCTTGGTTATAAGTTAATTGATAATCCACAATTAAATCCAATCTCTCTTACTTGGTAGATAATCACTTAATAATCCATAAATGACTAACTCTTATTATCAAGATTAAAATCCTTAGATAATCCACTTAGAATTAAAACCTATCAAATAGCTTTACTGAATGAAAAGACCCAATGTACATAAACTATCAACACAGTAATCCGTTAACTTATCAAGAATATGAATTCATACCTTCTAACCCATTGCTTGGTTACTTACTACTTTTATCAAGGATGCCTCGATTGGTTGTCGTATATATATAATCCAATATATACGTGTTAAATAAGCCCGAAAGATATAAAAATACTTGAAATAGATGAAGAAGATGAATAACAAGAAATCTCACTAAAAATATTTATTAATAACCTCAAACCTAAACCTTAACTAGAAAAAGAGTTTAACAACTCATGGAGAAGGGAAATCAACAAAGAAGAGAAAAATGAGAATTATGGGATGATTGATTTCTCTTCTCCTCATGACACTATTTATAATAGAGGTTATTTACATCAACTAGAAGAAGGAATTACAATAAGATTTAATTTAAAACTCTATCCTACTCCAAATATAATGACACGCGCCGTTTTCGCGTCAATATAATTCCTTCTTCTCATATAATAAATAAAGGAATTCAAACGTAGTAAAAGAGAAGTAAGGGTCGATCCCATAGGGACTAAGAGAACTTCCTGATTTATGTTTGTTCAATCGGTGAGACAACAAGAGAGTTGAATAATATTTAAGTATGGTGGGCATTTGTGGAATTAAGTAAAAAACAAGAGATTGTAGAAATATTACAAAGTGGATTCAGTATGGTAAAGATTATCTCGGGCTTTAGCTTTGACTCAGTTTCCTCGGATCATTGGAATAAGGATTTTTCACTTCGGGATTCACGTCGGTTACTTGCCTACAAGGATCATTCCTTGTGAATGTGCCTTGTATACGGAAAACCTAAGTGCCATCTTTGATATCGATTTTGGAAATTGATCTAATCAACAACAATGTTGTATATCAAAAATGTTTAAGTAAAGGCACTCAGACTATGTTGTTTCAATAATAACTGATTCTGATCTCAGTTTCCTCTTAGCAAACAATTTTGCTGAGTGTGTTCCCAGGAAGTCGAATGTGCTTCAATAGCCGATCCTTCCTCCCACACATTTAACCAAAACAACTTCCTGACCAACGTCAATCTTTGGTTTTGAAATCATTTTGATTTTGAAATTAAGTTTAGAAAACTGAGAGAGACACCCGAGGTTGTTTAAGTGCTTTTCAATCCTCACGTTGGAATTGAGTCATTGCTTTAGCCTTTGGATGTGGAAAACTTAGCTAAGTATGATAGAAATCATACTTAGCATTTTTGAAAAAAAAGTAAAAACTTGAAAAAGTGAAAATGAAGAAGAAAAGTAAAAACTTCTATTAATAAAGAGAAACATGAACAAATTAAAACCCAAAAGATGAGAGAGATGATTCTTGAGTTTGCCCAAAGGGGGTATTTATAGCAGTCTAAAACCCTAAAAGTAAACCTAAAGAGATAAAAGATAAATCCCAAACTATTAAAATTAATTACAAAATATAATTCAAAAGTTTGAATTTAAATTTTGGCTGATAAGTCATCTGAAACGTGGCTGATAAGCTATCATCGCTGCTGATGTGGCGTATCCTATAAGCTGCTGACGTGACATCCAGACAGACTTTCATGCCCAAATTCATGCCCACTAATCCAACCATGAGTCTAGAAAATAAAAAATTGTACAATTTCATCAGTTTTGGCAACATTTTTGGAATATATTGTTCTGTATTGAAAATGAACAAAATTGCCCAAATTAGCAACTTAAAACAACCAATCAAGGAGTTAATTATCGATAGAATAATGCATAATTTAATCACTAATCAAATTCCCCCTCACTTATTTAATGCTTGTCCTCAAGCATTTCTCAATTATCATGCTAAAAACCTTAAGTTACCAACTCCAATTTCATAGAATTTCCAAGATTTCTAAAGTAAACTAAATCAAGTAAATGTTGAAATTCAAGATCAATCAATCATGTCATAATCAATTAAGTGTAAATCGACCAAGGCATTTCAATCGTCTACCAATTTCAAAGAATACAAGACTTAGCTCCTCACATTGGTTCACTTATTTCGCTCAAGTATTTTAGGTAAGAGAATCGTTCAAGCCTAAACTAATCAACTCATTACCATAGGCTTGTAACTAGATCTAATCTCCACTACTTAATATGAAAATGATGCAAAAATCAAGAGGACTTTAAAATGGGTTGTAATAGGGTTAAGGTTCGGGTAGGGTAAAAGGCCGAAAAAT
This sequence comes from Hibiscus mutabilis, assembly GCA_019671005.1. Lineage (NCBI taxonomy): Eukaryota > Viridiplantae > Streptophyta > Magnoliopsida > Malvales > Malvaceae > Hibiscus > Hibiscus mutabilis. The sequence goes on along the minus strand of CM033718.1, from coordinate 39,602,108 downwards.
GGGGTTTAAAAAGTCAAGACAAGTTATTCCAAAGAATTTATTTGAAGAGAAGAGAGGAAAATAAGAAATCAAACAATCATCATTTATTCATTTTTTATTCAAACTATTTCTTTGTCTTTTTCTCTCTTTTTTTTCAAATGAAGCAAACCTTTTTCTGCTTTTTTGTTTTTTTCACTGTTCAAACAGTATATTCGAATTGCACTGCACAATTCTATAATTTTTCTACGCTGTATTTTTCTGCACAGTTCGAACCAAACTGCATTGATTTATTTTTCTGCATTGTTCTGTTTTTCTGCACTAATGATTTTTTCTCTTTTTTTCGCTTCGGAATAACCTCAACTTGTCCTGAAAAAGGGTGACAAAAATAATTGAAAGGAAAACAAAAGTAAAATAGGCTCGGTTTAACGATGTAGTAAACATAGAAAATTATTAAAGGCTCAAAATGGTTCACTAAGTGGAAAATAAATAAAAAGGGTAGGCTATTTTGTTCGGGAAGAAAAATTGGTTTAATCCTAATGCCTCTATCACATTAAAATAAAACATCATAAGCAAAATGTGTAGTCTCAACAAGCATCGAGTTATAAGTTCTAGAATGCAATCAATTAGTTTGGAACACTCAATTGAAACAAAGAGCAAGAATAAAAATATATGCTCATTAGGCTCAAAACTCACACGAAAGGTCTATTGAACTAAGTCATGCATCCAATTCAATCAACAAATTCATGAAACGACCAAGAAAATTTTACATAAATTAGTCATGCCATGCTATCGTGCATCCTAAATTCAACAAGAACAAGATTGAATTCGCAAAGAAATGCAAAGAAATTAAATCAAACAAGAGACTAGCAACCAAGGTCATCAACAATTCTTAATTAAGAAAAAACTTAATTTCAATCACAAATCATAAGTGAGAGTCAACTTTGATTTCTAATTCCACCCCCTCATTTAATCATAATGTCCCATTATGGAAAATAAAGTGCAAGAGAGGGAATGGAATACTCCCTGAGCTAATTGCGGCCATGCCCACGGCCACGCCCTTGACGAGATGTGCCGAGACGAAGGAAGGAGAAGATTTTCAGCAATATTGGTTTCAATGGAGTTTAGACGCTCGTTAACATCCGACTGTAGATTGTTTTCTTGTGTAGGTCGAGGAATAGGCCTCTGGAGGAAAACGCACTCATTACGAGGTGTACTAGTGCCCAGAGGAACAATATATGGCGCATCGGGAGTACTGGCTAGAAGACCCATTGAATCCAAGAACCTTGCATCCAAAACATCCATGGCAAAATCATAAGTAAATTGTGAAGGATCAAATGTTAGAGGGAAAAGTCAAGATGCAAGATGTGTGATATAAGGACCAAGAATAAGTAGGCGTTCGGTTTACGCAACACGCTCAAAGGCATAGGCAAACCAAAAGCCTAGATTTACCTTAATGCCGACTTGCATACACCATAAAAAGAAAAGTTCGACCTTACTCAAATTGGAAGAAGTGTCATTACGGCATAAATAGTTGTACGCAAGGAAACGATGTATGTAGCGGAGTGCCGGATTATGAATAGCCCATCCCTTTGTCCCACGAGGATCGTATCTGGAACTCGCCAATCCAGTAAGAGTTTCATAGCAAATATCATTGTCAAAGTCCTGCGGAATCTCAAGTAAGGCAGTTAAAAACCCAGGATCCATGACATCTATCACGAATCCCATATAAAAATTAAATTCCGTAATTGACATTCTAAAATACTGACCAAGTAGTCGAAAGGATATGACATCAAGAGAATGCACAGAAATAACACGATTTTTATCAAATAAAAATGTGGCATAAAATTAAAAAACCAGTTCATAAAACGTGTTACATCAAATTTCTGGATAAATTGTCCACCCAATCGCATAAAAAAAACTGCATGACAGACTCGCGCAAGTGTAAACTTTCTAAAGTTTGGGGAGGAATATACTTACAAACTTGAAAATGACGGTGGCGAATGCGATTAAATCGCTCCAAGTCGTCGCCATCAAACTCTAAATAGCCATATAAAACCTCATCGATCGAAACCGAATACCTACGGCCATGTCGATAGTCTTCTTGATTGGGTTGTTCGTTTGAAATGGTATTGTTTCCCGAACTTGCTACGAATGGTGGAGAATCTGGACGTTCGTTGCTCGAATGGGATGAAGTGGCCTGATCATAATGATGTCCATCCCTAAAGTTCGGTTGTTCCATTGATGGACCGCTCGCGTGGAAATTAGTTTCGAAGGTTTTTGGGAAGCCAAAAATAGGATGGAACATTAGTAAAGGAGTAATTGAGACAGTATTAGAATTTACCTCGGTTGTCTGATGCGGCAGAGAAGAATGCATGGAGTGGGAAAATGCAGCATCATTGTACATGGGTTGAAATGATGGTGTCGGCTTTCTCGAAGGTCTGTTCCGTTGTGGTCGGGTAGCATCGGCGGTATCGACTGAGAAGATGCGGTGGAGGGCATGAAGTTGAAGGATGGTGATGCTGATTGGCTACGCGGCAGCCGATAGCGGGACAATCTGACAGTCGCGATGTTGCCTATCAATCGAACAGATCGGCCAGAGGAGTGATCGGGGGTTGGTTCTTGGTCATTCGGTTGAATTGCGGTTGCCTGCTGCTATTGCTTACGGCTGCGATGTAGGGGAAGCGGCGGAGGAGTGGGCTGCGAATCGAAACTGCTAGGCACGACCACAAACTGTGGCAGTGCAAATCGCCGACGGCCGCTGAGAACAACAGGCTCGTTGGTCAGAGGTAGGCGGCGGGCCTGTTCTTGTGTTCTCACCATGATGAATGGTCGAAGAAGGTTGAAGAAGATGGCTGATTTTTTGATTAGAATGGCTAAGAAAGAAAAGAAAGGTGCTAGGTCTGGGAAGGGGAAAAAACGTGAGAAAAAGGTTGAAATTGGAAAAGCTTGTGATAACTTATCACAAGTGGGGCCCACACAATTTCAAAAAGAAATAGGATTGGGTCAAAATTTGACCGATTATGATAGGGAAATTTCAAAATTTGATTCTGATTTTTGAATTTTGAAGAAGGTTGGGGCCGACTATAGTGCACCCGATGGTAAGGGAGTTGCTAACGTGCTCCATGCTTGCAAAACCTATACATAGTCGATGCAAAATACGATCAGTAACAAGTGAAAGTAGACGATTTAATGCAAAAATAAAATTGAAAGAAAGAAAATAAATTAAGAAAAATTGTAACGAAAAGAAATAAACAAAATAAATTAAAAATGGGTTGCCTCCCATTCAGCTCTTTATTTAACGTCGTTAGCTCGACGAGCCGATTTTTAAAGCGTAGGATATTCTAATTCGATCTCCTCGGCTAATCCCACCCGGGCGTTCTCATAATACGGCTTCAACCTTTGGCCGTTTACTTTAAATCGAGCTCCAGAATTGTCTTCTATCTCCACTGCGCCTGAGGATAAATCTGAGTTACCGTAAATGGACCGAGCCATTTCGATCGAAGTTTGCCTGCAAAAAGTTTAAGTTTTGAATTAAACAACAAAGCCTTTTGGTTAATTGTAAATGATTTAAAGGATATTCTTCGATCATGGAATTCTTTCATCTTCTCTTTAAATATTTGAGCGCTATGATAAGCATTCTGTCGGATTTCCTCTAACTCTTGAGTGTGCAGCTTCCACGCTTCTCCGATTGCTTCCATCTCCATGTTACATTACTTAACTGCCTAATAGGCTCGATGCTCCAATTCAACCGGCAAATGGCATGGCTTACCAAAAACGAGTCGATACGAAAACATTCCAATGGGACCTTTATAAGCTGTCCGGTATGCCCACAATGCGTCGGACAACTTGAGACTCCAATCTTTACAATCTGGTTTTACAATTTTTCAAGAATTGCTTTAATCTCACGGTTCAACACTTCCGCTTGTCCGTTGGTCTACGAATGGTAAGCAGTGGCAATTCTTTGAGTCACTCTGAACTTTGTCATGAGCGCGTCAATTACCTTATTGATGAAATGGGTTCCTCGATCGCTAATTATCGCTCGTGGTGTGCCAAACCTAGAAAAGATAGAATTTTTCAAAAAATTAACAGTGGTTCTAGCATCATTATTTCGGGTAGCCTTAGCTTCCACCCATTTAGAAACATAATCAACTGCAAGAATGATATAAAAATTTCCAAATGAAGAAGTAAAAGGACCCATGTAATTGATTCCCCACACATCAAAAATCTCACAGATGTGAATCAGATTTTGAGGTAATTCATTCCTTCGGCTTAAATTCCCTACACGTTGACAGTTATCACATGATTTACAATATAAGTAAGTGTCACAGAATATAGTAGGCCAAAAGAAACCACATTCCAAAATTTTATGGGCATTTCTCTTTGTTCCAAAGTGACCACCACATGAATAAGAGTGGCAAAAGTCTAGGATATAATTTACCTTTTCCTCAGCTACGCATCGCCTAATTACCTGATCCGAACAATGCTTCCATAAATAAGGATCATCCTAAATATAATATTGAGACTCCCACTTTAGTCGATTAATTTTAGATCTAGGCAAGTCTTAGGATAATTTACTCGTGACAAAGTAATTTACCATGTCTGCGAACCATGGAACCACCTTCTGCGCCAACATAAAATTTTCCTCTAGGAACTCTTCTCAAAGCGGTGGATCGGTTATCGAAAGGGGTACACGGCTTAAATGATCAGCTACAAGATTATCGCTTCCCTTCTTGTCTTTAACTTTCAAATTAAATTCTTGTAAAAGCAGGATCCATCGGATAAGCATTGGCTTCGCCTCCTTTTTGCTCATAAGGTACTTAAAAGCTGCATGGTCAAAAAAAACAATCATTTTATTTCCAAGCAGATAAGATCTAAATTTTTCTAAAGCAAAGACAATAGATAGTAATTATTTTTCTGTTGTGGAGTAATTTCTCTGAGCCGAGTCTGGAGTCCTTGAAGTATAGGCGATAACATGTTGTTCTTTCCCGACTCTTTGTCTAAGAACAGCTGCAACGCTCGCATCTGATACGTCACACATAAGCTCAAAATCATATTCCCAATTTGGTGTTTTGATGATTGGTGCCGTGATCAACTTTTCTTTAAGTACATCGAACGATTCTTTGCACTAAGGATTAAAGTCAAAGACTTTATCTTTTTGTAACAGCTCACACAACGGTCGCGCCAGCTTTGAAAAATCTTTAATAAATCTTCGGTAGAAACCTGTATGGCTAAGAAAAGAACGAACCTCCCTCACAGTTGTGGGGTAAGGTAGTGAGCGTATAATATCGGTATTGGCCTTATTAACGACAATTCCATTAGACGACACAATATGTCCCAAAATTAATCCCTTATCAACCATAAAATGGCATTTTTCATAGTTCAAAACAAGATTAAATTATAAGTATCTATTATGCACATTAGTTAAATTATTAAGACACTCATTAAAAGAACTATCGTATACTGTGAAGTCATCCATGAAAACTTTGATGCCGTTCTCCACATAGTCAGAAAAAATACTCAGCATACATCTCTAGAAAGTGGCTGGTGCATTACAAAGGCCAAAGGGCATCCGTCGATATGCAAATGTACCGAACGAACAAGTAAAAGTTGTTTTTTCTTGGTCTTCTAGCACAACTGGAATTTGGAAAAAACTTGAAAAACCATCAAGGCAACAAAAATGAGTTTTCCCAACTAATTTCTCAATCATTTAATCTATAAAGGGAAGAGGAAAATGGTCTTTTCTAGTGAGAGAGTTCAACTTCCTGTAGTCGATACAAGCTCTCCATCCATTTTGTACACGCGTTGGAACTAACTCTCCTTTTGAATTTTGGACCATTGTAACTCTGGTCTTTTTAGGTACCATGTGAATTGGACTTACCCAGTCACTGTCTGAAATATGATAGATTACATCTGCATCAAGGAGCTTCTATATCTCCTTTTTTACTACCTTCATCATTGGTTGGTTCAACCGGCGTTGTCCTTGTCTAGAAGGTTTCGCTCATTCTTTTGTTTTAATCTTATGCATACAAGTCAAGGGACTAAGTCCCTTAATATCGGAAATAGTCCATCCTATGGCTTCCTTGTGCGTGCATAATACCTTCACTAGTGCTTTCTCTTCTTCTTCGGACAACTTGTTTGAGATGATTACCTGTATGGTCTCATTTTCTCCCTAAAAGGCATATTTAAAGTGCTTCGGCAACTGTTTTAATTCTATCTCTGGTGCTTGCAAAACAAAAGGTAACATTTTAGTTTTAGAGGGATATAAAAATAAGTCAGAATTGATAGAAAAAATATGTTCAAACTCCCATTCTTCCTCTCTGCGACAAAGTTCACGATCCCTATAAAAATTATCAAAAAATTAGTTTCAACAAATTCATCAACTAAGGGATCAATAATATCGATAGAATTAATTCTTTTAACTTGTTCTGGGTATTTCATCGCTTTATAAACGTCAAACTCTACGACCTCGCCATCAAATTCCATTATTAATATACCGTTTCTCACATCAATCTTTGTATGCGCGATGCTTAGGAAGGGTCGGCCTAAAAGTACCTCATAGAAAGTGTTCGTCCTATCGTTTTCCATGTCGATGACATAGAAGTCGGCATGAAAAATAAGAACGTCGACTTTCACTAAGACGTTTCCAAGCACTCCCTCCGGATAGATAATAGAACGATCAACCAACTGGATAGTTACTATTGTTTCCTTCAAAGGCTCGTTAGTAATCATTTTATAAACAGAAAGTGGCATAACATTAATTGAAGCTCCTAAGTCGCACATTGCACGTTTAATTAAAACATTTCCTATTTTGCAAGGTATAGCGAACATACCTTGGTCCTTCATCTTTGGTGGAAGCTTCCTCTGAAATACTGTTGAGACATGTTCTCCCAGATTTACCTTCTCGTGACCAGTCAGTTTCCTCTTTGTGGTGCAAAGCTCATTTAAAAATTCTGCATACCTTGGCACTTGTAGAATTACTTCTAGGAGAGGTATGTTGACTTGTACTTTTTGGAATACCTCTAAGATTTCATTCTCTTCGGCTCTTTTGTCCCAGCTCATCAATCTCGATGGGAAGGGTGGTGCGATTTCATGAGAAGAAGGAGGAGGAGGTGGTGGCGATGAAGACGTACCTTGGACGTGGGAGGGTGGCGTTTTCTTCCCTTTCTTGGACCTTGCGGCATTCTCTTCTAGGACTTCAGGTGTGACAACGGTTCCACTTCGGAGGGTGATAGCACTAACATTCTCTCTCAGATTTGACTCCATTTGAGAAGGAAGTCTTCCCTGCGACTCTAGTCTCCCCACGGTTTGAGCCAACTGGGTCATTTGTTTGTGCAAATCTTGTAGGTGGGCCTCAGTGCGGTTTTGAAACTTCTCTTGAGATATTGCCAACCATTTAACAATGGATTCCAATGAGGACTACGGTTGCAGATATTATTGTTGAGTGGGTTGTCTCTGCTGATATAGTTGACTTTGCCTTTGATTTTGAGCGTAACTGAAGTTCGAATGATCTTTCCAACCTGGATTATACGAGTTGGTGTTGGGGTTGTATTGTCTTTGCGGAGGTCCTGGAAAATTCCCTATAGCATTCACTTGCGCATTGTCCTCTTCTTGTACCATCGGACAACAGTCCATCGGATGCTCTGGGCTCGTACATATCCTGCAAAGCCTGGCTGCAATTCTTTTATCTGCAACAAGAGGTTGAACAATATCAGCTAATTTATCAATTTTGTTTTCTAGCAAAATAGTACTTACCTCGTGAACCCGTCGAGATGGTTCACTTGAAGGGTGGAATCATTGCGAGTTAGCGGCCATAGTAGATATTAACGTTCTTGCCGCCGTCAGAGTCATGTTAACAAGAGCTCCCCCATATGCTGCATCTACCATTTTCATGTCTGTATGTGTTAATCCTTCATAGAAATACTGGAGAAGCGTTTGTTCAGACAATCCGTGTTGTGGACAGTTTGCGCATAGCTTTTTAAAATGCTCACAGTAGTCATATAAAGATTCAGTATCCTTTTGTTGGATACTCAGGATACTTCACTTTAGCTGTTGGGAAAAACCTGTCAAGAAAAAGGCGAGCCATGTTAGTCCAAGTTGTAACTGAGTTGGAGGGCAAATCAAATAGTCAATCCTTGGCAATATCAGCTAGAGAAAAGGGAAAGGTGCGAAGTTTTATTTGATCTTCAGAGACTCCCTGTGGTTTTGTGCTTAGACAGACCATGTGAAATTCCTTTAGATGTTTATATGGATTTTCACTTGGCAAACCGTGATAGGTTGGTAAAAGGCGTATTAAGCCTGTCTTGAGAGCGAATAGTGTCTTGCCATTCGGGAATGTTATACACATCAGATGGTTATCAATAGGGGTCGCAGTCAGTTTTCGAATAGTGTGGTCGTTGTCTCCCATTGGAATTGGTTCTTCGGTTGTGTGGTCGAAATGTGATTTTGATTTAGATGTTATTTCTAGATCACGTTCTAGTTGTTGTTGTCACTGTCTGTGCTTCTTTTTCCGAAGTGTCTGAGTGTGTAGCCTTCGGGCGTATGCTTCGATCTCCGGGTTATAATCTGCTTGTTCTCTCGAATTCTTCCTGGTCATAAATCAAACAAAAATAATCAGTAACTTTGGCGAAGTCCCTGGCAACGGCGCCAATTTGACACGCGTCGTTTTCGCGTCAATATAATTCCTTATTCTCAGATAACAAATAAAGAAATTCAAACGTAGTAAAAGAGAAGTAAGGGTCGATCCTACATGGACTAAGAGAACTTCCTGATTTATGTTTGTTCAATATGTGTGCCAACAAGAGAGTTGAATAATATTTAAGTATGGTAGGGGTTTGTGGAATTAAGTAAAAAAATAAGAGATTGTAGAAAATATTAGGAAGTGGATTCAGTATGGTAAAGATTAGCCTCAGGCTCTTGCGTTGACTCAGTTTCCTCGAATCATTGGAATAAGGATTTTTCACTTCGAGATTCACGTCGGTTACTTGCCTACAAGGATCAATCCTTGTGACTGTGCCTTATATACCGAATACCCAAGTGTCATCTTTGATATCGATTTTGGAAATTTATCTAATCAACAACAATGTTGTAGATCAAAAATGTTTTAGTAAAGGCTGTCTCGGACTATGTTGTTTCAATAATAACTGATTCCGATCTTAATTTCCTCTTAGCAAACAATTTTGCTGAGTGTGTTCCCAGGAAGTCGAATATGCTTCAATAGCCGATCCTTCCTCCCACACATTTAACAAAAACAACATCCTGACCAACATCAATCTTTGGTTTTGAAATCATTTTGATTTTGAAATTAAGTTTAGAAAACTGAGAGAGACACTCGAGGTTGTTTAAGGTCTTTTCAATCCTCACGTTGGAATTGAGTCATTGCTTTAGCCTTTGACTGTGGAAAACTTAGCTAAGTATGATAGAAATCATACTTAGCATTTTTGGAAAAAAAAGTAAAAACTTGAAAAAGTGAAAATGAAGAAGAAAAGTAAAAAATTCTATTAATAAAGAGAATCAAGAACAAATTAAAACCCAAAAGATGAGAGATGATTCTTGAGTTTGCCGAAAGAGGGTATTTATAGCAGTTTAAAACCCTAAAAATAAGCTAAAGAGATAAAAGATAAATCCCAAATTATTCAAATTAATTATAAAATATAATTCCAAAGTTTGAATTTAAATTATGGCTGATAAGTCATCTGAAACGCGACTAATAAGCTATCATCGTTGCTGACGTGGCGTCTCCTAGAAGCTGCAGACGTGGCATCCAATTAGACTTTCATGCCCAGATTCATGCCCACTAATCCAGCCATGAGTCTAGAAAATAAAAAGTTGCACAATTTCATCAGTTTTGGCAACATTTCTGGAATCTACTGTTATGTATTGAAAATGAAAAAAAATGCCCAAATTAACAACTAAAAATAACCAATCAAGGAGTTAATTATCGATAGACTAATGCATAATTTAAGCACTAATCATATAATATAAAACATAAAAGTTCAACATGAACTAGAATTCCTCTTCTTATGTTAAGTGCTCCTTAAAATCCAAATCCAACTAAAACTTCTCTTTCAAGCTCGTATTATCCTTTAGTTGTCAAATCCCTACAAAAATCAAATACTTGTTAAAACATATATTTATAGTTGGATTGGAACACTAAAATATAGCTATATTTGTCCGCTTAGTGAATATAAATCTATTTTAACGGCCTTATCGCCTGGGAAATGAACTTTAACACCGCCAACACTCCTGGCGCTAACCCGTCATTCCCGCTTGATAAGACATCGCATTAATTAAGTTTTCACTTTTTAACAAATCAACATGAAAATTAAGTGTGTTAAAGTCTTTTAATTGAGTCATAATCAGTGATTAAACCATAAAGAAAAGTCTAAATTTGTTTTAATTATTAAGGTTATGATATTTAAAGTGTTTTATTTCAAAACAAGAAGAACATTTTTCATCATACAAGTTTCTATTCTAAGCTTTCAAAGAACCTAACCCTAGGGTTTTAACACACATACACATATTTACATAAGAAAATAAGAAACAACTAATTATTTAAGTTAAAACAAACAAATAAATAAATGCTAAATCTTAAAACAAAGAAAAGGGATATTTTGCTTTTTTAAATAGAAAATCAGAATTAGTGATTGAATTGAAAGAAAGCAAAATGTGAAGGTTAAATTTGAAATAAGAGTGAAGTTTGGTGGTCAATTTGAAAGAAAAAAGACGAAATTGAAAAGATTGAAAACTGAAGTGCTACGGTATAAGGCCCGGTAAAGAAGGGCTCGGGTTGACAAACGTGTATGGGCCGAGTCTTGGGTTGGTTTATAAAGCCTTTATCAGAAACAAAAAAAATTCTTCCCTTTTTATTAAAATAGATCAAAACTGGTTCTATCGAAATTCTCTAAAATGTTCTTCGTGTTCTTCATAAAATGAAGAACACGATGAACATCCTCCGTGCCGGCCGCCTTCCACCAGTGCCGGCCGTAGTTGCCAGCAGTGAAATTCCCAGAAACAACCCATTTTCCAAATTATGGGAAACCCAAATCAAGCTTTTTCCTCACCGGAGTTACATCGAAACAAAATTCGCGGTGGTGCTACATAAAACTAAGGTAAAAACTTCCTTTTTCTTTAGTAGAATTTGAAATATAAACAAATGAAGAAGAAGAAATTACCAAAAAGCTTGCTTCTTTATTCCTTTGAAAACTGCAATTACAAGTACTAACCTTTGCTAATCCGTATGCTATTTCAATATATTTTTGTGTAACTTTGTATGAATCGTGTGTATCTAATGTCTATTACATGGAATTACAAAGGGGTTTATATAGTTTATAGAGATGCTTGGTTTTCAAGTTTGAATCCCAGATATCTTCCCCATTTGCTCTTATCTCGGTTGTGATTTTAAGCTTATTGCCTTTTGTTCACTGTCTCAATCTGATTGCAGCTTGAATCTTGCCTCAGCTTCGATTTAGGGATTAGCTCGTGCTGTATTTTAGGGATTTAACCATTATTCCCTTTTTCATGTTTCTTGTGGCTTACAAATGATGAGGGGGACGTTAGAAAAGGGTGGATGGAGGAGAAATTAGCCCAGGTGCTCGCCGGAGAAGATGAAACGGTCGATCAAAGTTGAAACGTCACGCGCGTGGTTGTCAGGCGCGAGAGCTGATCTGCGTGCCTTGCTCTGGAGCGATCTGGGCCGCTAGATCATAATTTGATCTAACGATTATGAAGGATGCAGGGTTATATCATCCCTAGCTGGTGTTATCTGTGCCATTGGATCAATCCTAGATCCAACGGCTGCCCTTCGGCTGCGTAAGGAGCAAAGGAAGAACACTAGGGTTTTAGTTTTTTCATTAGAAACGGGCCGAACAAGCCCTCTTTATGTATATATTTTAAAGAAACAAGTTTTAGTGTAATGGGCTTTGCTTAATGGACTTTTTATTGTTTTTCTGATGGACCTTTTAATATAAATACAAACGGGCTGTCTATTTTTATATTTTAGGTTTATACTAACCATGTATACTAACTATATTAACAATATTATATGACACCTAGATAATTTTAATACTAATTACTACATTAATATTTTATTACACTAACATATAGAAATTATAGTAATTATGATGTAACACTAACGATGTAATAACACCAATACAATACTACTAAACCGAAAATGACATAGTTATAATACAATAAAAGTAAAAAAGTTAGGTGAAAATTCAGTGACAACAGCTGCCCCTCTTTGGTTAATCCAGTGAAACATGAATTGAACAAAGAATAAAAAGACACTAATTTTCACGAATTACCAAACCGTCGATGCCTGAAGAGACAAGCAAGTTCTATTCTCCTTATTCTCGAATAGATGAACGGGTTCCATTCTTCAAATGCCCGAACAGATAGGCAAGTTCTATTCTCCTTACGCTTTAATAGATAAGTGGGTTCTATTCTCCTTATACTCGAATAGATAAGAAGATTATATTCTCCTAGTGCCCGAACGAATAGGCAGGTTCTATTCTCCTACTGATTGAATAGATAAGTAGATTCCATTATCATGATGCCCGAATGGATAGGCATGTTCTATTCTCCTCATGCTTGAATAGATAAGCAGATTGAAAATGGTTTCATCCTCCATATGCTTGGATGGATAAGCGAGTTCTATTCTTCTTATGCTCGAATAGATAAAGCAGATTCCATTCTCTTAATGCCCGAACGGATAGACAGGTTCTATTATCCACATGCTTGAATAGATAAGCAGATTCTATTCTCATGATGCCCGAACGGATAGGCAGGTTATATTGTCCTTATGCTTGAATAGATAAGCAGATTGAAAAAGGTTCCATCCTCCTTATTCTTGGATGGATAAGCGGGTTCCATTCTCCAAATGCTCGAATGGATAGGCAGGTTCTTTTGCAAAAAACGTTTTCACACCTGTAAAAAAACTGACATTTGATGTAGTTATGATGATCATGCCCCTAAGGATGTCTAAAACATGAATGCATGTCTCATTTGCTTTTTAAAATCATTTTATCAGAATTAGTTTTCTTGAATCATATCATCTCAAACATTTTTTGAACTCTGGCAATAGATGGTAAGTGTCTATTATGGTCTATCCTATCAGAAGAAGCAGTATGACTTCCTTTCATTTCTCTACACTGAAAGGCTTTGCAGCATGGTATTAGGATCACAATGAGCAAGTAAGCTTGCACCAGCCCAACTTTCAACACTAGTTGACTTCGCCATTTTCTTGTTGTTAAAATTCCATCGATCATTCTTTGGAAAGAAATCTTCAACATTGCCTACTCTTAACCTTGGGGACTGTAGGACATGTCCTTTGATTTGGGTGAAATTGGGTTTCCCCAAAACACCACCATGTTGTACCATAGGTTTAATTCCATAGCTACATTCATCTTTTCTTATGACTTCTGCCTTGATTTTCCAACGAGGGAAGCTCTTTGTAAAGAGTATAACGTTTGTAGGACACCTAAGAGTGAAACTCCATGGGGATATACGGGGGATGCTTTGGCTTGCCATCATTAATGTGTGGGAAATCATCTCAATATTGCAACTGTATACTACGATGATTGACAAAATAATCATAGATTGTCATCTCTATCGTCTCTACTTCACCATTCACATTCTTAGTACTTTTTTGCTTCATAGAGAACATATGATTCTTTGCACATTTGCTTCCTCAATCCAGTTATCTTATAATCCTGGTTGGAAGGACTAATTTCATCCTCATATTCTTCAACACTCTTTTAGCCTTTGTCAAACTTCCATTGTGGTTGATACATCAATGTTCAGTGACAAGCTTCCTAGAATCTTGTTGTTCTCCCAATTTCTCATATCCTTATCTATTTCCTCCAATGTCTGTAAAATTGTTCTCATTGTTGTAGAAAACAAACTTCCTTGTGCAAGCATCTCTGTTTTGCAACATGCTGCCTTAGAGTAATGTCAAAACATCTCTTGAGTGTTCTCTAATTCCTACCTCCGTAGAGATCTTCGAATGGAAATCTTTGCAGCAAAACCTATTTCTACTTCGAATCTTTTCATATGTTTGCTGCTCTTTATGCCCTAAGCTCCAAACTTAACCACAGAATACCTCATTATTCCAATACCCTTTTAAAACAAATTTCAAAGTAATGCCCAAAAATCTTTTGTATGTTTTAAGTAATGTCAATTTTATTAATTCTCATTTCAATGCAAGATGCTTATGCGAAAAAGGGAGATGGTCTAAACAAAGAAGGGAAGGCTAAGAAACAAAACTTTATCGATATTGTGGCAAACAGAAAAGAGATTACAAGCGTTCAAATATCAATGACCAAACCTCCTCCTGTCGAAACACCTTGGGATGTCCTGAATGTTACCCATGCTGAGCAAACTTCGATAATGGTGACAATGCGAGAAAGTATATAACTCATCTTCGTTATGTTCCCGAGAGAATTTCACTGGTTATCAACTACCTAAGCCACCCTTTGAGGGTTTTCTAATTAGGTCCTCCTTTGGTTTCAAAACGCCCTTCGCGGGTTTTCATTTTGCACCCCCTTGTTTCTTTTTTCTCTCTTTTTTTCTTTTTTCTTCTTTTTCTTTTTTTCTTCTCTTTTCTTCTTTAGACAAAATACTTTTTGACTGAATCTGAGTTTATCGGACTCTAAAGTTCATCTCCATCCATTTTAGCCAAAATTAATTCCCACTTGAGAAAACCTTTGTTACAATATAAGGACTCTCCCAATTAGGTGCCCATTTCCCCCGAGAATCACTTTGAATTGGTATCTTTTTCTGTTACACCCTAAGTTTTAATTTACTTAAATAGCCATGTTTTTTTTGTATAAATTATAATAAGAAGGTAATTAGGTTTGAAACCTCAAAATGGTGACTTAATTGACAACTTAAGGAATTGGGAGACAAAAATGGAAGTGACCAAAATGAGGATTTTGTTTAAACCAAGTATTGCATGCAAAAGTTATAATAAAGAATGGTCAATACAAGTGGCATTTTTGGATCGGTACACCTAGGAAAAATAGAGAAATTGGTGGAGAGTTTCACCAAACAAATAAAACTTTTCATCCTCATTTCTTTCAAAGGCCGAGAGTTGAACTTGAGGGAAGGATGAGAGAAATTGCTGGTGGCATTTTGATAGCTTGGATTAGGAATTGTTTCAAGCTTGTTTTTGGTGTTGCATGCTCAAATTGTGTAAGTAATTCTTGTGCTATCATCTTAGATTAAAATATGTTTTGGTATAGTATTAATTGAATCAGAATTTTTGGTCGAGTGATGTTGGTTGTGAATTGTTAGTCTCGATTTAGTTGGAATACAATGAAAATTGAGTCTGATGTTGAATCTAGAAAGTTGGAATGGTTGAATGTGTTTATAACTTGTGGAATGAAAAGAAATTGCTGTAAATTTCTATAGATAGAATGTATGAGATAACTTTTGAAGTAGCGTGTGATCATGGAAATGGTTTGAATCGAATCTGCCCAAAATGGATTGTCTTAGAGTGGTGATACATTAATTAACTGTTAACTTCTCATTTTGATTGTTTAATTTATAACCGATTATCATGAGAATTCCACAAGGAAGTATTAAGGATTTAGGAGGTTTCACTAAACTCTATTAAAAGGAGAAATTGAGTGATCTAATTAAGGGAATCGAACTGCTTTGTTTAGAGCAGAATCTGCCGAGACTGTTTTGGGGTAGTAAAATTGGATCATTGATTATGTGCTACAAAAGGGGTAAATTGTTAGAAAACTATGGTTTTATTGAAGAATAATCAGTTAATAGAAATTGAGATTTTAATGTATATAAAAGAAGGGAATAGGTAAATAAGTAATAGAGTCTAGAAGTATATGAAAATAAGTTGAAATTATAAGATACATTCTAAGAAATGATTGGTTGCTGGAACGTTGTTTAAATTGTACTGTTGTAAATTGATTCTAATACCCCATTATTGTTACAAATAGATCACAAAGGGGGTGATCAAGAAGACGGGAGAAAAAAGGGGTAGTACTTCACAACCAAGCTTAGCTCGGATTACTTGTGAGTATATTTACGTTTGTTAATGCAGTTTGCCAAATTTATTAAGTTGATTAATTGATGTGAGGCATGATTGCATATACCTAATTGGTAATTGCTAATATTGGTTAAGGTAAGAGTCCAAGGTAAGTTTGGACTTTCGAAATATACATGTCTACGTAAATGAGATTCGAAATGAAATGTGACTGTTCTATGCTTAAAGTAGCATTTTGTTTCAGTAAATTTGATTATCTAATATAATGTTTACAAGTGCCTTGATTAGTTTCTAACCTAGTCCGATTTGGCATGCCAATATGAATTCCTGAGCTCAATCCGTATTGGACTACGGTTCTCTGTCTTGGTACTAAGGTACCTATGATTTAAATAGAGAAGAATGCTTACTTCAATGGTAACGCTTGCCATTGTCTGACCTTGATTGTATAATTCTGCATCTTCTTGGTTGTAAACTAGTCAAGGCCGCGTAATAATATGGGTTAATTACAGTGAAATGATGTGAAAAAGGTTATTCATGCTTAAACATTATTTAAGAATGTTAATATTAGTGATTATTTCCATATGCGATTTCAGTTACAAATCTTGAGTGAATAAAAGAAGTAGGCCCCCTGTTTAGCTTGGGAATATCTTCCCAATGATTATATGTTGAGAAAGGAAGGGAAATCCTTCAATCTATGTACATGGTCGTTTGGCTAAGTATAGTTAATCTTGTGGTATTTACTTGTTTTTTTTTTGTGAAATCATCGAAGATTTGAATTCTGACTACTCACTCTGCAAACTTTCATGGTTTTTTTCTTCTAATTGTTAGATCAAATGTAAAGGGAGAGGTCGAAGCACGATCATTTGGGCAACAAATGTATGTCTTGTTACTTTTTGTTAATCTATAACTCTTAGAGGGTGGCACTAATAGGAAGGGATTTTGTGGCCTTTTTGATAGTACAATGGGGTTTGTAATTAATAACTTGTATCGGTTTGTATATATATCGTGTGCATACCCTAGAGCTTTTGGCTTATGAAGTTGATAGGGTTGTTGCTGGGTGGCTGCCAATTCGAATAGCTTAGGTTAAGGTTAAAGGATTTATATATGTATGTTGTTGTATGGTAATAGCTTGTTGTGGCTAGGGTTTTAAAGTTGTTTGATTTCTGGTAATGTGAATTTATAGCTTAAGTTTTGAAATGGTCTATACATGCACAATATGGCAAATGTTATGAAACTGAAAGTGTATATGTTACTTGTTGTACTTGATAGGGTATAGTATGAGATTGATATAAGAATTAGACCTGTATGACTAGGTTAATTATCTTTATATGCAAATGACTGACACATAGTGATCTAAAAAACATACTAGATAACTTCTTTGTAAGTTTCGAATCCTCTTGCTTGGAAATATGCTTTCTTTATAAGAAAATGTGAGTTCTTGTTTAAACTCCCTTATAATAGATTGCTGGTTATAAAGACAAAAAATGCTAAGAGTTAGTTCTTGGTAGTGAATAGGTTCAATAAAGAATGTATATCTAGTAAAATTCCTTGTTTGTTCGAAAGCTTCAAGCCTTTGAATCAATTGGTGAAATATTTCATGTGTGAATCGAATACCATATACTAAGGAATCATGTTTTTAGATTCCGTACTTATATGTTTTGATGACTAACTTGTATCCAAGTTAGTCTGTCTACCTTAGATTGGTATTATCTTCTAGGGCGGGTGGTTCAATTTTCTTCAACACTAAGTCACCTTCTTTAAATTCTCTCGGGTGAACTTTCTTCTCGTGAGACCTTATCATCCTTCTTTGGTACATTTTCCCATGACACAGTGCTTTCAATCTTTTCTCTTTAATTAAGTTCAGCTGGTCATATCTTGCTTGAACCCATTATGCTTCTTCCAACTTTGCTTCCATTAAGACATGGAGCGATGGTATTTCAACTTCAATTGGTAATACAGCTTCTATTCCGTACACCAATAAAAATGGTGTTGCCCCAGTAGAGACTCATACTGTGGTTCGATAGGTGTATAAGGCAAATGGTAGCTTATCGTGCCAATCTTTATAGGTATCAATCATTTTTGCAATTATCTTCTTGATATTCTTATTCGCAACCTCCACTGGCTCATTCGTCTTCAGACGATATAACACAGAATTATGATGTTTGACATTGAACTGCTCACAGACTCCACTTATCATCCTATTATTCAAATTGGAGGTGTTGTCGGTGATGATACTTTCAGGCAAGCCATATCAACAAATAATTTCCTTTTTCAAAAACTTGCAAACGGTAGATATGGTGATGTTTGCATAAGAAGCTACTTTTACCCATTTTTGTGAAATATTCAATGGCTACCAAGATAAAATGATGCCCGTTTGACGCCTTGGGGTGAATCTGACCAATGACATTGATGCCTCACATGGAGAAAGGCCAGGTTGCTGACATAACAGGAAGAGGTTGAGGTGGCATATGAACCTTTTCAGCATAGATCTGGCATTTATGCATTTGCGAGAGTAGTTGATGCAATCACCTTCCATGGTTAACCATAAATATCCAAGACGCATGATTCTTCTAGCCATGGTGAAGCCACTGGGATGGGTTCCACAAACTCCTTCATGAACTTCTTCCATAATTAATTGAGCTTCCTTTGCACCCACACATCTCAGAAGCAACTGATCACGACTTATTTTGTATAAAATTTCTCCATCGAGGATATACTCTGATGCCATCTTCCTGATCATTTCTTTTCATTCTCTGTATCTTGTGATGGGTACTGCTGAGATTTTACATATTGCAAGATGTCATGATACCATGGCAATCCATCTATTTCTTCTTCCACATTATAACAATGAGCCGGGGAGTCTAGCATATGTAGCCTAATTGGAATCATCTTAGAATCTTCACTTGCTTTAAACATGTCTGCTTGGTTATCTTCTCTGGGGAGATATTTGAAAGTGATCTCATTAAATTCATTGGTCAACTCAAGGACCAACTTGTGGTATTCTACAAACTTTGCATCTTTTGCCTCCCATTTGCCACGTATATGATAAATGACCAATGGAGAGTCTCCAAAAACTCTTAAAGTACGGACTTTCCTTTGTATAGCCTCTCTTAGACCCATTATACAAGCCTCGTATTGTGCCATGTCATTAGTGCAGAAGAATCTTAATAGACTGGTAAAAGGGTAATAATCTTCTTTTGGCGAAACCAAAACTGCCCCTATGCCTCGTCCTAATGCATTTGCTGCACCATCGAAGTTCATAACCCAAGATTCTATTGCAGCCTCATCATCTTCTGAGATACACATCAAGTCTTCATCAGGGAAATTAAAATTCAATGCTTCATAATCATCACAGGCACAACTTGCCAAAAAAATCAGCTATGACACTCCCTTTTATTGCTTTTTGGCTTACATACTGGATATCAAACTTTGATAGTAACATCTGCCAAAGTGCTAATCTTCCCGATAAGGCTGGAGCTTCCATCATGAACTTTAAAGGATCCAATTTTGAGGTTAGCCATGTAGTGTGATATAATATATATGGCCTGAGCCTTTTAGCTGCCCATGCCAAAGCACAATATAGCTTTTCAATTTAGGAATATCTAGTTTCACAATCAGTGAACTTCTTGCTCAGGTAATATATCGCCTTTTCTTTTCTTCTAGTATCCTCATGTTGCCCTAATACGCAGCCCATAGAATTTTCATGCACCGTTAAATAAAGGATTAAGGGCCTCTCCGAAACAAGTGGTACTAATACGAGGGGATTGGTTAATTGCTCTTTGATCTTTTTTAAAGCCGCCTGGCATTCTTCGTTCCATGTCCCTGGGTTATTCTTTCTGAGTAGTCTGAAAATTGGATCACACTTATCAGTTAACTGGGAGATAAAACAGGCGATGTAGTTTAACCTCCCCATAAAACCCCGAACCTCCTTACGTGTTTGAGCTGGTGGGAGCTATTGTATGGCCTTAATTTTTTTCGGATCAATCTCAATTCCTCTCCTGCTCACCACAAAGCCCAATAATTTTCCTAATGTGACCCCAAATGTGCATTTGTTTGGGTTAAGCTTTAGCTAGAACTTCCTCAACCTTTGAAAGAGTTTCTTTAAATTCACCAAATGGTCCTCCTCAAATCAGGATTTGGCAATCATATCATCTACGTAGACTTCTATTTCTCGATGCATCATGTCATGGAAAAGAGTGGCCATGGATCTTTGGTAAGTTTCCCCCGTATTCTTTATACCAAAGGGCATTACTTTATAACAAAAGGTTCCCCAAAGTGTTATGAAGGTGGTCTTTTCCATATCTTTTGGGCACATTTTAATCTAGTTATACCCGAAAAACCCATCCATGAAAGAGACAAGGGCATGTCCAGCCATGTCATCCATTAACGTGTTTATGTGTGGTAACGGGGAATTGTCTTTGGGGCTTGCTCTATTGAGATCCCTATAGTCAACTCACATACATACTTTTCCATCTTTCTTGGGAACTGGACAATGTTGGCCACCCATTCCGGATACTTAGCTACCTCTAAAAATCCTGTGTCAAACTGCTTCTTTACCTCATCCCTGATTTTTAGGAGCATATCTGCTTTCATCCTCCTAAGCTTCTACTTTACAGGCTCGCATCCTAATTTTATTGGAAGCTGATGTACAACGATGTTAGTGTCGAGACCTGGCATGTCTTGATATGACCAGGCGAAGATATCCTTAAATTCTTTCAAAAGCTCGATCAAGCCTGTAATAGTGGTGCCAATCTTCACCTCTCGTTTCTCTTCTTCAGTACCGAGATTCAGTATTTCTAACTCTTCCTTGTACGAGAGAATCTATTTTTCCTCTCCTTCTACCATCTTGAGCAATTCTCTAGGCAAGTTATATTCTTGTTCATTATCAACATCATCAACTTCTTTAAAGCATAATGGTAATTCAAAGTCAACTTCAGTGTCGGACTGAGAGTCATTTAAGTCATTGATATCTGAAGACCTCCAACGAAAAGGGACAGAGATATATACAAAGAAAGGAGACGAATGAATGTTTTTTAGTTTTAACTTTAACTTTTATTTATGGGAAGAGTTTACCACACAAGATTTGTTGGAAGAAAGAGAATGCATCTTTCTTGAAATTTAAATTATAAATTTTGACATATACCCCTTACATAAGATCCCCAATGGCCTTCGGGTCTAAAGGCAAAAGGGTGGGTTTTTAGGATTACTCTAAAATTTTCTTAAAGGCTACATGAATTTCTTTAGCAGTCCAGTTGTCAAGTTCAGAGCAGGGGCGAATCTTGGTCAGGTATTTGTTCTCTTATTCCTCGTCTGTCATAGCGTTGATGCTCAGCTTTTCAAATGCTTCACACAAATCATTCTTTCCTTTCTCTTCCTCATCAATTGGGGCACTCAGTTCCCACTCGATTTCCTCTCCTTTCAGCCTTGCATATCTTCTTTCTTGGTGTTTCCTTATTTCTGCCCTCTTTTACCAATTGTTGGGTTTGATTCCCAAGCCAAATCGATCCTTCTTTGTAGGGATTACCACGTGATACAACCTCCCTTGGTGTCTCTTCCCAAATCCTTTTCCAACTTCATCTTTTTTTCCTAGAGTTTGTTTAACTTGCATCTTTGCGCAGCTGGACAATTCTGGTTCAGGCACCCTACTCCCTTCAGTGAAAAAGGTTGCATTGACTAGCTCTAGTGTCCTAAAGTGACACTCGAGCGCACCCTCCTCAATCTCGATAAAGGGTGCATCAGTAGTTACTGATGCAATGATTTCTTCCTCTGCACCTACATTTATCAATTGGCCGTCCATCACAAATTTCAACTTCTGATGTAAGGTAGAAGGGACCGCTCCTACTGTATGAATCTATTGGTGCCCAAGCAATAAGCTATAACTGGGCCTAATGTCCATGACCACAAACTCAACATCAAAGGATGATGGTCCGGTCTGCAAAGGCACTTCAATATTACCTAACACATCGTTCTGAGTTCCATAGGCAGCTTCTTTAGCATTGCTAATGGCAAAAAATTCAGGGCCTACCCGTTATCAATAAGAATGCCTGGTAGCATATATCCTTTGCATCTTGTGGTAATGTGTAAAGCTTTGCACGACCCCTTCCTTCTCCAGGTATTTCTTCATTATTAAACAAAATAAAGTTGTTGACAACAATGTTACTGACTAACATATCCATCTTGTCGGTTGTGATCTCCTTCGATATGAACGTTCGGTTCAAAATCTTCAACAAGGCCTTACGGTGGCCTTCAGAACTTAACAGCAGAGATAACATAGAGATTCAAGCTGGGAGCTTACGGAGTTGCTCTACTACACTATACTCGCTGTGTTTTAGAATCTTCAAAAATTCTTGAGCCTCTGACTCCTTCACTGGCTCGTGGTATACTGTTGGCTTTTCTTTGAAGAAATCTCGATCATCTTCTTTTTTTGACTCTTCAACAATAGCTTTCCTTTGTGCTGCATCTCTATCTTCTATTATTGGTTGGGAATAGAGCCTTCCACTCCTCGTAAAATGGCTCACTTCATTGACTGGTTCTTCTTTTGTTTTCTCTTCAGCAGATGGTCCTTCTAGGGCCGCTACTGTGCAAGCATAATTCCATGAGACATGCTTGATGTCCTTATATGGAAACGAGGTTGGTGCCTTAATTATAAGTCGCGGGATTACACCCCTTGCGGGCTCACTAACTCTTGCTTTAGCCTTAATAACTAAAGGCTTCATTTCAGAATAATCTCTTATAGAGGAGGACTTCTCTGATGTGCAAATGTCCAAAATGCATGTTAAGTGTTAAAAAGTACTATTTTTATAACCCTTTTTACTCATATTATTGTTAGAACTAGACTCGGTTTAGTTGCATTATTAGGCATTCATGCATGTTTGCATGATTTCCTTCACCATCATGCTTGATTTCATAATTTAGTTTATTTTGTGGAAAAAGGTATTGCTGGTGTGCGTTTTTGTGTATGCAGGTTAATTTCTCGGGTAAGTATTGCCGAGGCAATGAAGGAAACAAGGAAGCTGCCGATTTCT
Source organism: Hibiscus mutabilis (assembly GCA_019671005.1). NCBI lineage: Eukaryota > Viridiplantae > Streptophyta > Magnoliopsida > Malvales > Malvaceae > Hibiscus > Hibiscus mutabilis. Next base: position 39,579,101 of record CM033718.1, on the reverse strand, counting down.
CCATGGATTCAGCCCTATATATAGTCAAAAATTCCAAGGAATCCTAGAGGAGTCAAAGTACTATGAGGACATTAAAGGGAGATCAAATTCCAAGAGATTTAGGAGGATTTTTAGGAGGAATACAATAATAAAATAAAATAGATCTTTTTATTTTATTATATTGTATTTAATTCCAACTTAACTTCCTCCTCAAGAAATACTTTGATCTAGCTATCTCCTATATAAAGCAATAGCCACCAACTACAAGGGTGTGCGATTAGAGAGAGCAAATTGGGGGCTGTTTCGATTTCTCCTTCTTCTTTTGCGTCCATTAGATTCATGTTTAGGGATTTTACTTTTGTAGTTATTTTGCACCTGACTATGAACTAAACTCTTTTGGCTAGGATTATTGTGTTTAGTGGTTGTGAGAAAACGATTGGAATTGTTTAGGTTTCTTGTTTTGTAATGTAAGTTCAAGGTTTGCTCATTCTTGGTATTTATCTTTTCTTGCAATTAAATCGGGAGAGGATCTCATGAATGCATCCATTTATCTAATATCGGGAGTGTTAGATTCAAGAAACGAATGAACATGGTTTTTGTCCAAATCGATGAAGACTAATTCGGCTTAGGAATAAGTTACGAATTTCAATGGCTAAAAGAAGAGCAAGATAGGTTGATGTTCACCCATGATTAACGCAAGGATGTATTATCAAGGCATACACATTAGCTAGAGTTTGAAATTAGGGATAAGGAGAAACCGTTGAAGAATGCTTTGCCGAACCTTGAAGGTTACCGCCCAATTGCCAAGGCAATCATTTCACTAGTTGCCCAAGCAATCATATCGTCAGTTACCCAGGAAATCGTGTTGCCTATTACCGAGGCAATCAAGCTGCCTTTGATGCAAAACCGAAATTGTCCATTCAATTTCCACACCACGACGCACTTTAGTTCGGCCTATTCTCTCAATCATTCAACTTCTCTTTAGTTTAATTGCTTTCCTTACTTTACTTGTTTATTCAACCCAACTATCATCACTTGTGTTTTTACTTTCTAAGTGCAGGAAGACAAATTCTTGAAGTTGCACCAATCCCTGTGGAGACGATACTCCATACTTTTCATATCACTTTATTACTTGCGACGTGTATACTTGCACAAATTGCGAACCACTCTAAATTTGCAACAAGTTTTTGGCGCCGTTGCCGAGGATTGTCAATAGAGACTTTGTTTTTATTTTCTTGCACCTTTATTTCTTTTTATTTTTGTTTTATTTCTAATCGGTTTCAAGGGACTTATAAATTTGGTTTTGCATCTGTGTATGACCAGGGCGAGACCAATAGCACAAGACTACCCATTCGAACCCGAGATAGAACGAGTTCTTCATAGAAGAAGACGAGAACAACGAGCAGCAATGGCAGAACAACAAGGTAACCTAGTCGGCAATCTGAATGCCAATGGTAACCAGAACACCATAGTAAGAGCAGGAGGAGATCATGTCATACAACCTGTTCTTAATAGACCCATTCGAGACTACTTAGAGAAAGATCTCAACGGACTCAATGCAGGAGTTGTCGCACCCGAGATAGAAGCTGCCCACTTTGAATTAATACTTATGATTTTGAACATGATCAACACAATTGGCCAATTTGGCGGCTCAGCAACAAAAGATGCTAGACAACATCTCAAATCATTCTTGGAGATTTGCAATTCATTCAAGCTACAAGGAGTCCATGAAGATATCCTAAGGTTGAAATTGTTTCCCTATTCACTGAGGGATATGAAAAAAAATGTAGCTGAATAGTATTCCATCCAGATCTATATGATCTTGGACGGATTTGTGTCGTGATTTTATTGCTAGATTTAGCTCTACAAATATGACTGATAAGTTACGTAATGATATTACTTCTTTTCGACAGGCAGACGATGAATCCATGTACAAGGCTTGGGAGCGATATAGAGAGCTTTTACACAAATGTCCCATGCACAGATTCCCATTGTGGATGCAAGTGATGATGTTCTACAACTCAGTGAACACTCCAACAAGGATGATGCTAGATGCTTCGGCAAATGGCATACTCCTCGACAAGTCACTTGAGGAAGCAATAGAGATTCTGAACCGCCATGCCAAGAACGACTATTAGTTCCCAACCACCCAAAGAGGAATAGTCAGACGCATTGCCACAATAAACGAGCTTGATTCATCGGGATCTACTTCTGCACAATTGACCACCTTAACCAATATGGTTAAGAACATGCAGCGACCTAGCAACCCACATGAGGTCAAGGTAGTTGGTTCATTTTGTGAATTATGTAACGATAACCATGATTCTTCTGAATGTCTGCAGAACCCAAAATCTAGTTTTTACGTTGGAAACTACAACCAGAACAAAAATGTGATGTCCAACACCTACAACCCAGCCTGGAGGAAGCACCCCAACTTCCCATGGAATAATCCTAATAATTCCCTCAACCAGAGAAATCATAACGCACAAGCAACAAGATTCCAGTAGAACTTGCCACGACAACAAATGCCACAGATGTCGCAGCAACAATCAACTCCATCTAGTTCTTTAGAAAATGCTCTCAATGTTTTCGTGTTAAAAACTGAATCTTATATGGTAGAGTGTAGCGATGTCCCCTATTCGCTAAAAAAATGGATTTTCGAAGTATTTGTTGTCTTTCAGATATAAAAATGTTTATTCCGTGGGGTTTTTAAAGAAACTGTGTTTTATTTAGAGATTGGAGTCGCCACCGGCCACTTAGGTAGGCCAAACACCATAAAACCAGAGATTTAAAAATTGTTAGGTTCGGGAGTCGGTTACGGATGGGGAAGGGTTAGCACCCCCACACCGCCCAAAATTGGTACTTTAATAATTACTGCTTTATTAATATTAGATTTTCTGATTTAAGGTGCCGATTAATTTAAAATTTGGTTATAAGTGCGGGTAAATTTTAAAGGCCCCGTTATCCGAGAGTAAACGCCCAACCACCATCACTACGCCTGATACTGGCCCCGTTTACGCTCAGATAAAAGGGCACCGCATTGACAAAATATATTAATCCTTTATCCAATCGTAGAGAACAATAACAAAAAAAACATGCATACACATTAACATGGTATTAAGAAAACATAAAAATATAAATAAGAATAATAAGAATAAAGCGCATGAACAAAAAACAACATAATATGTCATAATAATAAAACAAAAATATAAATGTAAATATGCAAAAAGATCACGCTTCCAAAACTAAGTAATTAAATCTAACATGCTTAAACACATTAAAATGAACCACAACTACCACCTACATGACATATACACATGGCATAATATGATACCAAAATAATAAAACAACATACTAGAATAAAAGCTAATATTTAATACTTAACATATGACACAAATTACATGCATAAATAAAAAAACATCGTATATGACAAAAAATATCACACTATCATATAACCTAAGAGGCAAAAAGATCAAAAAACTTATGTAAACATACAAACATGACATATAACCTAAACTAAAACGTAGCATATGAGACAAACATGAATACGGCATGAACAAAATAAATTAAAACATAGGAACATGGTATAACACATTTTAATACACAAATTATATGGATATAAATTAACATACTATACAAAACATATATCAACACCAAAAGAACGATATGAACATGCTAAAAACACATAAAAATGGATAAATATTTAAACATGAAAAAAGGACTGAAATGGAATAATAAAAAACAAAAGGCATAAATTAAAAAGTACATTTAGGGATCGAATTAAGAACCAGACAAAACCCATAAGGACTGGAAGTGTAATAAGACCAAGGGGCAAGCTCTGACTGAAAAATTCAAAAACACGGAGGGTTTAAGTATGCATTTTTTCCTTTTTAAAACGGATTTCGGTTTAATTTAGGGGTTGAAATTGAAAGGGAGTGAAGTAAAGACGCTGAATTAGAATAACAAAGGATGAAAGAGAATGCAGTAACAAAGAATAGGGATTAGCGTTGCAATTAACCCATGACCAAAAATAAAAGCGGGAAAGAAAAAAGGACCTCTCATGTAATTAGACCATTTAAACACCAAAGGGTTATTATTTGTTTTATAACCGGTAAAAAGAGATTAAACCTACACCTAAAACTCAGCCTTCATTTTTTTTCTCTCAACAGACTCGACAGTGCCGCTCACCCCTTCGTCTCCAGTGTCGTTCACAGGCGGTTCAGCCTCCTGGTGAAGAGGGAATGACGGCAACAACTTCAGACGGCCGATAAGGTTCGAATTTCCCTTTTATTTTTGTCTGATTCGAAATGAAATTTGAAACAAGAACAAAGATTTTGGTTTTAAAACTGAAAAACCGCTTTGGTTGTGAGATTCAAACTAAGAAAGAAAATAGAATAGAAGAGAGTTTGAAATTTTTTCTGAAAATTTTTTTATTTTGTTTCCTGAAATCCTTTTACAAATTTTTCGAACAGAGCTCCTTACAACTGTTTTCCCTTTTTTTTGATCTGAAGAGCCCCACTTCTTATTACAACATGCCAATAATAATAAAAGTAGATATGATATTTACTGTTGACAAGCAATTGATTGGATATGAAATCTGAGAACCCATGCTTGATCTAACTTGTTTATTTGTTTCTTGCATGTTTGGTGAGGACCGGTGATGGGTGGCATGCACGGCGGTAGAGGGTAGTTGGGGAGTCATTTGTCCAGATTCGATTATGGCCGTTGGATCAGATTTGATCCAACGGCTAGGATCACTTGGGTCACGAACGGTCACGATCATTTATGGAGTACGTGGTGGTTGCTGGAGATGATGACACGTGGCAGAGGAGATCGAACGATCTGGATCTGTTCCAATGGCCCTCCCTCGGCTGCTGTAAGGAAAAAATTGATATTAGATATCATATAGGGTTTTAGGGTTAATTAGATGGGATTGGGCTGGCCAAAATGGGCTATGTAATTTATTTAAGTTGGGTTTTACATTTGTATCGAGGACTGAACCCTAATAATAATATTGACTAGGTTTTTATATTAGGATCTGTTTTTCCAATTTAACCATTTAGAATAATAATAATAATAATAATAACACTAACATATATACATTCGTACACGTATAAACATACATACAATGTACATTATGCACATATATAAACACATACATATATTGCGTATATATTAATAACATGTATATAATAAGCACATATGATAATATAATATATGTATACACGTAATAATAATATATTAATTACTAAGCTAATATTAACATACTATTTACAAACCGGATAAAAATGAGTGATTACAGTTGCCCCTCTTTGCTTGTTCTTATGAAATAAGAACAAAGCAAAGACCAAAAACACTCATTTTTATCCGACTTCCCTGCTCACGACTTCAGAATCACGTGTTCTTCTGGAACTCTCCGCTTTTCCTCGGCCGAATCATCAGACTCATAAGTTCTCCCTATATAGAACTTATTCACCTTTGGTTCTTTTTTGAGACTCTAGAGTTAGGGCTCCTCCTATATGGAGCCTTTCACTGGGGGGCCCGAAAACGTAGGCTTCTCCTTTATATAACCTTTGTCTTCAAATTTTCTTTTCACTTTTTCTTTTTCTTTTTTTTTCTCTTTTTCATTCTTTCTCTGTTCTTTTTTTCCCTTTTTCTTCTTTCTCTATTCTTTTTGTCCTTTAGTTTTTTCTTTCTCTCTTTTTCTTTTTTCTTTTCTTCTTTTTTTGTGTTAGTTTTTCTTCTTCTTTCTGGGGTAAACATCCTTATGCAAGGATCTGACTAAAGAAGTCAATTTTAAGAAAATCATCCTTATGCAATGACCCAACTAAAGAAGTTGATTTTAAGAAAAGCATCATTATGCAAGGATCCAACTAAAGAAGTTGGTTTTAAGAAAACATCCTTATGAAAGGATCCAAATAAAGAAGTTGGTTTTAAGAAAATTATCCTTACGAAAGGATCCAACTAAAGAAGTTGGTTTCAAGAAAGTATCCTTATGAAAGGATCCAACTAAAGAAGTTGGTTTTAAGAAAATTATCCTTATGAAAGGATCCAACTAAAGAAGTTGGTTTTAAGAAAAGCATCCTTATGAAAGGATCCTACTAAAGAAGTTGGTTTTAAGAAAATTATCCTTATGAAAGGATCCTACTAAAGAAGTTGATTTTAAGAAAAACATCATTATGCAAGGATCCAACTAAAGAAGTTTATTTTAAGAAAAGTATCCTTATGAAAGGATCCAACTGAAGAAGTTGATTTTAAGGAAAGTACCCTTATGAAAGGATCCAACTAAAGAAGTTGATTTTAAGGACGTCATTAAAAATTTTGGTTTTTAAGAAAACCCTTAAGTGATACCTTGGTTTTATCCGTCTAGAAATTCGTCAAAGTGGCGGTTTAAAAATGTTGACATTTTCTCTGGTCAACCGATCTCCTTTCTTTTCTCTTTTTTCTTTTTTTATTTTTCTTCTTTCTCTTTCTTCTTTCTTTTATTTTCTCTTTTTCTTTCTTCTTTCTTTTTCTCTCTTTTCTTCTTCTTTATTTTGTTTTTTTGTTTTTTTTAAGGAAAGTGACACTCAAACGCGTATTCTAGATCGATGTAGAGGTGGATGAAGTCTTTGTTGAAGTCATCTTCTTGGAAACTATCTGTCTGTCTTCCTGTATGAATACTAAGGATGATGCATGAGCATACTTTATGATGTAAAGATGCATATGTTCATGTAAAGTGCTATTCTCATGATTGTTGGGGATGCAAAGGTGCAACCTATTCATGTAGACTTATAATAATGCAATGATGTATGAAACCCTGTCACAGTCTTCACAGACATCTTAATACTCAAGTCACCACTTGCTGGTTAGGTAGGCTTCGTCATGTGACTACAATCATTAATCATTTTGATACTCTAGCAGCTTTCGCCCCCAAAACTTTGTTGCTCATTCCTTGTTCACCCTTTCAGGTCAAGCGACATCGGTTAACATCATCTCTTTACTCAAGAAAGTCTTTTGTCTTCTTCATTAATCCAAATCTTTCGAACCATCCGACAGCTCGGGTCTATTCTGTCTTGGATTCTTACAAATATCTCTGTTGTTTCATGGACAATGGTGCCCCACTAATCTTGGACTCGAACTCTTTCTTGTCTTTGACCCATCAGGCAAAGTCTCTCTCTGTCTCAACATCGAGGTGAGGTAAAATGCCCCCAACTCCCCCAAACCCATCTTTGAGTTCAATCTCTGTCTTTGAACTTAAATGAAGTACTCTAATGGGGATCTGAATCTATGTCTCTAGGCTTTAAATATTTTTTAAAGTAAATAGGCCAATTGCTCGTGTATTCTTTAAACTTTGAAATGAACGGCAAAATTTTGGAATAATACAAACATCTTTTTTTGGCTAACGTTTGATCAAAAAATCTCGACAGCAGTAGTGATACGTCAAATCGTATACCCTGAGTATCAAGTGCAAAAACGACATTGAGAAAACTTACCGGCGATTGCCCCCAAGCATGTCCTGCATATAGTAGACCTCAAAAGCTGAATTGTTATCTGAAACTGTAAAATATATTATGAGTTATTTTGGTCTCTCTCCCTCTCTTTTCTTTTTTTTGACTGGGTTGGACCCTATCAGGTCATCATCATTTTTTGGCTTATTTTCTTTTTGCTTGGGGAATTCAACTCATCACATTATTTTGGCTCGAGAATAATGATGGAGCAAACAACAATACCCCGAGTTACTCAGCATTGTCATGAGACGAAAATATTACCATCACTCATGAAGCGATTTTCTTCTCTCTTTTTTTCTTTTCTTTTTATTTTTTTCTTCTTCTTTTTCTTTGTTAGATGGGGCATTGCCATCTTATCGCTTCAGAGGAGTGCCCCAAAGTTGCCACACTCTTACCCGAACAAACCTATTACTAGGTTTTGAATATGCCTATTACCAGGCTTCGAACATTGGAGTGTTTTTTCTTAGGATTTCTTCTTTCACTCATTTTAAATGTGGGAGATGCTTATTGTTTTTTTATTCCACGTACAGCAAATTATGCTTAAGTGAGGTCATTAACAATTAACCAAAAATTAACTCAGAAGGTAATTAGAAATTCGTCTTCTCCGCAGCCTTTGATTTCCAGTAGATGCAGGTTGCTCAAAACCAATCACCTAAGTTAAAATAATGTCCCTCATGCGATTGATATACAAGGACACAATAGCCGGATACATGTATTTTTTGTGTAAAAATATGAGTATGCACATGAAAACAAAAACTAACCCTTATCGATGAGTGAAATGAATCAAAGAATGAAAATCGTTTGCTAGATGTGCACAAAAATGATATGCGAATAGAAATATCATTTCACCAGATGTACGCCCCCTAGAAAATGTCTTTACTACTTTTCGGGCCTAAAATAATAAAGCTGACTTCGCATTACTTTTGAGAAGAAAGAGAGAAAACATGAAATGTAGTTAAACACCTAACCAGAAAGTCAGCGCCTCTCCAAAATTCATATATTTCATTGTCCTTAAAACTTCATATGACCAGCTTTGATCAGACTTTGGACCTTTTGGTAATCACATACAACATTGACATCGTACCCCACCGGATATGGAGGATCTTTTGGCTTGGGCTGGACAGGGGTTAACAGCTTCTTTTCGATAAGCATCGAAAGCAACTCAGTGTACGCCATAGGAACAGGATGAAGTACCTTTGCAGGTTTCACGTATCGTGAAGACTGATTACGAGGACAACCCTGGGGCTGACTGATTGGATGAGCACTCACCATATGAACATGAGAATCTTTTTCCTTTTGAGGAACGGTGCTGTCATCTTCCTTTTGAGGAACTGCGCTGTAGAGATCTATTATCTTTCCCTTTTTAACCGCATCTTCAATGCGCTCTCCAACCATGACTAAGTCTGCAAAGTTGGCGGCATGGTGGCTTACCAGACGATCGTACAACACTCCCTTCAAAGTATCCACAATCATGGGAGTAATTTCACTTTCCTGAATCGGGGGTCGAACCTGAGATGCCACGTTTCGCCATCGTTGAGCATACTGACGGAAACTCTCATCAGGCTTCTGCCTTAAAACTTGTACCACGAATTGATTTGGGGCCATATCTGTTATATGCTTGTACTGTTCTGTGAAGGCTTTTGAAAGATCCTTCCAAGACTTGATATCTACACAGCTTAATTGATTGTACCACCGGATGGCTGCCCTAGTTAGACTATCTTGGAAGCAATGGATTAAGAGCTTTTCATCTTTTGCAAAGGCAGTCAACTTCCGGTAATACATGGTAATATGCGATGATGGACACGAAGTTCCATCATACTTATCAAAATCAGGGGTTTTGAACTTCGGTGGTAAAACAAGGTCGGATACTAGGCTCAGATCGCTGTCATCATTCCTTGGTTCCTCTACAGTCTGCATGGCTTTGACTTTTTCGTCTATGAGACGAAATCTTTCTTCCCATTTCTTTTCCACTTCATTTCTAATTTCGTCGACCAAGTCCAGATCCGGCACATCTTCTTCGTAGAATGCCTTTGTATTCATGGGTTGGTTTTCATATGCCTCTGCTTGGAGACTACCAGATATCCCATCAGGGCCAATGTATACACTTTTGGCCAAATTTAGCATCACCGGTTGAACCTTGTTGTGAGATGAGATACCTTTTGTCTCCTGGGTAACTTCGTCTTGAACCTTTTCTTTCCCCATGCCTTTTGCTAGCAAGGCAGTTATGTCAGACACTATCGTAACTTGCGATTGAGCTATCTGATCGCTGAGACTCTTCTCGGCTTTATCAAAACGCGCTTCCAAATCTTTCTGCCCTTTTTCTAGACTTACTACTCTATCTTCCATCAGCTCGCTTTAGAACCAATTAAAGTATGGATACAGAATAGTTGCAGTTTATCTTCTAGTTCCACTGGCACAATATGCACACTATCAATATTATTGCGAAGACCAATAAATGATGTAATGTAAAATGCAAATGATATAATGCAAGAATGTATGCAAATAAAGATACTGGTTCCGCTGGTAATCACCCTTTTGAACTATTTTCATGGGAACTAAAGGATCCAGATTACAAAAGGGTTTATATTACAAAATGGGTCCGTATTATAACATAGACTCCTACAGATAAGCCCTAGCTCTATCCCCTAACTTTTTAATAGCCCTGAGCAGCTCGATGAACCTGGGTGCTTCTTTCATGCCTGAAGTGATGAAGGGTTGGACGGTTTCAGCTTCGGTAGCTAAGTCATTCGCATGTCTCGCAACTCGTTGTATGTCCACCATCAGGGTCGTGTAATACTGGTCTTGGTCTTGAACCATCTGGGAAGCATCATGAAGTCTTCTTCCCCAACAGTTGTCTCCACCGGCTGCAACTTCTTCGAATACTCAAATCCTTCCACTGTAATCTTGAACAGTTGCCTTGAGTGACTCAATGCGAGATCATAACATGCCATTCCCGCGTTCTCTTCCTCGTAGTTCGATGAAACCATTCTTACGTCGGTAGGCCTGAAAGGACTGCTTTCACCTCTGCCAATCTCCCTTCTACCTTGACATTTTGATCTTGACTCTGAGTCAGTTCGTGTTTTCTCTTTTGTAGATGATTGCTTGCTTGCCTTTGTCGATCTCTTGTCTGCCTCTTTCATTCTCTTGGTTAATGGCACCCCTGAAAGATCATCTTTCACTCTTGATGGTTAACTTGTAGCTTTCTAACTCTTTCTAGATTACTCGGAGTAAAGGTTGGTTGACTCGGACATACACCAAATATACTATGTCACCGTAACCATAGAAGAATAAGTATTGTAGTCTTCGATCCCATTCTCCCCAAATCCTTTTAAGCTCTCACATATCATTTTGTTAGAGGCTCACGTAGGTGAATCTTGACAATATGCGCTCACTCGGCAAACTATCCCCTTGTGCCTTTTGATTGACCTCTGACCAATGCCTGACTAACAAGTTAAGCTCTTCTTTCCTAAGATACCTTTTTTTCCATGATGAAAGACTTTCTGATCGGGCAAACCACTTGATCTAGTTCCTTTATGTAATGAAAATGCAATGATATATGCAAAAAAGAAAAACAAAACGAGTCAGTACTGGATAAAATAAATAAATACATAAATAAAGGGAAAATTAAATAAGGTAAACAAACAAGACAACCCTATTTATCCCATCTAAAATACCTAAAGTTATCCGCATGGCTCTAAAGGGGTGGGTTTCTATATGTTCTTTACATGCATTGTTGGTTCTAGGAGGTACCCGAATTGTCCTCGCTGTCCTCTACTAAGAGTAGCAAGGCCCCCAATCATCACCCATTATAGGCTCCTTTCAACCGGGTTTAACTCAGGGGGACCTATTCGCTTATACCCATACGAAGGAACGATATCCTCATGAAAGTATAAGGTACTCGAGCCCAAAGGTACTTGCTAGGCCCATACGGGAGAATGATATATCCACGAAAGCATTAGCGTTTTCCCTCACTTAAAAAAATGGGTTTATGTGTCGTATTTTAAATGCGATTTTGGATGCCATGGATGATCTTGGTTGTGAGTTTGGTAAAAACAAAGAAAAGAAAGCAAAAGAAACTAAAGAGTTGCAAGATGAAAAGTAGGAATAAGTTTCTTGGAAGTTAAGGGTGATGGGTTAAATAGAAAAGATAGGTAGTAAATATGGTGGGTGGGTTTAATTGGAAAGAAAGAAAAAAAGTGTTTTGATTTCGGCGTAGGGGACGACTAGGGTATTTGGGGAAGGGGAAGTGTTTGGCCGGCTATGTAGGGTTTATTTAGGACAAGTTGGATGCTTAATATAAGCCTTAGATTTAGCCCATTAATTTCCTTGTTTAGGAAGTTTCCTTCTTGAATCAAAATTCTTGTTTATCTTGAACTCTTTTCCTACAATTCAAAAACAAATAAAATAAGGATTAAAATTAAATATAAACTAATAAAAGGAAATAAATAAAGATGTGCAAAGAAATCCTTAAACTTAAAATTTAAAAACAATTAGATAAATATGAAAGAAAGATGCAGTCTTAATCTTAAAGAAAATAAATAAATCTATCCTAAAAAGAAATAAAAATAACCGAAATTAATAAAAAATTAAATAGTTCGAAAAAAATAAAAAATAAAATAAAAAGAAAATATCGAAAGGAGAGCATGCTCATGAATCTCATAAGGTGACCACTTCTTTGTTACGTTCCACATGGGCACCGTTGTAGTGCTTCAATCTTTGTCCGTTGACTTTGAATTCATGTTCGTGAGTGATGGACTTGATTATGACGGCACCATGGGAGAATGGTTTGACAGCTTCGAATGGTCCTGACCATCTTGATTTCAGTTTTGCTGGGAAAAGTTTCAGCCAAGAATTGAATAAGAGAACTAGTTGCCCTTGCATGAATTGCCGCGGTAATAGTTTCTTGTCATGCCAATGCTTTGTTTTCTCCTTGTAGATTCGTGCATTGTTATAGGTGAGTGCACAAAATTCTTCTATCTCATTGAGGTCCAACAAATGCTTTTGCCCGGCACTTACCCAATCCATATTCACGGTCTTGATTGCCCAACAAGTGCTTGCCTTCATCACTGATAATTGCTCTCGCATCCCAAACCGTGTAAATATGTTTTTCTGCAAGAATCGTTGCACGGTCTTAGAATCGTTGGTGGGAACTGCAGCTGCCTCAACCCATTTAGACACATAGTCGACGGCAAGTAGAATGTAGAGGTTGTCGAATGAAGATGGGAAAGGTCCCACAAAATCAATCCCCCATACATCAAACAATTCCACCTTGATGATGTTTTGGAGGGGCATCTCATGTCGTCTAGAGATATTGCCCGTCCTCTGGAAACGATCATATTGCTTGTAAAACTCTTGGGCATCTTTGTACAGTGTTGTCCAATACAAACCGGATTGCAAAACTTTGGTCGCGGTACGTGTTCCTCCAAAGTGTCCTCCATAGGGTGAAGAATGGCATTGCTGGAGTATATTCTGCTGCTCCTCTTCAGGGACACATCGGCGTATAACCTGATATGCACATTGTTTAAACTAAAGAGGCTCATCCCAAAAGTAATGCTTAGCATCATGGCGGAACCGCTTCTTCCCTTGGTGAGTAAGGCCATAAGGTAAAATACCACAAACAAGGAAATTAACTAAATATGCGTACCAGGGTATTGCCGAGGCATATGTTGCCATGGCAACTGCTTCCATGGTTGCAGAGGCATACACGTCTAAAGTTACTGTGGCATGCGCATAAAGGGTTGTTGAGGCGTGCGCATCAGTGGTTGCCGAGGCATACGCGTCTAGAGTTGCCGAGGTATGCGCGTCAAGGGTTACCGAGACGTGCGCGTCAAGGGTTGCCGAGGCATGTGTATCAATGGTTGCCGAGGCAACTAACGGTTGCTCATCTGGGAATGCATCACATATCTCTAAATCCGCATCCTCCTCCCTATTGTGTTCTAAGCATGATAAGTGATCGGCCACTTAATTTTCTGTTCCTTTCCTGTCCTTAATTTCAATGTCAAACTCTTGTAAAAGCAATATCCAACAAATCAAACGAGATTTGGCATCCTTTTTAGAAAATAGATACTTAATTGTCGAATGGTCCATATGAACAATTACCTTTGCATCAATCAAATAGGATCTGAACTTGTCAAATGCGAAAACTACGGCTTGTAACTCTTTCTCCGTTGTTGTGTAATTCACTTGAGCACTATTAAGAGTTTTACTAGCGTAGTATGTCACATGAAAGGTCTTACCTGTGCGTTGGCCTAGGACTACTCCTACCGCAAAATCACTTGCATCACACATGAGCTCAAAAGGTAGCGTCCAATCGGGTGGAACGACATTGGGTGCTGAGGAAAGCTTTTCCTTTAGTGTTTCAAATGATTGGGCGCAAGAATAATCAAAATTGAAGACTTTATCCTGTTCAAGCAAATTGCACAAGGGTTTTGTAATTTTAGAAAAATTATGAATGAACCTCCTGTAAAAACCTGCATGTCCAAGAAAGCTTCAGATTCCTTTAACCGAACTTGGTGGGGGTAATCTCTCGATCACGTCCACCTTGGCTTTGTCTACTTCAATTCCCTTGGATGAAATCTTGCGGTTGAGCACTATTCCTTCATCTACCATAAAATGGCACTTCTCCCAATTAAGGACTAAATCGGTTTCTTCGCATCTTGCCAACACATTCTCTAAATTGCCGAGGCAACTGTCAGAGTCATCACCAAAAACGGAAAAATCATCCATGAAGATCTCAAGAAAGTCTTTGACCATGTCTGAAAAGAGTGCCATCATGCATCTTTGGAAGGTTGTCGAGGCATTACACAATCTAAACGACATCCTTCAGAAAGCATAAGTGTCGTATGGGCATGTGAAGGTTGTCTTTTCATGATCTTCTGGTGTTATGGCAATTTGATTGTAACCTGAATAACCATCAAGAAAACAACAAAATGGTTTACTTGCAAGACGGTCAAGCATTTGATCAATAAAGGGTAATAGGAAGTGATATTTCCTAGTGGCTTTGTTTAGCTTTCGATAATCCATACAAACCCTCCAACCGGTCACAGTCCTTATTGTAATGAGTTCATTGTTTTCATTACTTACTACCTTTATACCTCCATTTTTCGGTACATATTGTACCAGACTTACCCATGTACTATCCGAGATAGGGTATATGATGTCGGCGTCAAGCCACTTGATGATTTATTTCATTACAACCCATTTCATGGCATGATTCAGTCTCCTCTGGGCCTCAATCGAAGGTTTGTGATTATCTTCCAACAAAATCTTGTGCATGCACACTGTTGGGCTAATTCCCTTCAAGTCGGCAATTGTCCAACCTATTACCTTCTTGTGTAGCATCAACATTTTGATCAGCTTCTTTTCCTGCTCAGGCTGTAACTTAGAGGAAATAATTACAGGCAATGTATTATCGGTTCCCAAGTAAGCATATTTTAGTTGTCCTGGCAATTGTTTCAACTCAAGTATCGATGGTTGTTCAATGGAGGGCTTTTCAAGCTTACCTTCCTCACCTGAGTAATCCAGTGGTTCAAAGTATGTACCTAGTTGATTGACTAACCAATTTGCCTCTTCTTGTTGTTCCTCATCGATCTGTTCTTCGTACTCTTAAGGTTCCTCTTGATCGGCAATGTAGTTGATGAGGCAACTAAATTCTTCGTCAAAGTTAAAATTTGTCGTGGCATGAAGAAGATGGCATTCTTCCGGATCTTCGGCATGCCTTAGTGTTTGGAACACATTTAGTTTAACTTGCGGGTCATTCACCCTCATTGTGAGTTCTCCCTTTTCAACATCGATCAAGGTTCTCTATATTGCTAGGAAGTGTCTCCCGAGAATGATAGGTGCATGTTCATCTGCTTCACAATCCAAAATAATAAAGTCAGCGGGAAAAATAAATTTATCAACTAAAGGGCTGCGGTATAAGTTCCGGGAAAGAAGGGCGCGAGTTGACAAGTGGGTATGGGCTGGGTCTTGGGTTGGTTTATAAAGCCTTTATTAGAAACAAAAAAAACATTCTTCCCTTTTTATTCAAACATATCAAAACCGGTCTATCAAAATTCTCTAAAATGTTCTTCGTGTTCTTCATGAAATGAAGAACACGATGAACATCCTCAGTGCCGGCCGTCTTCAACCGGCACCAGCGGCGAAATTCCCAGAAACCACCCATTTTCTAGATTCCGGCAAACCCAAATCAAGTTTTTTCACGCTAGAGTTACATCGAAACAAAATTTACGGCGGTGCAACATAAATCTGAGGTAAAAACTTCCCTTTTGTTTAGTTGATTTTGAAATATAAACAAATGAAGAAGAAGAAATTACCAGAATGATTGCTTCTTTATTCCTTTGAAAACTGTAATTACAAGTGCTAACCTCTGCTGATCCGTATGCTATTTCAATATATTTTTGTGTAACTTTGTATGAATCATGTGTATCTAATGTATATTACATGGAATTACAAAGGGGTTTATATAGTTTACAGAGATACTTGGTTTTCAAGTTTTAATCCCAGATATCTTCCCCAATTGCTTTTATCTCAACTTTGATTTTAAGCTTATTGCCTTTTGTTCATTGTCTCAATCCGATTGCAGCTTGAATTTTGCCTCAACTTTAATTTAGGGATTAGCCCGTGCAGTATTTTAGGGATTTAAACATTATTCCTCTTTTTCATGTTTCTGGTGGCTTACAAATGCTGAGGGGGACGTCCTAAAAGGGTGGATGGCAGAGAAATTAGCTCAAGTGCTCCCCAAAGAAGACGAAACGGCTGGTCGAAGTCAAAACGTCGCTCGCGTGGTTGTCACGCACGAGTGGTGATCTGCGTGTCTTTCTCTGGAGCGATCTGGGCCACTAGATCATAATCTGATCTAACGGTTATGGAGGATGCGACATTATATCATCCCCAGCTGGCGTGATCTGTGTCGTTGGATAAATCCTAGATCCAATGGCTACCCTTTGGTTATGCAAGAGCAAAGGAAGAACGTTAGGGTTTCAGTTTTTTCATTAGAAACTGGTCGAACATGCCCTCTTTATGTATATATCTTAAACAAACAAGTTTTAGTGTAATGGGCTTTGCTTAATGGACTCTTTATTATTTTTCTGATGGACCTTTTGATATAAATAAAAATGTGTTGTGTATTTTTATATTTTGGGTTTATACTAACCATTTATACTAACAATTATACTAACTATAATACACTAAGCATATTAAGAATATTATATGACACCTAGATAATTCTAATACTAAATATTATGTTAATAATTTATTACACTAACATATAGCAATTATACTAATTATGATGTAACACTAACGATGTAATAACACGAATACAACACTCCTAAACCAAAAATGACATAGTTATAATACAATGAAAGTAAAAAAGTTAGGTGAAAATTCAGTGATAATAGAATTTTCTTTTTTTTTTCAATAAGCAAGACAATTTTCTCTTTGATTT
This sequence comes from Hibiscus mutabilis, assembly GCA_019671005.1. Lineage (NCBI taxonomy): Eukaryota > Viridiplantae > Streptophyta > Magnoliopsida > Malvales > Malvaceae > Hibiscus > Hibiscus mutabilis. Next base: position 39,562,187 of record CM033718.1, on the reverse strand, counting down.
TTTTCTTTTCGTTTCCTTCTTTCAAGATTTTCTCCCATTTCTATTTATTTTGCTTGATTTTTCTGTTTTTTTTTCAAGTAAGGAAAGTGTTTGGTTCTCCAAATTTGGGTGCAAATTGGGGAAATCAACAAAAAGGAATTAGGCTTGTAGTATGGTTAATTTCCAAACAAAAGGCTCATGCTCAAAAGTTGTTCTCTAGTGGTCATATTTACCAAGGTAGGCTTTTTGGCTCAAGGTTCATACCTAAGTGCCTTAATCATCTCAAGTAATTCAATCCTATGTGGTCTTAACATGTATAACATTGCAAGTTCTAGAAGAAAATAATCATGCTTAACAATCACTTAATGAAAAAAATATAAAGCATAAAAGATGTATGCTTATTAGGCTCAAATCTCACAAAAGTGGCTTATGTTGTGTCCAATTTGATCCATCTGACTATCAAATCAATTAATCAAGCAATGATTTGCAAGGCTAAAAAGTTTTTATCAATCCTAATTTAATCCTCATATCAGTCCCATTTTTACTTTAGGATACTGAATCTAAAAAATTTCAACTATTTTATTCTAATAAAAAACTTCAATGTGAAATGAATTTTTCCAAGTAATCAATAAGCATGAATTTTACATATTTTCTTCATATTATTTTTGGCAAAACTAATCAAGATTTAAACAAAAATTTTCAACCAAAAGCCTTTACCCGCACACTTAAACTAAACATTGTCTTCAATGTTAAAATCATCATGCATAAGATAAAGCAATAAAAGTTTTAAGGGAAAAGAATATTCCCTTATTTAGCATGTGATGGTTCAGGGTGTGGATGGGAAAGGAAGTGTGGGCATATTTAAATCGTGGTTTGTTTTGCCTGAAGAACATGAGGCGCAGTTGCATTTTTTCAATAAGTACTACTCATTGTACCTAAAAAGAGAAAAAAAACTGTAAAAATTCATAACAAAAGAATCATAAAAAGAATAAAGAAAAAAATAAAACATGGGTTGCCTCCCACGAAGCTCATTTCTTTAACGTCTTTGGCTAGAGGTAACTCCCTTTTTCACGTTACGACGAGAATGTGTTCGTCAGAAGGTTTGTCCTTGATTGATTTGGAAACTTTCTTCTTCCATGGTAGTTTTATTGAAAGTTTATAGGGAGGTTCGACATTGATTGGATGGATCCTGTTGATATTCGCCACCATGGCTAGATCTGCTTCTATCTTCCATAGGTATGGGTCATCCCATAGGTACGGCTTCACGTCGTATTTGATCTTGTCTTTCTCAACCTGCGATATCCGTGTTTCGTAGGCACAAGACTCTTTGTCACAAAATTGTATGCGGTATTCATGTACCATGGTATGATGTCTTTGTATGCAAGGAGTTTTCCTGATATGATATATTGTTCCCAGGTTTCTTGAGGATTAGCTCAACCTTGTGAACTATTTCAAGAATTTTTTGTTTTAGCTCATCCTCTTTGGTCTATGAGAACCTTTGAGGTAAAGATGGTTGAACCACAATGGATGGCACAAGACTCTTTGCACCAGCTCCGTCTTTCGTAGGCTTTAGATTTTTGGGATTACCTTCTTTGTCAAGAAAAGTTGTGAGCCAAAAATTGGAAGGTTTGTTGGCCTTCACACCTTCATGTTTGCCTTGCTTATTTGGTAGATTCTCTTTTGAATTCTTTGGTGCATCGTTCGCAAAAAGCTTATAATCCTTCATTTTCTCACCATCAGCATCAAGATGGTTTGTACTCGTATCCTGTTTAGTGTCCGCATCATCATTGTTTGAATAAGGCTCGTTTGCCTTCCCCTCATTTTGTTCATTAGCCACATCAGACAGACTCTCTTTCGCATGTTCATGTTCTCTGTTCGCCAAGGGTATGGGACATGGTGAGTTCGCACTCTTTTCTTCCTCTGCTGTCTTTGTAGTGGGCCTACGTTGTTCCTGTGTTTCGCAGAAAATTTTTCTCTCTTGTTGTAACTGCTCTAAATTGCTCTCGCTTTTATTCATAAGTTCCTCTAAAGAAGGCCTCGTTGGTGGTTGAGGTTCGCTAAAAACACTTTGTTCGTGGAAGGCATGTTGTGCATACGATTGAGCTTTTTGGTAGATTTCTTGCGGATGTCCTTGCCCATAATGCAAGTGTAAATAGTCCTTCCACAATGAATTGTATGTATGTGCGTATGGATTGTGCTTCTTTTGGTCGTAAGGTCCTCCAATGGCATTGGCGTCCTTGGTACTTTCTACTTCGAGTGTAGGGCACATATCGGTTACATGCTCGTGACTTATGGAAATCCCACATGCCTCATTCACACGTCAATAGACGATGTCATGTGCAAAACTAAATTATTGAGAGTTCGTGACCATAATGTTGATGATTGTTTGCTTTTCGGTTTTTTCGATATCAGGATCAAACAAAAAAACTCTTATATGCAAGAGAAGAGCGAATCATAAAAGTAGAAAAGAAAAAGAACTCAAAAAAATAAAATAAACTAAACTAAATAAAAGTTAACTTAGCTTCTTGACACCACTCCCCGGCAACGGCGCCAATTTTTGATCAGTGTCAAATCTGTCAAAAAATAATACCTACTTGTTCTTTGGATTTGTAGTAGCGGCAAGTAGGGTCGATCCCACAGAGAGCGGTTAAGAGATTAAGTTCACAAGTAGTTAAGTAAAAGGGGGGTTTTTGTGTTTGAGTAGAATTGAAGAAATTAATTTAAAGTAAATGAGAATTATATATTAAAAGGATCTCTAGTTAAGGTGGATTTCAGTGTATTAATCCAAGTTTTAGATCATCGAACTTCACAAAAGATAAACCTGCATCAATCTCAAATAGCTTGGTTATAGGTTAATTGATAATCCATAATTAAACCCAATCTCTCTTACTTAGTAGAGAATCACTTAATAATCCATAAATGACTAACTCTTATTATTAAGATTAAAATCCTTAGATAATCCACTTAGAAGTAAAACCTATCAAATAGCTTTACTAAATTAAGAGACTCAATGCACATAAACTATCAAAACACTAATCTGTTAACTTATCAAGAATATGAATTCATGCCTCGTTTGGTTGTTGTATATATAATCTGAAATATACGTGTTGAATAAGCCCGAAAGATATAAAATACTTGAAATAGATGAAGAAGATGAAGAACAAGAAATCTCACTCAAAACTTGTATTAATAACCTCGAACCTAAACCTTAACTAGAAAAAGAGTTTAACAACTTTCAGAAGGGAAATCAATAAAGAAGAGAAGAATGAGAATTATGGGATGATTGATTTCTCTTCTCCTCATGACCCTATTTATAATATAGGTCATTTACATCAACTAGGAGAAGGAATTACAATAAGATTTAATTTAAAACTTTATCTTACTCCAAATATAATATAAAACATAAAAGTTCAACTTGAAGTAGAATTCCTCTTCCTATGTTAAGTGCTCCTTAAAATCTAAATCAAACTAAAACTTCTCTTTTAAGCATGTATTATCCTTTAGTTGTCAAAATCTGTAACATCCCAAAAACCGGTCTAGTTAGATTCGGGTTCTGACGACTGAAAACCCTACATCAGAACGATCCAAATATTGTGTTGACATCAACCGCAATGTTAATTGTATCGACATTGGACTCTAATTGTGTCCAATTATTGTCTAAGGTCCTTATTGGAAGTATTGAAAACCTATTTAGTGGCTAAATTATAGAAATTGGAAGTTTGGGGGAAAAAGTATATAGAATGAGAGATGAGGGACTAACCTTGTGATTAACCCCTCCTCAATTATAATCACCAACACGTGGGATGATCAGGAGTAGTTCCTTCATATGAAGGAAAGCTTTTTCGTTGAAAGGGGCTGAAAGAAAGGATGAATAGCCTTTTAGCTTCACACCATTGCCAAATTAAGCACACACCTTAATTTTATCATCTTATTCTCCTAAGCAAGCACCACCATTGTTGGTGGAGTGAAGTTTAGATTTTTCTTCGATTTATTGCTATCGAAACGTTCCTACCGATCAGGTAAGCTTAATCCCCCAAACGATTGTTGAAATCCATGGAGGATTTAAGAGTAATCTTAAGCTAGGTTTTGGCTATCTATAGAAAGCACCCATCGTCTCCACTGAAAGCTAGGAACTAGGGGATTGTTATTCGAGAGTCGTAAGAGCTTATTGGATTATCGAGCTGAGTGTAGTCGGAGTCTCGGGATTAGGCTAGGTGTCTTTCCCGATTTCATTGTCGTTAATTATAATATGGCTAACACTATCGTCAAGGAATTTTGCATGGACCCACTTAAGTGGATTCCATTGGTACGTCAAGGCAAGTCATTGCATTGATTATCGAACATTGATATTGCTATAGCCATTGCCATCGCTCATTGTCTTTGAATTCGTCATCTATATAGTCATTGAATTATTGAAGCATTGCACATCGGACATAGAAGCATAGTCATTGCTATTGTCATTGTTATTGTCATTGTATATTGATATCGACAAAGTTATTGTCATCAAAACATTGTAAATGAAGCATCGACTATTGCTAATGTCATTGAGATCATTGAACATTGCCATTGTTATTGATATAGCTATTGAACATCGACATCTGAACATTGCCTATTGATAAGAAACAATGAACATTGATAATGTTATTGTACATTGGTTCTCGATATTGTTATCGGACCTTGGATTCGAGAGGACTTTGGATACAATTGGCATGTCATAGAATTCATGAGCTCAATGTACGGGTGGACTACGGTCCTTGGGCTACGACCTATATTGATTTGGCAAGCCAAAGGGATGTGTTGTGATGTTGGTCATATTGGTGAGGCGGAGGGACTAGACCATTCATTTATTTTTCGAGGCGCAGCAATTCGCAAATCCACTATTCTGAATCGATCCAAGGGTTATTGTTGAATTGTAGACTTAATGCTATTAAATGTGAACATTGCATTGCTATTATTGGTTCATTGCATTGTTATTGTCAAGATATGATTTGGAATGCATTTCATTGTTAAAGTGTTTTAGTTGTGACTAACTGTAATACCCATACCCCTGGCCTAGAAGATTAAGACAGATTCTACAAGTAGACAAGCTAACTTTCCTAGCAAGTTAGAGTTCGAGTAAATTAGAGACTCAAGCTTAAGGTCATATCTTTAGCACATTTGAGATTAGGAGATAATTAGATAGGATTTTGATTTAGCATTCTCAAGAAACCTTAAATCAAGCCATTTGAAACTACGTAACTATTTGCACCAAACCTACACGCTCACATTTCGCATAATCATGAATTAACAATCATGTAACAAATGAATGAAGTGCAATGATAGGAATACCTCAATTCATATTTATAATCATTAGCAATCATGTTAAGGACATTAGAGGTCACAATTTAAAAATGTACAGCAATGTACCATAATTAGACTAATCTTGTAATTCTTTAATCTAGGTTAATCTGTCCATCTAAATGTTCAACAATTTTAGTTTTTGTTCTTCCTCCTAATGGAGAAATTAAATCAAAACTATATCCTAAATGCAAACTCTATGGAACTTAGAGATCCATTGAGTTAAACAAGTTAAGATGTTTTACCCATATGGCCGTTCATACTATTTGACAAGCAATCAAGCAGGCTGTTTTAACTATACGTGGCAAGCAACTATATATGGCATTCATAACTATACCCACAGCTATAAAATCTCTGGACCATTCACTCAACAATGAGTTAACATCCTCCTACGATATCAGTACATTCAACATCATAGCATTAGGAACATTTGATCGAAACACTACAAAACATGCCATTTCAATCCAACATAAGTGCAAATCAAGCATCAATCAAACACATAGGTCGTGGCATAGATAATTAAATTATTTACATACCAAAAAACATGTACAAAATAATTAGAATAAACCCCAACCTAGTGCCACCATCTAGGAGTTCAACTTCTAACAAAATAACACATACATTAGTTCTTCGATGACCTTACTTAAACTTCCCAAGATCGAAACTGACCCCTACTCAGTTTGCTTATGACAAGTAATGAAACCCCTACTCAATCTTTTTGAGGTAAAGGTTCAAGGCAAGGTTCATCGAGAGCTAAAGGGAGACCTTGTGGCTCTTGCAAGGCACCGAGTAAGCAAGACTCCAAGGCTCCTGCTTAGATGTATCATGTGAGGAGCAGGGAGGAGGAAGTTGAGCCTGAATTAATTGCAAGTATCATTGAATTGTACTTGTATTATTTATATGCATTGATTGATCCTGGTTCTACTCGTTACTTCATAAGAACTGAGTTAGTTAAGATGCATGGGATGTCTAGTGGACCTATAGCATCGAGAAACTCTATAACAAATCCATTGGGTGACTGTGTCACTATAAGCCTTATGTGAAAGAACTGTCCTTTAATGATTCAAGAGATTCCTTTTGTGGCCAACCTATTGGATTTTCTGATACATGAGTTTGACGTTATATTGGGTTTAGACTGGCTCAGTGAACATCAAGCGTGGGTAGATTGTAGTAAGAGAGAATTGTATCTCCGAGGCCTTGGCAAGGAAAGCATCATGCTGATGAGTTTGAGAAATCATTCCCTGTATGCTTTGACATTGGAAGCCAAAGATGAACCTCAATTACAAGACATTGATACTGTGTGTGAATTTTTCGATGTCTTCCCTGATGAACTTCTGGGCTTACCACCAACCCGTGAGGTTGAATTCAATATCGAAGTGCAATCTATAATTGCACTAGTTTCCATTGCACCCTATCGAAAGCCGTTGAGCTGGAGGAATTGAAAGCCTAGATTCAAGACTTGCTTGATAAAGGATTTATTTAACCGAGTTCCTCACCTTGGGGAGCTCCAGTTCTCTTTGTGAAAAAGGATGGTTCCATGAGGTTGTGCATTAATTACCAAAAGTTGAACAAGGTGACCATCAAGAACAAATATAAATTGCCAAGGATTGATGACCTATTCGAGCAGTTTAAAGATGCCACAGTGTTTTCTAAGATTGATTTGAGGTTTAGATATCACCAAATGAGTGTTAAAGAGTGTGATGTTCCTAAAACTGTTTTCTATACAAGATACGATCAGTACAAATTCTTGGTTATTTCATTTGGGTTAACCAATGCACTAGCAGCTTTTATGGACCTAATGAATCGGGTTTTTAGACCCTATCTTGACAAATTTGTAGTGGTGTTCATTGATGATATCCTAATTTATTTCAAGAATCCTGCCGAACATCAAGACCACATTTGCATTGTGCTTCAGATTCTTTGGGAGAACAATTATATGTCAAGTTTTCTAAGTGTGAGTTCTGGCTCACTAAAGTTGCCTTCCTTGGGCACATTGTATCGGCTTCGGGCATCTAAGTACACCCGAAGAAGACTCAAGCCATTCTTAACTGGTATCCACTGATGAATATTGGTAAGGTGAGAAGTTTCCTTGGTATTGCTGGCTATTATAGAAGATCCATTAAAGGATTTTCTATTTTAACAGCTCCATTGACTAAGTTGTTAAGGAAAGAAGCCCCATTTGTTTGGACTAAGGAACATCAAAGAAGCTTCGATCAATTGAAACAAGTTTTGACTCATGACTGGTTCTAACCCAACCTGAATTTGGAAAGGACTACACTGTCTATAGTGATGCTTCGCATCTCGGGTTAGGATCTTTATTGATGCAAAAAGGCAAAGTCATTGCTTATGCTTCCAGACAACTAATGCCACATGATATGAATTACCCCACCCATGATCTAGAGTTGGCTGCAGTTGTCTTTGCATTGAAAATCTGGAGACATTATCTCTACGAAGAGAAATGCTACCTCTTCACTAATCATAAAATTCTCAAGTATCTCTTGACTTAGAAGAAATTAAATATTCGACGACGAAGATGAATGGAACTCCTCAAGGATTACAATCTTGACATTGATTACCATCGAGGCAAGGCCAATATTTTAGCTGATCCGCTCAGCCGCAAACCTCTGCCTGGTAAGCAATATTATTGATCATTGAATTTAATGTGTTAATTAGCACATCAACTCATTGTAAAGTCCTTGTATTGTAAAGTCCATCCCAAAACAGGTTTACAAAGCAGTCAATTTTAGTTGTAAAAACAGCCCCTAAACTTTGCAAAACAACCTTTTTATTTCAAATTTATTAAAAAATCCAATTTAATTACAAAACAGTCCCTGTTATTTGTATAACAACCCCTAAATGTTTCCTTCTATGTCAAAACAGGCCACTCAAGTCAATGCAATCCATGATTGATCCTATACATTTAGTTTCAATTGTTAATCAACAATATGACCCTATACTCAAAGTGTTACCACTACTGTTGCATGTAAACAAACATTTGAAGCTGTCCAAATCATCGAAAAGAACAGGGCACATCATGGAGCATTTACTTTGTTTCCATTTTGAACTATTCTATGCATCAAAACAACAATAGAGTTAATTATCAATCAATACAACACCATAGCTATGTTGCAAGATCACAATTGCATGTTAAATTACCAATTACATCATTCGAATGGCCTTAACATCTTATGAATGTATATATATATATATATTCAAAATTGCATAAGATTGAACAAACAATATAACAAAGCACATGCATGATTCAATCTTGATACATGAATCATTCAAATGTTCAAGGGAAAGTTCTTATCGTGGATTTATCTCTCTCTAATCAATTACTAACACTTAGGATACATGAGGGATTCCTATATTATTCTCAAGTTAGGCTCTAAAACAAGAGGAAGGACAAGAATATTTACCCTCTCCCTTAGTATGATCGAACAAGACTCAAGGATTGGAACTAACTAAGCTCAATTCTTCACGATTCCATGGCAACAGGTTCAACTCTCTCTCAAATTTGTTGTTTCTATCTTTTTGGGATAAAGAAGACAACATATGGTTATCTCTCATGTGGCTGAGACCCCTATCACATGCCTTCCTCAATGATTGCCAGGTGTACAAGCCCACTTGTATAATTTCTTTATCATGCAATCCTTGTTTTTTTACCTAAAATTCAGTTTAGCCTTTTGAATTTAGCTATCTACTTTTCCTTGATTCAACTTTGGTCCCCCCTTTTTTCACTTAATAAATCTATTGAGTGACAAATTCTATAACAATTTAGTTGTGATAAAATTTATAGCATACTTCTAAGCTAATGTTTGGGCTATTACAATGGTGGTGAAGGTTTTGGTCACTGGTAAGGAGTCTAGTTAGGCTTGAATAGTGTTTTGGTTTGGTTGAGTATGAGATTTTCCCAAAGGAGTGAGAGTGGTGCTTGGGTTAAAATTGGCGATGAATTTGTTGTGGGTTATAAGTAAAGGTGTTTAAAAAGACCTGACTTGTTAACCCAAAGTAAAAGATCATGTATTTTCATTTTTTGGGTTAGGTACCTAACACACTAAATATTGCTAGTTCACGGGATGAGCTCGAGCCACACAAATCAAGTTAATTAGGTACCCCAAAAATTTGATTAAATTTCTTAATATATATTTTATTTTAGACTACTATATTTCTTTAGTTGTATTTCTTTTCTAGACTTTTAACTTTTGTTTTTGGATTATGTAATTTTGATTTCTAAATTATATGTTTGATATATTTTTTACTTTTAGTTATATATTTTTCAGGTGAAGTTTAAAAAACATATATGATTTGAAAAGCAAAAAATTATAAATATGAACCAGGTACCTTATGACTCAATTAGACGATACCCGGGTTTAAGGGGTACCCGATTAACGTGTACCCGAATTTTATGGGTCGGAACGCAAACCATTTTTTGTACAACATGGAGAATCAGATACCCGAAAATGTGGGTATCTAGTTATGAACACCCCCGGTCATAAGTTGATGATGAGTTTATGCAGGTTGTGGTTGAGAGTTTGGCTTAAAGACAGTTGTAGAACCATAGGTCCTATTTTGACCAATGTAGGATCCAAAATCCTATATTTCTCAAAATAGCACCATTACAGTGAACTCGCCGCACATGCATGACGAGTTCTAAAAATATATTAAGTTTTTTATTCAAACTCGTCTACGGCGAGTTCCAATTAGTTGATGTGCTAATTAAAACTACAGATTTACATCAGGGATGGACAGTATGGCATTCTATGACCCGAAAGTCTACAATTTCTACAGAGTCTATATTGTCCGGTAGGCTCACAATGATGCTTGTCGTCCATATCATTCTGAATCCTCGTGACTCTTGGACGTCCTGCTTTTTTCCTTAACAAACTTTGGTTAGGTAAAATTGTGGGCCATGTCTGCTTAGCATTCTATTCAGTATCGCTACAAATTGGTGGGAATTCCATTTTGTAGTGCTTAATTACTGAATAAAGTCAATATACAGGATCAACGCATTTCTTGTAATCGAGCCTGGCTGTGGAGCATGCAACGATGGCATGCTCGCATGGAGTCTTCAGTTCTTGGAAGTAGCCACAATCACACAACCTGTGTTTAAGATCCACCTTGTATGATGTTGGGTTAAAACCATGCATAGGTCGTGGTTTGCTAAGAAATAGGGATTGTTTTAATAAATTTAATGGATTGTTTTGTAAACTAAAAATAGGGGACTATTTTGCAAATTAATGGAGACTATTTTGCAAAGAAATATGGGCTGTTTTGATAAATTTAATGGACTGTTTTGTAAATTGGAAATAGGGGACTATTTTGCAAATTAATGGGGACTGTTTTGCAAAGAAATATGGATTGTTTTGATAAATTTAATGGACTATTTGTAAACTGGAAATAGAGGATTGTTTTGCAAATAATGGGGACTATTTTGAAAAGAATTAGGGACTGTTTTGATAAATTTAAAGTTTTTTTGTAAACTAGAAATAGGGGTTGTTTTGCAAATTAATGGGGATTGTTTTGCAAATTAATGAGGACTCTTTTGATAAATTTAACGAATTGTTTTGTAAACTAAAAACAAGGGACAATTTTGCAAATTAATGGGGTATGTTTTGCAAAGAAATGAGGACTATTTTTGGTGATTTAGATAGAATGTGATGTGGAGTTAAGTGAAGTGAAACTAGAACTCTTTGTTTAGTATGAAATGATATGTCAAATTTATGCATTTCCATGAACCAAGTGAATGCATGTGTATATGTGTTGTTTAAGTGAGATTCTTTATAGAGTATGCTTTAAAATAAGGATTTCACATGTATGTCTCTCTTTAGAGCATGACCAAACGGAGGCAGAGGGGACTAGAAAAGGGAAGGCTACGGAAAGGACATCGAGGAACATAATTAAAGATATCAACTAGTCTGCAAAAACTTGTGAGTGTAATTCAATGACTCGGGATGAGATTGAAACCTTCCCGAGCCATTGAAATTGTTTTAAATACATTATTGTTATCTTGGGTAAAATTGAACCATCAAATTGAAATTTTGGTCGAAAGGTAAGTACCTACTTGTTAGGTATGGTAAGTTATGCTATCTTTGTTATGAAAATTTATAATGAATCATGTGCTATACTCCATAAGTTGTATAAGTTATGCTATTGGTGAAGAGAAGCTATGGAGCTATGCTCACTTGTTTATGTGAATATGGAGCTAAGGCTCACCTTTAAAAATGATATAACATGATACACAAAGCCTTGGTTTCGAGTCAATCATAAGTATAGTCGGCATGCCATTGAGTCCAGTTGAGCTCGTATTTGGGATAGGACTACGGATCTTATGTGGTGAAAGTAGGAGGGATGTGATGTTGGTCATTTGGCGACAGTAGGAGGGTTAACCGGTATCTTGAATACTTTGTTTTGGCGACAGTTTGGTTTGGGAGTCGAGTACCTAGACTACTTGATTACCAATGTTATAAAATTTGAATGAGATTGAAAATACTACATAAATTAGTAATCCATTTAATTTCTTACGTGACAAGAAAGATTTACCTAAGCATTGTTAGTTCTCTCTCTTTTAAAAGATAAGATATTATGCTTGATATTAGTAGGAAGGCCTTGTGTACCAAACAATCAAATGGTAAATTGTTACATGATTCAAATAAGTTGTTATATACATAGAATCATGATTCGTAATATTTGATTTTCTCATGAAATGGTTAAATTCTAATGAATGGATAGCCTTGTTAACTCTAAGCTGCTTTATATTATAATGTTTACGAAGTACTCGTTTACTACCTCACTAAGTATGCTTACTCTATTTTCCCTTGATAACATTTCAGGGTGAAGTTTTGGTTGTCGTTGTGTTGAGCTCGGTCAAGATCACAATTAAAATGTACGCTTTTTCATCTTTTTGTAGAACTCCTAGTTTGCTGGCACAATGCTTGTACATAATGCATATAAAACTCCCTTAATTGTGAATACAATGCTTATAGGAATTGTAAGGGATGTAAGGCCATTGAAAAAATTTGGTGGATTGCTTGTGTGGATATATTTTGAGTATTATGCCCTTCATGAAGGAGTTATTATGGATTTTTGTGAATGTTCACTCATGTCATGTCTATGGATATCTAGTTGGATAACCTTAGGGTGTTTTGGTATGATTAGGAGTTAGAATACTTTATTCTAGTAATATATATGTTGTTGATAGTTGTTTGAATATCCTTGGTTAAATTAGATTTGGTTTGAGGACTTAGGTATTCGGCTATGATGCACTTTCTATGCCTAAGGAATGGGTCGAACTCCCCTTTTTCATTTACCATGTGTTGAGTTTGCAAACGATCAATCATGCTTGGATTGAGTTAACTTAGTGAGTATCATGAGTAATTGGTAGGTGTATGATCTAAGCATAAGGTGGATTGAGTTAGTTTGTGAATGAGTTTTTATGATGCTTGCTAATAAAATTATTGTGAAAATTATCTTAGAATGTTAAAACTTTTATGGATAAAAGAAATAATAAAATTTATTATATGGTCAGTTCACTTCTTTCTTCATAATATATTTAGCTCAACTTTAGCCTCCCTTTTGAAAATTTGTCTTTCGGAAAACAACAAAATGAATGTGATAACTTATATCCTTAGTCCTATAACATGATAAGTCTTATCGAACTAAAACCTTATAAGCTTGGTACTCTTAAATTATATTGAATCTATACTCGATTCAAAATGTTTAGCCTTAATTCTTCTAATGATTTCCTTGTACTTCCAATATTTCGAGGGTCATTATCTATGTTTGTTTGGTAATACGTCTTAATTCGGTTTATCTACTAACAACCTATGAGTGTAGTTTAAAGTCTCGGGATGGGACTGAAACCTTCCCTATCATATTATACTTGCTTAAATTATATTGACTAAAACATTATGCTAAGCTATGCTCGATTTTAAGCTTGGGATGGAGGTAAGTACCAAATTGCTAGGTACTATGTGTTATATAATGTTTGATTAAGCAATGAGTTGTGATTGAGAAATATGTGTGTGTCCCTATGTGTTAATGTGATAACTTATAATCCTTGTTGATTTAATTATAAGAACGTGGAATTATGCTTAAATCAAATTCTGACATGATGTGATAATTTATGACCTTTGTTTGTGTGATTATAAGAATGTGGGGCTATGCTCAATTTGGATACAAATAAGACATGTTAAATGATTGTCTGATTAAGGAGGTAAGCTCATTTTTGACTTTGATATGACAAGATTTAAGTGAAAAACCTTGGTTTCGAGTCAATCATAGGTATAGTTGGCATGTCATAGATTCCATAGAGCTCGTGTTTGGGGTGGACTACGGTCTTTATTTGGCAACAGTAGGAGGGAAGTGTTGTGGTCACTTGGCGACAGTAGGAGGGATTGACTAGTACAATGAGTACCAATTTGTTTGGCGACAGTTGGTTAGAGATTCATGTACCTAGGCTACTTGATTCTCAAGGCTATGTTAATGACAAAACATGAAATTGTAAATTAAACTAATGTATTATTTTGATTATCTTATGAGACAAGTAACACATGTTTACAATATGTTACGTTTGATACCTTATTTGATAAGTAAACCATGTCTATAATATGCTATGCTTGATCATTTATATGATAAGTAAGACATGTATATGAGATAATATGTTCAAATTGATTAGTGGGCTGTTTTGAATATAATTGAATATATTATAGATTGTTGTAAACATATATAAGTATGCACTTGACTAGTAGGTTGTTTTGAAAAGAAATGAGCATGTTGTGGACTGTTTGGAATGTATAATTGTATATACATGTTTCATGGACTGTTTTGGTTAAATTCAAGTATGTCCTGGACTATTTTGAATGTATAATTGTATATACATGATTAGTGGACTGCTTTGGTTAAATTCAAGCCTGTCGGGGACTGTTTTGAATGTATAACTGTATTTACATGATTAGTGGACTGTTTTGGTTAAATTCATGCATGTCTTGGACTGTTTTGAATGTATAATTGTATATACATGATTAGTGGACTGTTTTGGTTAAATTCAAGAATGTCTTGGAGTGTTTTGAATGTATAATTGTATATGGATGATTAGTGGACTGTTTTGGTTAAATTCAAGCATGTTGTGGACTGTTTTGAATGTATAATTGTATATACATGATTAGTGGACTATTTTGCTTAAATTCAAGCATGTCTTGGACTGTTTTAAATTTATAATTGTATATATTTGGTTAAATTCAAGCATGTCTTGGATTGTTTTGAATGTATAATTGTATATAAATGATTAGTGGACTGTTTTGGTTAAATTCAAGCATGTCTTGAACTGTTTTGAATGTATAATTGTATATACATGATTAGTGGGTTGTTTTGGTTAAATTCAAGCATGTCTTGGACTGTTTTGAATGTTTAATTATATATACATGATTAGTGGGCTGTTTTGGTTAAATTCAAGCATGTTGTGGCCTGTTTTGAATGTATAATTGTATATACATGATTAGTGGGCTGTTTTGGTTAAATTCAATCATGTCGTGCACTGTTTTGAATGTGTAATTTTATATACATGATTAGTGGACTGTTTTGGTTAAATTCAAGCATGTTGTGGACTGTTTTGAATCTATAATTGTATATACATGATTAGTGACTGTTTTGGTTAAATTCAAGCATGTTGTGGACTGTTTTGAATGTATAATTGTATATACATGACTAGTGGACAGTTTTGGTTAAACTCAAGCTTGTGGTGGACTGTTTTGAATGTATAATTGTATGTACATGATTAATGGACTGTCTTATTTAAAGTCAAGCATGTCTTGGTTTGTTTTGAATGTATAATTGTATATACATGATTAGTAGATTGTTCTGGTTAAATTCAAGCATGTTGTGGACTATTTTGAATGTATCATTGTATATACATGATTAGTGGATTGTTTTGGATAAGTACAAGCAGGTAGTTAATTGTTTTGGATAAGTACAAGCAGGTAGTGGATTGTTTCATACATGTAAATATATGTACATGAATAAGAACTAATTTGCAAATAAACAAGTATGTATTGGAGTGTTTTGAACATATATAAGTATCTCATGAATATGACCTGATATGTTTGATATCTTATGTGACAAGTAATTCATGACCTTAATATGCCATGTTCGATATCTTATATGATAAGTAATCATGTTCGTAATATGCTATGTTAGATAGCTTGTGTGACCAGTGTAACATCCCATTCCTGGCCTGGTAGAGAATCGGGTTGGATAGTACTATCGGAGGACATATCACAGACTTAGAGGGTTAATCGGGGTATGGAAACTTATTCAGATCATTTGTTAATCTCTTTTAAAGCTTAACAAAATTATTTTATTAAGACTTACACCATTCAGGATCGATTTTACCCCTTTTTGAACTTAGGGGCTAAATCGTAATTCTTACAAGTTAGAGGTCATTGTTGAGATTTCTTTTTACTAGACTACAATTAATACTATTCATTATTAACCCGTGAAGTTTTGTTATTAACGGAGATCGTTTACCTATCCAATTAGGCTATACAGGTTTTAGTGACCATTTTGCAAACTTCTTAAAACTGGTTTCTATGTCAAATTATCGGTACACTAAGCACAATTTTCATTTCCTAGATTCAAAGGTAACATGCCTGTATCGATACACCTAGCCCCGTATCGAAACACGTTGACTCGAGTTGACTGTTTCAATACTCCCTATACACCGTACCGATGCAATTTATTTTTCAAACCTTACTGCCAAGGTCCGTATCGATACTTCTTGACATGTATCGATACACTTTGTTTTCCTAGGTCAAATTATGCAAGCTCGTATCGATACAGCTTGACTCGTATCGATATGCCTATCTTGTAATGGTAAATTTTATCTGGTTTTTATTCGCATTAACCTGTTGAACGATGTCCAATTGCCAGGAAATTTTACTAGTAAGTTATTAATCCATAATTTTAATACTACACAAATTTTAGAGCATTTCAAATCCATTTACCTCATTTTCACCTTTAGGTGATTTTAAGCTCATTTTAGCTAGTTAAATCATTCCAAACGTGTCAATTTCCACATACAACACTTAGATACTATTAGGCTATTAAACACATATCAAAAAGCATATTTATAACATTTTTAGACCATATTCCACCTTACTAGGAGTTTTAAGGAAAATGATAAGCATGCATATGGTTCTGTAACCCCCTCGACCTGATCGAGTCGTAAGACTGATCCGAACAAGTCACACATGAAATATTGGAGTAAACCGGGGAAGGTTCTCTCAATAAAAAACCCTTGTTTTTTCTCTTTATCTTTTCTAGATTCGTAATTATTACCCTAAATGTACATGCTAGAAGCGTGTGAAACTACGACTTGATCGGGCGTCGAATTGACATCCATTCGTCTCGTTACGAGTTTAGGGACCAATTTGTGAAACCAAAATTTTACAGCGACTAATTACCAAATTAAAGTTACCAACTTTTAATTAATTAGATTTCATGCTCATATGTCAAATTTCAACTTAATTTGTTCACCCAAACTCATTTAATTGCATTAACAACATTCAGGGACTAAATTGTAAGAAAATAAAACATTAGAAGATTCTGAATAACCAATTTACCTAACACCGTATCGATACACCTACTCTTCATATCGGTACGTAACTGGGTTGATTTAAAGTTAACACAAGACCGTATCAATATGACCACGTGTACTGATACGCCCAACTATTTCCTCCTAGACCGTATCGATACGGGTCTATTTGTACCGATACATTAAGCCTGATTTGGCCTACCCGTACCGATACGGTACCTCGCGTATCAATACGCTTGGGCCTGCAATGTCTCAAATTGTTGTTTAAACATACCATAAAGATAGCCAAACCATTCTAACATGCTTCCTAGGAAACCACAATTTATTCAAGGATCAAACCACCACCAAAAGCAACCAGAAACATCATCAAGCATCTCCATAATCTACAAAGTAAATCTATAGGCTTGCAACCCATTGCCAAACGAAGTTAAACATCAAAAACCATATCAAAGTTCAAACCAAACTTTAAAGTTCATCTACACAACCATTTAGGCACTACAAACTTGTGCCAAAACGAGGGAGTTCACGACACACACTCCCAAAACATTAAGGTATCCACCCATTGCCAAATTTATTACTATTGAAGGGTTAAAACCATACTTGATCTTCGAGCAGTTCTTAAACCTCTTCACTTGCTTTCTTGAAACCTGAACAATATACTTTTCTGCATTGTTAAGAGAATAGAGCGTAAGCAATATGCTTAGTAAGGGATGCTCAAAACAAAACCATAAACAATGCCTTTGAAAACCTTTTTCCTCAATAAACCATTTTCCATCATGCTCAACATGGGCTCGTTCTTTAAAACCACTAAAGAAAATCATTTAACTTTTAACACATGTATCATTAAGGCTTATGCAATAATCCAATGCAAATCTCAAGCTAGCTTTTCAAATCATGAACATTTGCTACCATGTTCAAAGCAGAATCTCATGTATAAAGCTCATTATACAAAAACCATTTAAATCAATGATACACGTAATCTTTTACATTGGCACTCGAGTGACCCAGGATGGCTACGTCCCGACCAAACACATGGGAGGAATATGTCCCAACACATCGGATATGCGGATACATCTCATGGTGTGGCTGCGCACCATAGAACGGTAGAACACATGGTGTTGCTTCGCACCAAGGTTCACAGGGTATTGCTTCGCACATTAAATGCTCGTAAGGTGTTGCTTTGCACCTTACGACTACTCACGTGACGTTGTTGTGCATCATGGAGGTGGCTCACACACGCACGATTTTGCTAGATATTATAGTGCACTCTCATCCTATTGGTTGACCAATTATATTCGATTATTAAAGTCTCCGTCACTTGCCAATATACACTTTAAAACCATGTTAACCTATTGTTTATCAATGCATCAACATAAACCATATCATATCCCATTTTAAAACATAATCTATGCATAGCATTTTCCTCATCAACATGCAACCTCTTGAAAACCATAAATCAATCTCATGGGATAACATGAATCATTTCTCCATTCATAAAAACATGCATGACAGTAGGTAACAAGTTCCATCTTCCAATATGAGCATGATTTACCAAAACAATGGAAAAAGTTGAGAACCGAGAGCAAATTTGATCATACTTACTTCTGAGTTTAAACCAGCATTTCAAGCCTAATTTAAACTCCCCAAAATCACTTTCAAACCTCTTTGAAAAGCTTTAAAACTAGTGCCACTCACCAACTATACCTCGCTTGCCTTACCGAGGCAAAATCAAGCTTTCGAATCAACCGCAACTCTTTCCAAAGCTATTAAATCATCATCCCTACTTCTAACCAAAGCAAAAAAGAGGATTAATTCATTTCATTGAATCAAAATCCTCAGCAACACACAACAATACATTCCTCCCACAACAATCAAGTTTTCTCCTAACAAGAACAACCAAAATTATTGGCGAAACCTTACTAACTATTCTCTAGCTACTAACCAGCAAAATTAACACCATCAATTTACATCCAAAACATCTCTTCAACACCAAAGAACCACCAGCAACCAATTAACCCCATAAACAAGCCACAAACCCAAAGCCTCTCTCAAACAATCACAAATGATCTTTACCTTCTCCGCTGTTCCCTTAATCAAATCTAGCAAACAAACCAATTTTTGCCCTGCTTCACCAAACACAATGGCGTTCTACGCTTCCTTCCATATAAAGCCTCATAAGGTGCAATCTGTATACTAGCCTGATAACTGTTATTATAAGAAACTCCACCACAGGCAATTGTTTCTCCTAAGAACCTTGGAACTCAATAACACAACAACGCAACGTATCTTCCAACACTTGGACAACTCGCTTAGACTGTCCATTCGTCTAAGGATGATAAGATGTACTAAAACTCAACCGCGTACCCAAGGCTCAATGCAAACATTCCCAAAACCTCGGATCCCTATCCGACACTATAGACTTAGGTACACCATGAAAACGCACAATCTTAGCGATATACAAATCCTCCAACCTATCCAAGGTATATGTCGTATTCACCGGCACAAAATGTGCACAATTTGTCAAGCGGTCCACAATCACCCAAATAGAGTTCTTCTTTGATGGGATCAAAGGCAAACCGGACAAAAAATCCATGGTGATTCTCTTATATTTCCACTATGGTATCCTCAACGGTTGCAACCACCCAGATGGAAACTGGTGCTTAACTTCTACCCTTTGACAAACCATACACTTACTCACAAACTTCGCAACATCCCTTTTTAGCCCAACCCTATAGTACTCATCTTTCAATCTACGGTACATCTTGGTACTACCAAGATGCATAGCAAAAGGACTACTATGCGCTTCCATCAAAATAGTGCGCCTTAACTCAACATCTTCTGGCACAATTATTCGACCCTAAAAGCATAAAACACTATCATCATTAGAGCAAAACTCCGTTGGATTACCTTCGACAATGTATGTAACATGCGGTACCAATGAATCATCAAGCAACTGCTTCTCCTTAATTAACTAAATCAAGGAAGGCTTCATTTGCAACTCAGCCGCCAACCCGCCATCTCGCAATACACTCAATCGCGTGAACATGGCCCTCAACTCTACAGCCACTTTCCTACTCAAGGCATCAGCCACCATGTTAGCTGTACCCGAATGGTACTCGATCGATAGATCATAATCCATAAGCAACTCCAACCACCTATGTTGCCTAAGATTCAACTCCTTTTGCGACATTAAATATTTCAAACTTTTATGGTCCCTATACACCATACACTTCTCGCCATAAAGATAATGTCTCCAAATCCTTAGCGCAAACACTACCGCAGCCAACTCAATGTCATGTGTAGGATAATTACCCTCGAGTACCTTTAACTGCCTCGATGCATAAGCTACCACTCTACCATCCTGCATCAACAAACGCCTTAACCCACATAGGATGCATCGCTATAAATCATAAACTCTCTTCTTAACTCGGGTTGAATCAAGATTGGAGCATGTGTCAAAGCTTTCTTCAACGAGAGCCCGGTTGGCTCCTTCAGTGAAGGAAGAAGTGTAAGGATAAATTAGGAACAACAACATCCTCAGAATTCTGCTAAGCAGTAGCAAGAAGCTCCTCCAATCCATCATGTGTGGTGAGAATGTTTTCTCAATAAAACATAAACATTAAACCAATTTGTAGCTTTTTTGACACAAAACCCTCCAACTCCTCATATTCTTCCTTTGGTTGTACATCCAAAGGCTCTGATAGACAAATTAGCTTAATATCAAAGATTATATCTTCGTGAGTATAATGGAATTGTACTAAAATCCTACATATGTCTTGTTTGATTATGGATCACCTCATTCCTTTATATGTTAAGTCCTCCTTAAAAAATTTAAATTAATTTTCGAACCTACAAAATGTAATCTTGTTTCTACCAATTCTCTAGGAGATTGAGTTGTGATAAACAAAGTGTATAAGAATTGTCTTTTGTTCGTACGAGGAATTTCTTTTTTCCTGCGAATCTTTTAGCCATACCCTTCGATGAGTTCAACCTTATTTTGGGATTAGATTAGCTAGGTAACACCATGCCTTGGTAGATTATTGTAAGAAAAGAGTTTTCCTTCAAGGGTTATGAAAAGAATCTATAATCATTTTAGATAAGAAACCATCTGAACCAAATTCTTGTGCATGCTGCTAGATTTGATGTTAATATAATCGAATCCACTCTAAAATCCATCGTAACTGTCTTTGAAGTTCCCAACATAATTTCACAAAGAACTTCTAGGATTACCTCTGACACGAGAATTTGAGTTTGAGGTTGAGATTTGATTAATCAACTTAAGAATGCTACAATGTTTTCAAAGATTGATCTCCAGACAGGATATTACTAGATGAAAGTCAATGAAATTGATGTACCAAAGACTACGTTCAAGAATTGATATGGTCATTACGAATTTCTTGTAGTACCTTATTGGCTTGTTAAATGCTCCAATCTTGACACAACCTGAATCTGGGGGAAATTTCACAGCCTTCAACGATGCATCTCACTTTGAATTAGGATGTAAACTCATGCAAGAAGAAAAAGTGGTAACTTAAGCTTTTCGACAATTTAAACCTGACGAATTAAACTATCTGGATCACGAACTTGAACTTGTTACTGTCATTTTTGCCCTTGACATTTGAAGGCATTATCAATTTGAAGAGAAGTGTTATTTGTTCACATATCATAAAAGTTTTAAATATTTCCTGTCTAAAATCCCAAATTAGGGTCCAAAAGTATTTATAATTCTATGTGACCAAATTAGACTTTTAATTATGAGTTTGGATTAGATGATTAATTATTAAGGACCATTAAGTAAAAATTTCAATTGTTCCTAACTTTGTCAAAAGGACCGAACCGAAATCCTAAATAGATTGGAGGTTTTGCATGTAAACTTAAAACTATAGAAGATTTTGATTAGGTGCCTTTATCTTATGATTCCATGTGGCATATGGGAGAGGGGTATGCTCGGCCAAAAGGGGTAACACTTGGACACTATTCTCCCCATCTTCCTCCCTTAGGCCAAAACTTTGGGAGAGAATAGCATAAGGAGAGAACCTCTATGGAAACCACACCTTAAGCTTAATTGTTAATGTCACTTTGATTTCTTGCTTAGATTCGATAAGGATGCAAGCATCTCTCTTTTCCCTCTCTAATTTGAAGGTCAAAAGCACAATTTTGGTTGTTAGAATTGTAGTTTATTAAGATGTTCATTCATGGCTATGATTTTAACCATATGAAATTGAAATTGGTATTTTGAGCATGTGGCAATAGAATTGTATGAATTATTATGTGATCATGGGCATTTTGAATGATGGCTTTTTCTTTGGCTCATGATAGAGCTTATTGTATAGTTAAGCCTACTCTAGGGCGACATATATTTTTATTGCTATGAATATTGTTTAACTTTTGTCCACCATTTTATTGCACCATACTCATTGTTTTCCTCTTGCTACTTTTCAGGATAACTTGTTTTGTTTAGCTTGGAAGTTTTGACAATATCACAAGAAGAACCAAAGTATTTTTGTGTACTCTGAGAACTCCTAGACGGTGGCACATATGTATATATTTTTGCATATCAAATCAAGTTTACCTTCCGAGTTATGTAATTAAATATCTAAGAAGTTCATGTGGATGATAGATCTACCATGCTTGTGATAGTTCTTGTTTCGCATGCTGTAGTGTTTTGGTGGGTGTGCGAAAGGTCCTTGATATATATATATATATATATATATATATATATATATATAAGAATGTGTTTCTTGGTTGAATGATCCATGGTAAAATTCCTCGTTTGATTTATGTGACTATTCTTGCATCTTATGTTAATGGTAGGTCTTGTTTTGATAAAGAATGTTTGACCTTAGGGCTATCTATGAATCTTATAAAAATTTAAAAGAGATTGAAAAGAATTTAAAAGGAGGAGACCGTAAACCTTTATAAGTTAATAAGTCAGTATATCAGTTTGACCATAACTCGTAGACTCATTTCTGTACTATTATCAAGATTTGCCTTGTGAACTTTACGTTCCTCGAGTAACCATAGGATAACAAATCCTTTTGACTTTCTTTTATATTATGCATATCTTGAGTTATCGTTGAATGGGGTGTCGACCTCAAGTCTTTATATTCCTTCTATATTCATGCTATGATAGTGGGATGCTATTATGAATTTAAGCCTCCATTTTTCTCTGCTCTTAACATGTTTTAGCTTGGTTCAATCAAATCGGGTTAGGGGTGTTACATTTGGTAATCAGAGCTAAGGTTTAGTCGATCCTAAGACTAAATCGAGTTATGTTGCATCATCAGTTGTTTTATGTGCCACCTAGGAGTTGAACTTAATATATTATTGTAATCTATGTCTAATAAAAGCCTTCTTTTGGATGCTATCAACCTTTTCAGATGTTTGAAATACATCTGGGTCGGGACAATGAGAGACCGACTGGTTCCTCCACTAATAGGGGAAGTGTGAGGATGAATCATGAGCAACAAAATACTCAGAAGGCTACTGAACCACAGCCTAAAGCCCCCCGAATCCATCCAGTACAAAAGGAATGTCTCCTCAGCATGACAGAAATGTTTAATTAGATCGTTACCTCCTTAAGGCAAAATCCTCCCCCTGCACCTGTAGTAGTTCAGTCTAGGGCACCAGTTGACAAGCTAGCTCAACATCAAGCTTATACCTTCTCGAGAAGAGATGATGAAAACCCTAAAGTAGCAAAATACTGGTTAGAGACCAACACCAGGATTCTGACTAAACAATTAAAATGTTTGAATAAGCATAAGCTGAATGTTCCTTGGCCCTCCTAGTAGATGAAGCCTTGTGTTGGTGGGAAACAAATACCTTAATTTCTCCATCAAATGCTATCAATTGGGAGTTATTTCTTAAAGAATTTCGTAAGAAGTAAATCAGCGAGCAACATTTAGCCAAGCGCAAAAAACACTTCTTGTATCTTAAGCAAGGAGGTAGACCTATAGAATAGTACGTCAATGACTTATGCGGGTACATTAAGTATAGGTCTGAATATATCAAGAAAGAAGAAGACAAGTGCCAAATGTTTATCAATGGGCATAATGATGAGCTAAGTCCTATGTTCACTACCCTTGTAATTTGTAGTTTTCAAGACTTGGTGAATTGGGCGATTGCCACAGAATCTAAGATGAAGGCAGCCGAAAAGAGGAAAGAAAACTACCCCTGGAACAATAAAAGACAAAGGAATGACAATAAACATCCTTGGCCATCTAAGAAGTCGAAGAACTACGGTGGAGGTTCATCGAACCATTTTCCCCTTGAAAGGGCAACTTTATGCCCAAACCTCCGATGATAGTCAAACCCTCGATACCTACAATTTCTGTAAATAGCACAGGGAATTCGAGCAGAGTTTCTCAGTCTCGTATCTGCAAATTATATCAGAATTACCACACCGGTTAGTGTAGGAAACAAGAAAATACCTGCTTCCAATGCGAATGATTGGGTCACTATGTCAGAGACTGTCTGTAAAATTTGAATAAGGTTCCTGGTCGTGCGTCCTCAAACCTCAATCCTACACTTTCATTTCGGGGTAAAGGACCAAAGCAAGCCTAGTCTGGGAATTCTGGGAGAAATTGGGGTTAAGTTTCCACTGCTACTTATTAGGAGTCTCGAGCCACTGCTCGGGTATATCATGTGCCGGGACAGTAAAAAGAGGACTCCCCTGATGTCATAACAGGTACAATCGAACTCTATGTTAATCCTGTATATGCTAAATTCGATCTGGGTTCAACCTACTCCTTTATTTATTGTACCTTGATTGAAAATTTTAATTTGACCTCTGAAGTCTCTAATTGTAACCTTGTGGCTACAAATCCTCTAAGAGATTGGGTGGTTGTGAATCGTATATGCAAAAATTGCCCCCTATTCATTCAAGGCATCCATTTTCCTATTGATTTGTTAGCCCTACCTTTTAATGATTTTGACCTAATCCTGGGTTAGATTGGCTAGGAAAACACCAAGCTTAGGTAGATTGTATCAAGAAAAGACTCTTTTTTCACGGATTGGGTAAAGAATCCATACTCCTGTGAGATAGCAAGGCCCTAAGATCATATTTATTTTTGCTGCCATGACTGAGCTTGATAAATCTCAACCTGTCTTAGAATCTATTCTAACATTTTCTAAATTCTTGACATTTTTCTCGAGGAACTTCTGGGATTACCTTCGACTTGAGAGGTAGAATTCAAGATCAAAGTTCAATCAGGGTCTAATCCTGTGTCGATCACTCCCTAACGGATGGCTCCGGTTGAACTAAAGGAACTCCAAAGTCAGTTTCAAGAGTTGCAAGACAAAGGTTTTACCAGGCCTAGTTCATCTCTTTGGGGAGCTTCGATATTATTTGTTAAGAAAAAAGATGGATCGATGAGGCTCTGTATCGATTACCATCAACTTATTAGCTTACCATCAAGAACAAGTATTTGTTGCCAAGAATCGAAGACTTGTTCTACCAGCTTAAAGATGCTACCATATTTTCAAAGATCGATCTTCAATCTGGATATTATCATATGAAGGTTAGGGAGTCTAATGTACCAAAAACAGCCTTTAGAACTCAGTATGGATATTTTGAATTCCTTATGATGCCTTTCGATCTAACTAATGCTCTGGCCACATTCATGGATCTTATGAACCCATTCTTCAAGCCCTTATTGGATAGGTTTGTGGTGGTTTTTATTGATGATATCCTCGTCTACTCCAAAAGTAAGGACAAATATTCAGAACACCTTCGAATCGTCGTACAAACCCTTCGAGAACATCAACTCTACGCAAAGCTTAGCAAGTGCGAATTTTGGCTAATCGAAGTGTCTTTCCTCAGCCATGTGATCTCTGTTGAAGGAATCAAGGTTGACCCAAAGAAAATTCAATCAATAATTGATTGGATGCTGCCAAGGAATATTTAGGAAGTTAGAAGTTTTCTGGGCTTAGCTGGATATTATCGGAGGTTCGTTAAAGGGTTCAACACCTTAGCCACAGCTTTGACTAAGCTGCTCCGGAAGGACGAGGCTTTTGTTTGGTCAGAAAATCAACAACAAAGCTTCTACCAATTGAATCAAGTCCTTATATATGCTCCAGTCTTGACACAACCTGAATCAAGAAAAGATTACATAGTTTTCAGCGATGCATCCCATTTAGGACTTGGATATGTTCTTATGCAAGATGAGAAGGTTGTAGCTTATGCCTCCCGGCTGTTCAAACCTCACGAATTAAATTATCCAACTCACAATCATTAGCTTGCAACGGTTGTTTTTGCCCTGAAGATTGGTAAGACACTACCTTTTCAGAGAATGATGTTATTTGTTTACCGATCACAAAAGTCTTAAATATCTCATAACTCAAAAGAATTGAATCTTAGACATCGAAGGTGGTTTGAATTTCTTAAAGGTTACGACTTGGTCATAGATTACCGCCCGAGAAGAGCAAATGTAGTGGCTGATGCGCTCAGTCGCAAACATTTGATTGGTAAGACTCCTTATAGATTGAATCTTTAATTTATCCTTATTTGAATCCAAAAATTCCAAGGCCTATAAATATTATGTTATTTTATAGCCCTTGCTACGATCAACACACATTTTAGACTTCATAAGAATCAAAATCTTTTGTCTGAGCTTCAAGTAAAATCTAATTTCATCTCAAGGATCAAGACCCTTCAACAATCTGACCTTGAACTTCAGAAAATATTGCGTAAGATTGAAGCCAAATACGACCCAGACATTACTCTAAGGTCTAATGGCTTATTCTATTTCAAGAATAGAGTATGTATGCCAAATGATGAATCTCTAAGAAGAGAAATGCTTCTCGAATCTCATAATAGAACTCTCCCAATCCACACTAGATTCGTTAAGATGCACAAGGATCTAAAAGAATTGTATTGGTGGCCACGAATAAAATCAGCCATCACAGAGTTTGTATCTCGTTGCTCGACTTGTCAAAGAGTTAAAGCTGAACATCCCATTCCTACAAGACTCTTGCAAGCAATGCCAAGATAGTTTGTCAACAAAGACTGGCATGAGCAGCATTAATATAACCCCCTCGACTCGGCCGACTCGCAAGACCAACCAAAAAAGTCACACGGAGAATATTGGAGAAAACCATGAAGGTTTACCCAATAAACAACCCTTGTATATTTTTTCTTTTTATCTTTTTCTAGATGCATAACTATTATCCTACAAGTACATGCTAGAAACATGTGGAATTATGACTCGATCAGGCATCAAATTGACATCCAATCGTCCCCTTACGAGCTTAGGGACCAATTTGCGAAACCAACATTTTATAGGGACTAATTACCAAATTAAAGTTACCAATATTTAATTAATAAGTTTCATTCCCATATGTCAAATTTCAACTTGATTTGATCACCCAAACTCATTTAATTGCATTTACAACATTAGGGACTAAAACGTAAGAAAACATAACATTCAAAGATTCCAAATAACCAATTTACCTAACACCGTATCTGTACATCTGCTCTCCGTATCGGTACGCAACTGGGTAGATTCATAGATAACAAACACCGTATCGATACGATCCCATGTACCGATACTCCCATCCATTTTTTCTCTAAGATGGTATCGATATGGTTCTATCCATAACGATACGCTAAGCTATATTTGGTATACTCATATCGATATGATAACCCGTGTACCGATACTCCTGGGCCTGTAATGCCTCAAATTGCTGTTTATACACACCATAAAGATAGCCAAACCATTCTAACATGCTTCCTAGGCAACCACATCATAGTCAAGGATCAAACCGTTGCCCAAAGCATCAGAAACATCATCAAGCATGTTCACATTCTAAAAAGGAAATCTATAGGCATGCACCCTAATGCCAAGCCAAGTTAAACATCAAAAACCATATGAAAGCTCTAACCAAAGTTTAAAGTCCATTTACAAAACCAAAAAGGCATTACAAACTTACCACCAACCGGGGAGTTCACAACATACACTCCCAAATCATTAAGGTAATCACCCATTGCCAAACTTATTACTATTGAAGGGTTAAAACCATACTTGAACTTTGAGAAATTCTTGAACCTCTTTTGTAACACCCCCTACCCAGGCTAGTAGCAAACCGGCTCGGGAGCGTTACTTAAGCACGCAACAAGGACAAGGCAAGCAATACAAGCATTACAATACAAGGCAAGACATTGATAACTCATCCTTGTTAGATGAGTTACTTAACTACAGGAAACCAAACATTCATTACTTATCGTGCAAGCAACTTACATTTCGATTCTTACTTCAACCTAAAACCATTCGAATAGGTCACTAACTTAATTCTTTTCATGCTTTCATTACAAGTTACTACTTTCATGATTCAACAACTTCATCTCATACCACTACCCATTCGATTTGCCTAAGTGTGCATTATACTTCCAATTCATTTCATTGATCCTAGAATGCATACATGTAACATCTATTACCTATTTTACTAAACATGATATTTGAACATACATTCGGCCATGAACACAAAATACATACAACAAGGCATGTAACTAGTTCCCAATGAACTAGACCATTCGGCAAGCACCATACAAATACACAATAACACTTTCAACATGATATGTACATACACAAGTGAATACATACTATCAAAGCATTCGAATGGTACTTATAACTAGATCAAACATTTGTTCCTTTCCATTTATAATCTCATATATGCGCAGCAAATCTTTTCCATTACACGTAATCTAAGTTCCATACAAACTTGTTTACCATTCAAGAACAAGAACATATATACAAGTTCAAGTGTATCAAAATGCATGAACATGATAAACTATATACAATCTAGTGCTATCATTCTAGGAGATATACAAAACAAGTATGAAACCATACTTTAACTATGCTTTTGTCTTGCTTTAAGCTCAAGTAATTAGGTTTCAAGATCGAGCAACACTCGTATCCTTTATCATGTAGTTGGGAAGAATGAAAACACGAGTGATAAGTACAAGAATGTACTTAGTGAGGTAGTAACTAATTCTAACCATTTGTCATATCAAGTTTTATGTCATTTAAACAGGAATAAACCTAGCTATGGTTTTCAAGCATTAGATTGATCCTAGCTAAGGCCTTCAAGCATCAAGATAATCCTAGCTAAGGATATCAAACATTCGGCTACTAACGAACAAGAACATGGAATCATACTTCATGTTTTCATATCAAGAATCAAGCACAACATGCTTTCCAAACAAGTAATCAAGTGAAGTCATGCTTACATGATGAGTAGCATACAATACATGGCATTTAAGACAAGTAACATACAATTCATAGCTTTCAAGACAAGTCACGTGTGTTTTAGGAATGTTTTTACATTTGTTATCATTTAAACAACCCCATTTGTACTTAGTTTGTTTAGGTAATCGAGTCTCCAACTAACTATCACCACAAGATGCACCGTAGTGCTGGTCAACCCTCCTACTGTCGCCAAAGACCACATACGTACCTTCCGTTTGTCGCCAAATTGGGGCCTTAGCCCTGGACCGTAGTCCACCCTGACACAATGAGGTTTAGACTCTAAGGCATGCCCTTCTATCTAGTCTAACTAGCTACCAAGGTTGTTCGATTTACCATTTATACAAGTTTATCAAGATCATATCATGTCAAGCAAGTTCATTTCATATTAGGCCATTTGAGCCATAGCTCACATATAAGCACCAAGGTTACCACTTAATCATGCTTAAAAATTCGAATTAAACATGTATGCAAAGTTGTGATCAAGTTTCATGCATTACTAGTCATTCTTCCCTTATTAAGTCAAGTCCTGTTATCACTGAATTTCACCTAACTTCTTTATTTTAACTTTGTCATTTTTGTTTAGGTTGCCTTATATTGCAATTAGTTTTAGGATTATTTGAATATCATGTAACATTGCTAATATACTTAAGGTATTATAAGATTAATGTAGTATTAGAATAGTTTAGGCCTCATACAATGTGTTATATTTAGTATAATTGTTAGTTAGAATTATTAAATGTGTCGTATGTTTTAATTAGTATATAGTTTTTTATATAGAATTAACATAGGTTATATACATTAGATATTAAACCCAAAACATTGAATACATAGCCCAATTGAAATAAATAAAAGGCCCATTAGGACATAATTTAGATCAGAGTCCATTAAAAAATACATAGAAGGTTCATTGCACAAAGGCTTTTTTGGCCTGATTATTATTTTCTGAAGGGCTTGACTATTATATGCGCAAGTAATGAAGAGTCGTTGGATCAGGGGAGAATAGATCCAACGGCACGGGATAGCACACGGGGACTGAACATGGATCACCAAAAGCCACATTTATCGTCCATTCGATCATGATGCTATCCAACGGCTCAGATCGCTTCGGAGTGTTCACGTGGATCACCACTCGCTCGTGGCAGCCACGCGCGCGATGTTTTAGCTCTAGACGATCACTTCATATTCTCCGACGCTTCACTCGCTCTGATTGTTCCTTGTCGGCACCGTTCTAATCATTAGAAACATGTAAACAAAGGAGAAAAGGATTAAATCCCTAAATTAGGGCATAGAAGTTCAAAAATCAACAAGGATTAAATCCTTAATTCAAAGCCCTAGCAAGAAAAATCAAAATTAAAACAGGAAGGGATAATCCCTAATTCAAAGCCCTGACGAGAATCAGGCTACAATTTGGCATGCAAAAGGCAATTCAGAACCAAAGCAAAATACCATAATCCCCGAATCGGTGCCATGGCATAAATCAAGCAATCAGAGAGGAAGAAATCAGGAATTTAAGCTTAGGATTTAGGCAACTCCTATACTATAAATAGCACTGTAAATCACTGTATAAGACAATAATTCAATAGAAATCACACATAGGAATAGAATTCGGAAATCATAGGAGCAAGCAGTTTGTAATCATCATTTAGAAACAATAAAGAGAAGCAAGTTATGGTAATTTTTCCTATCTATTTCAGTTTAAATAAAGAAGAAAAAAGTTTTTTACCCTTTTTTTGTTCGAAACGTCGCCAGAATCTGGAAATTTCATCAGAATCTGGGAATTTTACTGCTGACAATGGCGGCCGACGCTGGTGGAAGGCGGCCAGCGCGATGGATGTTTCTAAAGAAATTCATGTAGTCTTTAAGACATGTTCAGAGTAATTCTCAAAACCAACATCTTTGCTCCAGGCCTGGAGACAATAAGGGGTCTTATGTAAAGGGCCTATGTTAAACTTTTAGTTGAAATTCAATAAAAGATGCATTTCCTTAAATCTTGTGTGGCAAACTTTCTTTTCATAAATAAACCAAAACCATAAAACCATAAAGTTAAAAGCATAAAAAAACATTACATTCATTTTGTTTCTTCCCTTTGTATATATCTTTTGCCTATTCCATTTTTAGGTCTTCATATATCATTAGCATAAATGAATCCAAATCTGACTTCAAGGTTGACTTTGAATTACCTCTGTGCTCATAAGAAGTTGGAAATATCGATAATGAGGAAAAATATGATGTACCCAGTGATATGCCCAGAATGGTAGAAGTAGAGAAAAAGCAGATTTTACCACAAAAAGAAAAACTATAGATATTAAACCTCGGATCCGCAGAAGAAAAGCGAGAGGTGAAGATTGGTACTACCATCACGGCCAAAACCAGACAAAGTTTGATTGAGCTCTTGAAAGAATTCAAAGATATTTTTGCGTGGTCGTATCAAGATATGCCCTGATTGGACACTAACATTGTCATGCAAAGACTCCCTATAAAGGAAAGATGTGAACCTGTAAAACAAAAGCTTAGAAGAATGAAGGATGAAACACTCCTCAAGATCAGGGATGAAGTAAAGAAGCAATACGATGCAGGATTCCTCGTGGTAGCCAAGTACCTGGAATGGGTGGCGAATATTGTCCCGGTACCGAAGAATGATGGAAAAGTACGAATATGTGTTAACTACAGGGACCTCAATAAGGCAAGCCCAAAAGATAATTTCCCGCTCCCACATATTGACACTTTAGTCGACAACACGGTAGGTCATTCATTATTCTCTTTCATGGACAGTTTCTCTGGGTATAACTAGATCAAGATGTGCCCAGAAGACATGGAAAAGACGACCTTTGTGACTTTATGGGGAACCTTTTGCTATAAGGTGATGCCCTTTTGGACTTAAGAATGCAAGGGCAACTTATCAAAGGGCCATGTTCACCTTTTTCCATGATATGATGCATAGAGAAATAGAGGTATACGTCGATGATATGATCGCCAAGTCTCGATCTGAAGAAGAACATTTGGTCAATTTAGAAAATCTCTTTCTAAGATTGAGAAAGTTCCACTTGAAGCTTAATCCGACTAAGTCCTCATTTGGGGTCACATCGGGCAAGTTATTGGGTTTTGTGGTGAGCAGAAGAGGAATTGAGATTGATATAGATAAGATAAAAGCCATACAAGAACTTCCCCCACCTTAAACATAGAAGGAAGTTCGAGGTTTCTTGGACGATTAAATTACATCGCACGCTTCATTTCTCATCTAACTGATAAGTCTGATCCAATGTTTAGACTACTCAAGAAGAATAACCCATGGACATGGGATGAAGAATGTCAAGTGGCATTGGAAAAAATCAAAGAACAACTGAGCAATCCTCCAGTATTAGTACCACCTATTTCAGGGAGACCATTGATCTTGTACTTAACGGTCTATGAAAATTCCATGGGTTGTGTGTTAGGGCAACATGATGATACTGGAAGAGGAGAAAAGGCGATATATTACTTGAGCAAGATGTTCACTGATTGTGAAACCATATATTCGTCAATTCAAAAGCTATGTTGTGCTCTGGTTTTGGCAGCTAAAACGCTAAGACAATACATGCTTTATCACGTTACATGGCTAATCTCGAAGTTGGATCCGATGAAGTTGATAATGGAGGCCCCAGCTTTATCAGGAAGGACAACGCATTGGAAAATGTTATTATCAGAATTTGATATCCAGTATGTGAGCCAAAAACCGATAAAAGGGAGTGCCATAGCAGACTTTTTGGCAAGTCGCGCCTGTAATGACTATGAAGCATTAAATTCCAATTCTCCTGATGAAGACTTGATGTGTATTTTATAACATGAAGAGGCTCTCATGGAATCTTGGATAATGAGCTTTGATGTTGCAGTAAATGCATTAGGAAAAGGTATAGGGGCAGTTCTGGTCTCACCGAAGGCAGATTATTATCCTTTTACCAGTCGTTTGAAGTTCTTCTACATTAATAATATGGTAGAGTACGAAGCTTGTATAATGGGTCTAAGAGAAGCTATAAGAAGGAAAATTCATACTTTAAGAGTTTTTGGGGACTCTGCATTAGTCATTTATCATATACGTGGTGAATGGGAGACAAAAGATGCAAAGTTCTTGGGAAACCACAAGCTGGTCCTTGAGTTGACCAAGGAATTTAATGAGATCACTTTCAAATATCTCCCCAGAGAAGACAATTAAATGGCTGATGCTTTATCCACCTTAGCAGCCATGTTTAGGGTAAATGAAGGTTCTGAGATGATGCCCATCATGTTATATATGCTTGACTCTCCAGCTCATTGTTATGATGTGGAAGAAGAAGTGGATGGATTGCCATGGTATCATGACATCTTACAATATGTAAAATTCTAGCAATACCCACCTCAATCTATAGAGAATGAAAAGAAAATAATCAGGAAGATGGCACCAGGGTATGTCCTTGATGGACAGATTTTATACAAAAGAAGTCGTGATCAAGTGATTCTAAGATGTGTGGGGGCAAAAGAGGCACAATTAATTGTAGAAGAAGTTCATGAAGGAGTTTGCGGAACTCATCCTAATGGTTTCACCATGGCCAAGAGGATCATGCGTCTTGGATATTATTGGTCAACCATGGAAGGTGATTGCATCAACTATTCTCGTAAATTTCACAAGTGTTAAATTTATGCTGACAAGGTTCATACGCCACCTCAAGCTCTACATGTTATGACAGCTCCTTGGCCATTTTCTATCTGGGGCATTGATGTCACTGGTCAGATTCACCCTAAGGCATCCAACGGGCATCGTTTTATTCTGGTAGCCATTGATTATTTCACGAAGTGGGTAGAAGCAGCCTCGTATGAAAATGTCACCAGATCCACAGTTTGCAAGTTTTTGAAAAAGGAAATCATTTGTCGATACGCCTTGCCTAAAAGTATAATCATCGACAATCCTTCAAATTTGAACAATAGGATGATAAGTGGAGTCTGTTAGCAGTTCAATGCTAAACATCATAATTATGTGGTATATCGCCCAAAGATGAATGGGGTAGTGGAGGCTGCGAATAAGAACATTAAGAAGATAATTGTAGAAATGACTAATACTTATAAAGA
Organism: Hibiscus mutabilis; assembly: GCA_019671005.1. NCBI lineage: Eukaryota > Viridiplantae > Streptophyta > Magnoliopsida > Malvales > Malvaceae > Hibiscus > Hibiscus mutabilis. Next base: position 39,527,957 of record CM033718.1, on the reverse strand, counting down.
TTGGTATGAGAAGTTGTTGTTTGCCTTATACGCTTATCGAACCGCAATAAGAACTTCCACCGGGGCAACACCTTTATCATTGGTATATGGAATGGAAGTTGTGCTACCCATTGAGGTTGAGATACCATCGCTCTATGCCTTAATGGAAGCAAAGTTGGAAGAAGTAGAATGGGTTCAAACACGATACGTTCAATTAGGTACCAATTTTTGGGCGTTGTGGGGGTGCTAACCCTTCCCCATACGTAATTGACCCCCGAACCTATTTTCCTTCTTTTTCGTGGACCAAAATGTTATTTTGATAAATAAAATGTTTTTATCGAAATACCCTTGTTTTAAAAGTGATCCAATCACACTTTTTTCAAGAAGGATTGGTGTCGACTCTGTGATTTTATAAAGTTTTCCAAAATGTCAAAACCTTCCTAAAAAAGGGTTGTGACAGTCCATGATTAGGTTCATTTAACATTTCAAGAATGTAATAAGTATGCATTGGTTAGGACCTAGTCTTAACCCTAGAGGTAACTACACTCACAATACTCCAAGCTTAGCTAGTCTTGGATCCACACTCCTTTGTTCTTGGCTTTAGGATGATCCACTCTATCCTCTTCCACCAAGTTTACTCTTGGTTCTATCACATTACAAGTACAAACATGTCAAAACAAGATCATATGATCATTAAATCAAGGTAAGGTTTCAAACACATAACATACACAAATCTGGCAGATTGCTCCTATACATTCTCCATTACACTTATATACACTTATCTATACTCTAGTTCATGTAAAAAAAGGTAGAATGAATGTCCTAAAAATGTTTACAAAATAGTTTACAAATTGCCACAAAACAATGTGCAATTGCCTATACTGCTGCTGCCAGGCAGCTTGGACTCTAGTCACTTAATCATGCATAACTTTCATTCCGTACGTCAGAATTTCAATTGGTTTACACCGTTGAAAAGCTAACGTAATTATCTTTATAATCATATAAGGCTTGCATTTTAGTTGTTTTCCAATTAATATAGTTTTTAACTTAAAGACAGGGTAATTTGCTACACTGGACAATTTGCACTGTCCCCAGTGTTTCTTCTCTACATTTCATTCTACAACCCAGAATGAAGTTCTGTTTTCTTCGAATGAATTTAGCAATATCAAGGTGTTGTCCATAAAAATTTCAGCCTTAAATTCATTTTATACAATTTATAGTGATATTTCAAAGTTCTAACCGGAACTAAAATTCCCTGGGCAAGATGACAAACCCAAGCTCTGCTAAATGTCCTTGGTACGAGTGACCAAGACATCAAAATTTGGATACTCGGAGGCCAACATATAAGTCTTAACTTCCTTCACCAAACCATGACGGAAGTGATCACACCTCTTCTTCTCATCGGGAACCATTTCAGGGGCATATTGGCTCAACCTGACAAACTAAACCTCATACTCCGAAATAGGCATGTTACCTTGCACCAAAGCCATGAATTCTCGGTTCTCATTTTGATAACGAGCACCCAGATATTTCCTTCACAAAGTAGCTCCAAAGTACTCCTATGTCACCTCCTCAGGTTCCATCCCCGCGATAGTGGTAGTCCACCACGAATAAGCATCACCCTAAAGCAAAGATACTATACAACCTAGGTTACGCACATCCGTGCACCCTATCTATCCATGAATCATTTGAGTACTCTCAAACCATGCCTCGGAACCCTCAAAGACAAACCTCAAAACTCGGTACCTCCCAAGCAACGTAAGAGCTCCAAAGGCAAACCATGATTAGCCACAGGGGGGAGGTATTTCCTCATTACGCTATTCTTCTACCACATTACGTACATTCACTCTTTACTCTCAGCTTGGTCCCATTATGAAAACAAAACGAATTTCTAACATATATATGAAACAATGAAAACAGTTAGGCTAACAAGAAGCAAGGGTCTAGGATGCTCAATTCTTTGAAAACAAATCTCTTTACATCAATAGTAATAATTGCAATAGGTACCCCAATGTCTATCCCCAAATCATCACATAACATAACAGACAACATGATATCAAACATCGTACATATCAAACATCAAGAAATCAACCATCTTACCTCCTAATTTTTGTAAACGTGGCTCTGATACCAACAAATTTAACCCCATCGACCTAGTCTAGTCGCAAAACTTAACCGATCGAGTCACGCAGGGAATATTGGAGAAAACCAGGAAGGTTTACCCAGTAAACAAACCTTGTATATTTTTTTCTTTTTTATATTTCCTAGATGCATAACTATTATCCTACATGTACATGCTGGAAACGTGTGAAATTCTGACTCGATTGGGCGTCGAATTGACATCTAATCATCCTGTTACGAGTATAGGGACAAATTTGCAAAACCAACATTTTACAAGGACTAAGTACAAAATTAAAGTTACCAATATTTAATTAATCATGTTTCATTCCCATATGTCAAATTTCAACTTGATTTGATCACCCAAACTCATTTAATTGCATTTACAACATTCAGGGACTAAAATGTAAGAAAACAGAACATTAGAAGATTCCAAATAACCAATTTACCTAACACTGTATCGGTACACCTACTCTCCGTATTGGTATGCAACTAGGCAGATTCATAGATAACAAAGACCGTATCGATACGGCCCTGTATACCGATACGCCCAACTATTTTTCTCTAAGACTGTATCGATACGAGTCTATCCGTACTGATAGGCTAAGCTTGATTTGGCCTACTCGTACCAATACGCCTGGGCTTGTAATGTCTCAAATTGTTGTTTATACACACCATAAAAATAGCCAAACCATTCTAACATACTTCCTAGGCAACCATAACATAGTCAAGGATCAAACCATTGCCAAAAGCATCAGAAACATCATCAAGCATGTTCACATTCTAAAAAGGAAATCTATAGGCATGCACCCTAATGCTAAGCGAAGTTAAACATGAAAAACAATATCAAAGCTCAAACCAAACATTAAAGGCCATTTACAAAACCAAAAAGGCATTACAAACTTGGCACCAACCAGAGAGTTCACAACATACACTCCTAAATCATTAAGGTAACAACCCATTGCCAAACTTATTACTATAGAAGGGTTAAAACCATACTTCAACTTTGAGCAATTCTTGAACTTCTTGACTTTCTTTCTTGAAGCCCGAACAATCTACTTTTCTGCATTGTTAAGAAAATAGAGCGTAAGCAATATGCTTACTAAGGGATGCTCAAAACAAAACCATTAAAAATGCCTTTGAAAACCTTTTTCCTTGATAAACCATTTCTCATCATGCTCAACATAGGCTCATGCTTTAAAACTAACTAAAGCAAGATTATTTAACTTTTAACACATGTATCATTCAGGCTCATGCATTAAACCAATGCAAATCTCAAGCTACCTTTTCAAATCATGAACATTTGTTACCATGTTCCAAAATAGAATCTCATGTATAGAGCTCATTATACAAAATACCATTTAAATCAAAGATATGTGTAATCTTTTACATTGCCACTCAAGTGACCCGAGATGGCTACGACCCGATTATACACATGGGAGGGCTACGTCCCAAACAACAAGTGGGAGGGCGACGTCCCAACACATCAGGTATGCGGATACATCTGACGGTGGGGCTGTACACCATAAGAACGAGAAAAAATATGGTGTTGCTTCACACCAAGGTTCACAAGGTGTTGCTTCGCACCTTAAATGCATGTAAGGTGTTTCTTATCACCTTACGACGACTCACATGATGTTGCTACGCATAATGGATGTAGCTCACACACGCACGATTTTGCTACATATTATACTGCACTCTCATCCTATTGGTCGACCAATTATATCTGATTAGTAAAGGCTCTGTCACTTGCCAATATACACTTTAAAACCATATTAACCTACTATTTTCAATGCATCAACATAAACCATAGCATATCCCATTTTCAAACATAATCAATGCATAGCATTTTTCTCATCAAGATGCAACCTCATGAAAACTATAAAGCATTCTCATGAGATAACATGAATCATTTCTCAATTCGTAAAATCATGCATAACAGTAGGTAACAAATTATATCTTCAAACATGAGCATGATTTATCAAAACAATGGAAAAAGCTGAGAACCGAGAGCGAATTCGATCATAGTTACTTATGAGTTTAAACCAGCATTTCAAGCTTAATTTAAAATCCCCATAATCACTTTCAAACCTCTTTGAAAAGCTTTAAAACTAGTGCCACTCACCAACTACACCTCGCTTGCCTTGTCGAGGCGAAATCAAGCTTCCGGATCAACCGAAACTCCTTCCCAAGCTATTGGGTTATCATCTTGTGCTTCTAAACAAAGAAAAATAGAGGATTAATGCATTTTGTTGCATCAAAATCACCAACAACACACAACAACACTTTCATCCCATAACAACCAAGCTTTCGCCTAACAAGAACAACCAAAATCACCGGCGAAACCTTACTAACTATTCTCCAACTATTACTTAGTGAGATTAACACTAAAACAACATCAATTTACATCCAAAAACACCACTTCAACACCAAAGAACCACCATCAACCAATTAACCCCACAAACAATCCACAAACCCAAAGATATCAACACCAAAACCTAGCAATTCACCTAGTTTCGGGATTCTATTGTTAAAATCATTTCAATCAACGTATCAACACATCATAATCATAGTATTAACTAATTATAAACCCAACAAATCTGATCCGAAACAAAGATCCATCAATTAAAGCAATTAAACCTCAATTAAATCATCTTTCCCTAATTATACCATCAAAACCCATTAGAAAACATTCATAAAAGATCAAGAACTTGGGAATTTCAATAAAGAACCCTTCATTAGAGGAGAAGAACAAAACCTTACCTCTAATGATGCTTTTCCCCCAATTGTAATAATTTTTCATGAGAAAACAAAGACAAAATCACAAGGCTTTAAAAGGAAATCAATAAGAAATATTTTGATGTTAAAAGAATGAACTAAATCAAAGGTTTACCTTAAATAGTTGAGAGAAAAGTTAGCTGGGAGAAATTTAGAGGAAAATAGTTGAGAGAAAAGTTACTTACGTGAAATATGTTTTAGGATATAATGACCAATTAATTCTCTCCAACTTGTTTTGTTTATTAAACTAATTTAAAAATAGACAATTAAGGGGAAAAGTCTGAATGAGACTGTTGGTCAAAGCTCATTAAAGATTCTAATTCTTGATCTTTTACAAATTTGTCACTAAAAATAGTTTTGCAATAAAGAACATTTTGGTCGCTAGTTCAAAAAAGGTTAAACCTCCAAATTACACTTTCCAAAATTGATTCCACCAAAATCACTTATTTATTAAATAAGGATTTTAAAACATTTTCCATAATTTATTTCATTCAAAAACAATTTAAACCGAATTATTCTGGAAACTAGTCAAAATTATCGAAACGGTTCAAACGAACCACCTAGCCTAACCTGGCGAACTCGTAGGCCCAAAATTGCGATGTTACAATTAAACTCAAGCATTTCATGGCAACAGTCATCATTCACTAAGAACACCTTCCTTGCCAATTTTTTACTTCATTTTTCTTTTCTTTTTATTAGTTCCAAAACAATATTCAAAACAAACACCTTTTGTTATAAGGCAAGTAACAATCAAGCAACTGAATTCTAAGTCAATTTCTGCAGGATCGATACTCAGCTTAACTGTTGTATTACTTGCAAAATGTGTATACTTGCACGCAAAAGAATCATCTTGGCACTGTTTTACTAATACATATATTTTACCCCATTTGCTAGTATTCACTTTACACATATTCCACGGAGTCTACAAGTTTTTGACGCCGTTTCTAGGTATTGCAACGGATTTTATTGTTGTCAATTTTTACTTGTCTTCTTTTATTTTTTACTTTTTTTTATTTTCACCGGTGTATGACCAGAAACCACCATGTGGTGGATGATTGGCCATACGATTTAGAAATCGAGAAAACCTTGTGGAGGTCAAAGAAGGGATACCGAGAGAAACCATCCAATAACAATTCACCACCACCTTCTAATGTACCAATTGTCATTGCAGAGGAAGAGAGGCCAATGCGAGAATATTTAGCACCTGACATTGCAAATCTAATGCCAGGATTTGTTGGGACAGAGGTAAATGAACCAAATTTTGAACTTAAACCAGTAATGATTCAAACTCTTTTGAATATAGGCTAATTTGATGGAGCACTTACTAGAGATCCAAGGCAACATCTAAACCAGTTCATGGAGATTTGCTAATTATTTCAACAAATTGGAGTATCTGGAGACATTGTGAAGTTAAGGATATTATATTCAGGCAATTCATGGGCAAACATATGCTAGAAGTTCTTGACACAATTTCAGCCACCAAAACTCACTGTCAAGCTACAGGGTGGGATTATTACATTCAGGCAGGCTGAGGATGAAACTTTATATGATGCTTGGGAGAGATTTCAATATCCGTTGAGAAGGTGTCCTATGCACATATTCACGATTTGGGCTCAAATTCAAACCTTCTATAACATATTGAATACACAAATGGGGAATGTTGTTGATGCTTCAACAACTAGATCATTGCTTGCAAGAGGTATTCAGAGGCCGTTGATATCCTAAAGAGGATTTTGATTAGTGATTTTGAATATCTTGTTGCTAGACTTGGGATCGGGACCAAAACTAGTGGGAAATTTCAGGTTAATGAATTAGCATCCATTCATGCCGAGATTTCCAACATCACCTGCATGGTGAAAATGTTTCAAAAGAATAAAGAATCCCAAGAAGTTAAAGCATTAGACCCAATCTATACAATTTGCGGAGAGAACCATTATGTGGAAGAATGCCCTACCAACCTTGAGTCGGTAAATTTTGTTGCCAATGTTAATCGTTACTATACCCCTGACTCTAATACTTATAATGCAGGTGGGAGACAACACCCTAACTTAGCTTAAGGAAATCGAGGAGGTAACCAACACTATGTACAACGCCAGAATGCCCAGAGACATAATAACAATGCTATGCCAGCATTCAATGGCAATGTCATGCCAGCATTTTATCAAAATTCTGCACCACAGAGAGCTCAAAACAATTACCAGCAAGGGCAGAGATTCATCCAAGAAGGTCGAGGCAATGATTACATAGAAAAGAATGATGTCACAGTCTAGAGTTTGGCAGCAACAATGAGAAACTTAGGAATTCAAATTGGACAAGTTGCCAATGCACTGAACAATTGACCCCAAGAACCTTGCCAAGTGACACTAAAGATGCTTGGCACAAAGATAATGAGCAATGTAAGGCCATAAGCCTTCGAAGTGGTAAGTAGTACGAGGCAAAGATGGCTGCCAAGAAGCCAATTAATTGTCAAAATGAAAATCTAGTGACGACAGACAAGCCAGAGAAGCAGAGAATAAGGAAATTAAAATAGATAATGTTAGTGCTAAGGCCAGTACCAGTTCTAGAACTGATGCCAACAATGATTCCATACATAATGCCAACATTGATGACAAACTGACTAAGACCAAACAACATACTGATGCTAAAATAGATACCTGCACTACTTCGGCAAAGCCGACAACGGTAGCATATGTTTATCCACCACCACCATTTCCAGCAAGACTTCAAAAGCACAATCAGGATCATCAATTTAAGCGCTTCTTGGAAGTTCTTAAGCAATTGCAAATTAACATTCCATTGGTAGAAGCCCTTGAGAAAATACCCAACTATGTAAACTTCATGAAGGACATCCTGTCCAAAAAGAGAAAGTTTGGAGACTTTGAAACTGTTGCTCTAACTGAGGGATGTAGTACCATGATCCTTAACCGATTGCCACCAAAGTTGAAAGATCCAGGAAGTTTCACTATTCTCTGCAGAATTGGCAACAAATTTATTGGCAAGGCATTGTATGACTTGAGGGCCAACATCAACTTGATGTCAATGTCAGTTTTTAGGAAGCTTGGCATAGAAGCAAGACCCACCACCGTGACACTCCAGCTGGCAGACCGATCCTATGCACATCCCAAGGGTAAGATCGAGGATGTATTGGTGAAGGTAGACAAATTTATCTTTCCAGCTGATTTTATCATTTTGGATTATGAGGTTGATGTTAATGTTCCGATTATTTTAGGTAGGCCATTCCTTGCCACGGGTAGGGCTCTTATTGATGTTCATAAAGGGGAACTAACAATGTATATGAATGACCAACATGTTACTTTTAATGTGTTTCAAGCTTTGAATGTGCAAATGAACCTGATGAATGTCAAGCCGAGGAGATGATGGAGTCCATTTATACTGTGGACATGGAACAATTATGCCATGATACAAAATTTGATGCAGTATGCTTGATGGCATAGCTGAACTGTTTGAAGAATCTAAGGAATCAGCCTTAGAGGCTAATTATGTAAGATATTTTGAGCCACTACAGTTGGTCGGTAGAGAGCTAAAATAACCTAAATTATTAATTGAGGAACCACCAGAGTTGGAGCTTAACCATTGCCAAATCACTTGAAGTATGCTTATTTAGGTAAACACTCAACTCTGTCAGTGATCATTGCCACTGATCTCACCAATGATCAGGAGGAGAGATTGTTGTCACTATTAAGAAATTATAAGCAAGCGTTGGGTTGGACCTTGGCATACGTCAAAGGTATTAGCCCGACCATTTGCATGCACAAAATCAATTTGGAAGAGTACCATGGTAGAACCATTGAAGGCCAAAGAAGGATAACCCCGAGCATGAAAGAGGTAGTAAAAAAGGAGATCATAAAATAGCTTGATGTCGGGACCATTTATCCTATTTATGATAGCTCATGGGTTAACCCGGTACAATGCGCGCCAAAGAAAGGTGGCATGACCGTGGTGCAAAATAGTGAAGCTAAATTGATTCCCTCTAGGACCATCACCGGATGGAGAGTGTGTATAGATTATAAAAGGTTGAATAAGGCTACAAGGAATGACCACTTCCCATTACCTTTCATCGACCAAAGGTTAGACAGATTGGCAGGTAAAGATTTCTATTGTTTCTTAGATGGTTATTCGAGTTATAATTAGATTTCCATTGCCTCTGATGATCAATAGTATACCACATTCACGTGCTCTTATGTGACGTTTTCTTTTAGAAGGATATCGTTTAGCTTATGTAATGCGACGACAATATTTCAACGTTGCATGATGTCTATTTTTTCCAACATGATCGAGCATAACATGGAAGTATTCATGGATGATTTCTCAATGTTTGGTAAAACTTTGAGGAATGCATTCATAGTTTGGAGCAAACCCTAAAGAGGTGCATCGAGATGAACCTAGTATTAAACTGGGAGAAATGCCACTTCATGGTGAAGGAGGGCATTGTTCTCAGTCACAGGGTAACCAAGAGAGGACTAGAAGTTGATCAAGCCAAAGTGAAGGTAATCAAGCAAATGCCGCCTCCGATGACTGTTAAAGGTATAAGGAGTTTTCTAGGTCATGTCAGTTTTTATCGACGGTTTATTAAAGATTTTTCAAAAATTACTAAGCCTTTATGCTTGTTGTTTGAACATAATGCCACTTCTGTATTTGACAATTCTTGTTTGAGTTCTTTTTAGGAACTTAAAGAGAAATTGATTAATGCCCCTATAATCATAGCACCGAATTGGAATGAGCCCTTTGAGCTCATGTGCGATGCCAATGACTATGACGTTGGAGCAATTTTGGGATAGCGGCATGTCAAGGTTTTCCATGCCATCTGCTATGGTAGTAGAACCATAAATGAAGCACAACTTAATTACTCTACAATCGAGAAAGAATTTCTTGCACTGTGACTCATTTTCTAATGGATTATGCTAAACTCTCTTAGTTTAACATGTCATTGTTATGATAGAAGTCTAAATCTATGTTGAGACCATCTTATATTTCAATTGAAAAATTGTATCCTTGCATTGTAAAGTATAGTCATGATCTCTCTTGTTTTTGCTTGTGATTCCATCCTTGTATGGTGTTTGTTTGTCTTCTTTCTAGTAATGCTTTTTAACTCGGTTTAACTTATGAATCGGTTAAGAGGTGTTACAACCATGTCTCAAATACCATACAGACAACCAGTAATCACTAAAAAATGAAAGTTAACAAGACAACAAGAGTAGAAGAACCAAACCAATAGAAGGAGAGGGGAGAGAGGAGAGAAAGAAGCATGTTGGAGCCTACAACCATTGGAGAACACCAATCAGACAATGTGATTAACAAAAGTAGCAATAAACATCAACTTATGTCTTTTGACTATGGTTTTAGAGACAATGATCATTTTTAGGGAAATAATAATCATAACGAATTAAATTATGAATTTTTAGAATTAGGATAAAATTGACGAATGAGTAAAGTTTGAGGGTTAGAATTTTTAAAATCATTATCAAATTGGTCAATGCATAAAAAGTTGATGACTCTATTTGTTATTATAGCTATTTTTAAAGTAAGCCACATCATTACTTTGGTAGTCATTTAACAGAGAGTGAAAGGAATAAATTCAAAAATAATAGTGACTAATTTGTAATTATTCCTAATTGGAAGGTCAAAAGAAAACTTGTGCATACTTAAATGATTAAAAGAAAAATGTATTCATACTCGGATAATCACGATTATAGTTTAAGGTATTATATAACAGTTTTGCTCTTTTATTGCACTTTCTTTATTTCTTTCTCTTTATCGTACTAGTAAAAGTTGTACACGTGTTTTATTCCTTCTTTTGTCATGACATAAGCCGAATAAGAAAAGCCTCCATTTTATCCTACCAAAACAGGGTTTTTCAAAAAAGAAAGTGGTTAAAATTAGGCTAAAAGAAAACCAAATTGTTTTAACCATTAAATTGAGTCTTATTAATATTAAGTGTTGGATTAGAAAAGAAAAAAAGGAAAAACATAAACCGGTTAATTGAATGTCTTAGAATTAGGGTAAAAACCCAAGCAATTAAGCGGCATAAGGGAGTGAGAAATTTTAGGGTGAGGGTATTTTCGTTCTGCAATGGCTTTGAGCAGAACTCAAAGGCCTGGCAATAGAGTTTATACCATATGAGTTTCTTTCTTTTTCATTGCTAGTTTCTTCTTGGGTGTACTTATTGTCAACATGTTCTTTTCTCCTCTATCTTATCTGACTAAATTTTGGATGATCAAGATCTTGCTTTGAATGAAGAAAATCTCAATTATTTTCTATTTTAATGGGGGCGGGGGTTTACAACTTTAGAAGCTTTAACTATTGTTTCACTTCTCATCCATTTTGCTTATGGGTGTTTATTTTTAAGGATCTTGTTAATTTGGTGCATAACTATTCTGCAAAATGATTCTCTGTATCAATAGATTTGGCTTTTAGATTGCTAGATTTATGGCTCCACTAGTTGAAATCAGTGTCTGGGACTGTGTTTTAGTTATTCATGGGCGATTGGGAGATGCATTAGTGATTAGAAAGACACATGATTGACAATTGACCCTACCATAGGTTTGAAGGTCTTATACGCAGACGACTTCCATCGTTTTACTAGTAGGTCATGGAGACTGAAGTTTGAAGCTGGTTAGAAATACATGACTCTTGGGAATAGATTAATCTCATTGAATTTGGTTTTATAAATTTAGTCTGAGGATCTTTTATTGTTTGTACTTGAGAGCTGGTTGAGTGTGAAACTAATTGCTATACCAAACTGGTACTAGGTATATTTTAAATGATAGTCAAATATAGTTACTTTGAAGCTGGTAGCAACTAGTGAAAGAGATATCTCTGGAAACAAGAACTGCATTGGGATGATAGAAGAAAACATTTCTTGAACCCTGATGTTAATACATCCATGAGTTATATGAAAAGGTCACTCATTTTACCATTTTTTTTCTTTCGGCGTCAAACTTTGATCTCAGCATTTGCATTTTATCAATGCTATTGTTTCTTAGAAGGATGCATCTCTTTAGTTCAATGATTCAATCTTTAGTGAAGGTGGCTATCACTCCTAGGTTCATTGCTGATCATTAGTATGTTGTTGGCTTTGTCTGTTAGTGATAGTTTTATCATCTGAGTGTGCATTGACTAATGTTGCATGGCTTTTATGTTTTTACAGATTTTGGACTGATTCCGATCCACTTAATGCCCCTAAAACTGGACTAGGAGTTTTTACAAGGCAAACACATGCTTGGAGAAGTTATCTTTGGATTATTAAAGACTCAATTTGAATCAATTAGATAAGTAAGTCAATGGAATTGAAGATAAAAGAGCTAATTGAGCTAAAAATTAATTATCAAATGAGTAAGGTAATTATATTTCAATGATTATGAAGGAGTATACATGAGTATTAAGAGGTTAATTTAGTATTTAAATTAAATCATTAAGGATTGAATTGCAAGAAGTATGAATGAGCTTCTGATTAAATTGCGAAAGATGAGAAACTAGCATTGAAAGACTAAAATGGAACAAGGGAAAAGCTTACCTTTAGCATGGGTGATTATTACCACTTTTGGTAAGTGAACTCCAAATGGCAAGGGATGGCATTTGGTGAGCTTTGCTCTTGGACATGTGGATAATAATGAAAAAAATTAAAAGAGATGGGAGAAAGAAAAGGGACAGTCGTCTATGCCAGGGGGAAGAAAGAGAAGCTCTCATCTTCCTCTTCATTCCACACCATCTCCATTGTTGAAGGAGCTTGAGAGCTAGCTTGGAAAGCATGGAATTTGCTAGAAAATATTATATTGGAGAGCTAATTGGGTCTTGGTTATTAAGATATCTTGGAGGAAGAAGGTATTGGTTTTTAACCTAACTAATTGTTTTTGAATCTTGAGAATGATATTGATGCTTTTATTTGTGAATGAAAGCATGCTGGAATTTTGAATTATTGATGATTGAATTGATAATGAGTTGTGGGATGAAGTAGTTAAGTTTAGAGTACTTAAATTATTGAAAAAAATAGATGAAATGCAATCTGCCCAGAGGACCATATTTTGGCAGTAAGTTTAGAAATTCATAGAAATTTTAAAATGCTAAGTTTCAAGATGAATTTATATGTGTAGAACAATGTGTGAGTCTAGTTTAATCTCCACCAAACAGTGATTGATTTTGAGTTCAGAATCAAAAGTTATAAATTTTTAAGTGAAAGCAGTGTAGAAAAATCTAGAGGGAGATTTTGCTCTGGATAGTTTCTATTTTGAAACTTCCAAAAAATTTCCTCATTGATATAGAAAAATTTTAAATTATGAGGTTTATACCATTAAAACCGTGATTGAATCTAGTTTGTAAAAGTGTATTGTAACACTCCATTCCCAACCTAGTAGAGAACCGTGTTGGAGTATGTTATCGATGAATAGTACAATGATCAATGCAACTTTTAAGCATCAAGAGATGGTACATTCTGATGCCATATAGTAAGGAGGAGTCGGTAATTCAATATGAAGCTATAATTATCAATGCATGACCAATTTTAAACTTTTGCAAGTTTTAGGGTTCATCTGTAAAATTCTATAAATTAGGGGTCCTTTACTGAAATTAATCATATCACGAGGAAATTTAATCTATAAAAAGTGATCGTACAAAATTTCATGTCAATCAGAGACCATTTACCCATTCAATTAGACTGATGAACAATCAGTGACCGAAGTGCAGCTTTTCAAAATTATTATCAAAGCTTATAACATAAATACTTGTCGCCCAGCTGATACTTGAAGGGGACGTATCGATACACAAAGCACATTTCATAAATTATCGGATTACAGTGACCAAAACCCGTATCGATACAGTTTGGTTGTATCGGTATGAGTCCATCTATTTCGATACACCACTGAGTCGTATCGATTTAATTTTTACAACCCAATTCCAGTGTTGACTTTTCTTACCGATATGCTAAAGTCTGTATCAATATGCCCTGTACTGTAATGACAGATTTTATCTAGTTTTTATCCAATTTGACCTATTGAACAATGTCCAAATGCAATGAAATTTTACCAGTAAGTCTATAATACTATAATTTACTAGCATGGCAAATTTTGTAGCAATATGAAACCATTTAGTAGGTTTTCACCTTTATGAGCCAAATATGCATGTTCGGTCACTTTTATCCATTACTAAAATCACTTTTAGAGACTTAAACACTTATACATCACATAGGCAACACAAACAAACCCAAAAGGCTAAGAGTAACTAGTTTAACTACTTTGCCACCATTCTATTAGTTTGTAGGGAAATATACATTACTTCATGCTCGTAGTGGCTTGCCAAAAACCTTCAACTTCCCAATCTCACAAAGTTGACTCCTTTAACTTGAAATGCATGAGATGAAATGCATTAGGCATACTTTGCCTAGTGAGGTAGTCATAAACAATAGCAAAATCAATTAGATGCATTCCAAACCATGTTTTAGCAATAACAATGCAACGATTCAAGTTTAATGACAATTATAAAATGTTCCAATATTATTCCTTGGATCAAATCAAGATAGTGGATACGTAAATTCCTATGCCTCGCCAAATCAATGAATGGTCTAGTCCCTCCGCCTCGCCAATTGACCAATATCACGACATCCCTCTGCCTTGCCACAATAAAGGATGTAGCCAAGGATCGTAGTCCACCCGTACTAATGAGCTCAAGAAATCTATGGCATGCCAATTGTATCCAATGTCCTTTCGAATACAATGTTCAATAGCAATATCAATATCCAATATTTTCAATAACAATGTTAATGATCGATGTTCCAATATCAATATTTTGATAGCTATGACAATACCAATTTCAATATCCAATGGAAATATCTATGACAATAACTATAGCAATATCAATGACAATTTTAAATGGTCAATAACCTAATTTTGATGCTTCAATATGGTTAATGACAATAACAATGATTCTATGATCAATAGTTCAATGCAACAACTTACCAATGCTGACCGATATAATCTCCTAAAAGATTTGATGCGATATCCTTAGGCACAATGTTAGCTAGACAAAAATCAATATCAATTAAATTGGGAAAGCACCTAGCCTATTCCCGAGATTCTAACTACACTCACCTTGATTTTCGAAGCTTTTACAGCTCTCGGATGAAAGCTCCCTTGTTCGTATCCTTTGATAGAGATTATGGTGTTTCTTTCTCCAACTCTTGAGCTAGTAAAAGAAGATGATATGTTAAAATCGATACAATGACTTCGAAATCAATATTTAAACTCAAAATAGCTATTAGCTATTAAATTTCCATGGATTAAAGCCTTGAAGATCACAGGCTTAATTAAAGAGTTCAACAATTTTAACTTGAAATTAAACTCCAACCATCCATGGATTTCAACATTTAATTAAGGGTTTATTTTTACCCAACCAATAGCTATTCAACGGTGTTGAGAATTCAAGGAAAACTTGTACTAGCAATAGAGATGCTAGCTTAAGCTTGAGGTAGGGGATGACAATGGTGGTGCTTGTTTATTTGAGAGAAAAAATGGAGAAAATGTGGAGGGTGGTTTCAGTGGCTATCTAAATCCCCTTTTTACACTTTTAGCATATCTTTGACTCCTAAATGGTAGGATAGAGCCGGCCAAGCTTTTCTTCCATATGAGGAAATTTTAAAATAATAGTATATTACTTTTCTTTCCTTTTTAGGAAAACTAAACTATAATTGCCCTAGTTTGTCATCCTTTTTCTTCAAATATAATAGTCATTAATGTGGGGATGTCTCAAGATAGGAGGTGAATCACTCTTCGAATTTGCCCCCGAATTTGCATGTTTTATAATTTAGTCACTAAACAATATTTCAACAAATTCAATAAGGTCCACAATCAATAAATTGACTCGACTAGAGTCCAACATCAATGTAATTGACTACTTGGTCAAAGTTAATACAATATTTGGACTTTTACGATGTAGGGTTTCCAATCGCCGGAACACAATTCTGGCTAGACCGATTTTTTGGGCGTTACAACTCTCCTCCCCTTAAGAAAAATCCGACCTCAAATTTTACCTAAACCAAAGAGATGAGGGTATTTTTTCTTCATTGTCTCTTCAGGTTCCCAAGTTGCTTCTTCAATGGTGTGGCTCCTTTAGAGCACTTTAACCAATGAAACAGATTTGTTGCGAAGTCTTTTGACTTTCTTTGCAAGAATCTAAACTGGTTCTTCTTCGTAGGACAAATTTGGCTAAATCTCTATCGACTCAGTCTCAATAATATACGAAGAGTCATAATGGTACTTTCAAAGCATCGATACATGGAATACATCATGGATTTTGCTCAGTTCGGAGGGCAATGACAATTGATAAGCTACAAGGCCAACTTTGTCAATAACCTTGAAAGGTCCAATGAATTGGGGACTAAGTTTTCCCTTTTTGCCAAACTTTAGAACTTTCTTCCATGGAGAGACTTTAAGGAAAGCTTTCTCCCTAAATTCATATTGTATTTCCCTTCGCCTCAAATCAGCATAGGCTTTTTGTCAGTCAAAGGCAGCTTTCAAGTGATCATGGATGATGGTAACCCGTTCTTTGGTTTTTGGAAGTAAGTCAGGGCCCAACATCTTGCCTTCATCAAGTTCAGACCAACACAATGGAGTTCTATAGCGTCTGCCATACAACACTTCATATGGTGCA
Source organism: Hibiscus mutabilis (assembly GCA_019671005.1). Classification (NCBI taxonomy): domain Eukaryota; kingdom Viridiplantae; phylum Streptophyta; class Magnoliopsida; order Malvales; family Malvaceae; genus Hibiscus; species Hibiscus mutabilis. The sequence continues at coordinate 39,511,424 of CM033718.1, read as the reverse complement.
ATCTTTGTAACACCCCATCCATGGGTTAGTCCTAATCCAGTTCGGGAGCATTACCGAGGCTACAACAAAGCAAAAGATAGGTTACTTGTCGAACAAGTAACCTCGATATAGATAACTTGTGATGCAAGTAACCCAAACACAACAATACAAGACACATAAGTAATGCACAATAATCAAAGCAAACATACTTAGTATGCTAATTTAGGAACTAATTTGTTTCGTTTCATACTTATATCCTAAGTTACCACTATTATATTACAATTTACCATTCCATTCAATACACATACACCATTCGAATATCAATGACAAGTGTGGTATACTTCACAATAGGTTTCTATTAGACATGACCCAACTTACATTCTTATTACATGTTCATATACCCTATTCGATCAACAAGGTTGTCACTTAACACATTTCATTAGTTTCTTTTTCAAACAAGACATACTATTTCATGGCATCCTTAGCTAGTAACATTGTTAATGCATGCTTGTACATACCTTAGCTCCAATCCAATAAGCATTGTCGAATCATACCAATGGGAATAAGAACAATTATGCATGGACATACATTTTAATGTAGCATTCGAGTGACACTATAAATAAGTCACCACAACATTGAATCATTTACAAGATTTAAGCAGCAACATACTTAAATATACATATCAAGATAGTCATATATATACCTAATTCTAGGTATCAAAGTTGGTTACATGATAGGCCCAACAAGAACATTACATATACTAGTCATATATATACACCCAAAATTCATGTTCAAAGCTAACTACTACAAGTTCTAGTGCCACCAAACTAGGAGCATACAAATAGTATGAAATAATACTTTCAAGCTTGCTTCAAAATGTTGCTTCGAGCATCAAGATATCCTCTTGAAAGTGTCCTTAATCTGTTATGGGAAGAATGGAGAGTAGAGTGGTAAGTACAAGTTATGTACTTAGTGAGGTAACACTAAGCTAACCAATTTCAAGTATACATATTCAAGTTTACAAGTATTTCAAAGAATCAAGATCACAACTACATGTCATATACTATTCGAATGCATGGGGTAAACATAGGCAAGCTTCACATATCACACATTCAACATAGCAACATCCACCATGTATACATATCACGCTATTCGAGTTATTGCTTAGAAGACAAGCAATCAAAAACACCAAGTACCAAGTAGGCATTCTTGCACAATAACATCATCTATGCATTTCTTTCATGGAAAGTAACAAGTTATACAATCATTCATGTGTTATCTTTCAAGACAAGGATGTTCATTCAAGAGTCTTAGAAGTCAAATAATGTTCACATCACACGTATAAGACAAACAATGTTCATTTCAAGTTATTAATCCATCTTACAACACCCTTGGTAATTAGTTCACTAGATAATCAAATTTTCAACAATATGCACTGAAGTGCCAATATGCATCATCGTGCCAATGTGCACCGTAGTGCCAATATGAGCTCTAGATTCTAAGGCATGCCCTCTTATCTAACCAGACTATCTACCAAGGTTGTTTGATTATCAATTTCATTCAAGCTTTATACAATTCATTAATCAAGACATGATTAAGCCATTCAAAGGCCAAGCCCTTAGGCTTATAGAGTCTTAACTCCCAAGACAAGTTTATCCATGCCATTCGAATGGCATGAACACAAGGTGGTACCATTGTTCATTTAATTTCAATCAAGTCATGCATATCAATCACAAACACATTCATATGTATGCAATGTGCCTACCTTATTCTCCAAGCAAGCATGCCATTTCTTACCTTTGGTATAAGCAATGCAACATGTCAAGCATTTCATTTCATATGCTTAACAATCAAGTAAACAAGTAGAACATGGAATCAAACAAGTTGTCATTCATATCATTCTTCCCTTAAATAGCAAAATATATATTAGAACATGTTACATGGCAATGTCATTAAATTAACACAATAGCAAGATTGGTTAGGACCTAAGTCTTAACCCTAAGGGAGGTTACACTCACAATACTCCTAGCTAATCACTTGTCTTGTATCCAAATCCCTTTGCCTCTTGCTTTGGGATGTTCACTCTTTTCTTCCTCTTCCACAACTTGCTGCCCTTGGTCTAGCAAGCATAACACATACAATTCATCAAAACATGCACATAATGTCAAACATATATAGTAATAGTGTTACCACATTTGTGTTAATAATTGAGAGACTGTTTTGTAGAGAGAATGAATTCTCAAATGTATTGACTTGAATAATGCATCGGTACAAAGCCTTTATATAGGCTGAATACAAGAGAGCTATGTTACAATCAAATTACTTAATTTAAAATTTAAATCTAACTAGAAGATAAGATACAAGAGATAAGAATCCTAGATAATGCTAGGAGCTAGAGTTTTATCCCTTTAGACTTAATCGTAAAATGTTAGCAGATAATAACAAATAATATTTACAATATTTGAAGTTTATCTTTTATAACGGTTGTATTCTTCACTCCCCCTTAAGTTGGTGAATACACATTGTAGAGACCAAGCTTGGAGTGAGCTCATCAAAGGTAGTTCTTGGAAGTGCCTTGGTGAGTGCATCGGTTAGTTGTTTGTGAGATGGAACAAAATTTAGCTTGACTGCCCACTAGTGATCTTCTGAGAAATAAAGTGACGATCTAGCTCTACGTGTTTTGTTATATCATGGTGTACAAGATTGTTAGCAATACTAATTGCTGACTGATTATCATAATGAAGTTCAAAATCTTTACTGTGATTGAATTTTAGTTCTAACAGCAACCTTTGAATCCAAATCCCTTCACAAATTCCACTAACTAAGGCTTAAAATTCAGCTTCTGCACTGCTTCTTGATACTACGGATTGTTTCTTGCTTCTCCATGTCACTAAATTTCCCCTGACTAGAAAATAATATCCACTTGTAGATCTTCTAGATGTAAGCTCTCCTGCCCAGCTTGCATCCGTAAAGACTTCCACTTTTCTGTTCTCATTTTTGGTGAAAATTAAGCCATGGCCCGGTGTCATCTTCAAATATCTCAGAATCCTGAACACTGCTTCTAAATGTTCTTCTCTAGGATCATTCATAAACTGACTAACAATACCAACTGAAAAAGAAATATCAGGTCGTGTAAGTGATAGATAAATAAGCTTACTAACAAGCCTCTGATATTGTTCCATATTAGTAGGAGCTCCATTGTTGTCAATTCTAAACTTCAAATTATGATCCATTAGTGTTTCGGTAGGCTTGCAACCTAGCATCCCTGTCTCTGAAAGAAGATCCAGAACATACTTTCTCTGATTTATCACAATCCCAACATTTGATTTCGCCAATTCCATTCCTAGGAAGTATCTTAACTAATCCATATCTTTTATTTCAAACTTTGTAGCCAATAACTCTTTTAATTTTATGATTTCCAGAACATCATCACTTGTGATGATTATATCATCAACATAGAATATTAAAATAGCCTTTTTATTTTCATAAGAGGTCTTGATGAACATAGTATGATCAGCTTGGCATTGACGGTAATCAGCTTTTAGAATAGCCCTGGTAAATATGCTAAACCATGCTCTAGGTGATTGTTTAAGACCATAAAGTGATTTTAACAATTTACATACCTTAGTTGGATCTGAGTTTTCATCTAGACCAGGTGGCCTTTGCATGTACACCTCTTCTTCTAGATCCCCATTTAAGAAGGTATTCTTTATATCTAGTTGATGAAGAGGCCAGTCCAAATTGACAGCAAGGGACAATAAGATTCTTACTGTGTTGAGTTTTGCCACTTGAGCAAATTTCTCCTAATAATCAATCCCATAGGACTGAGTGAATCCTTTTACAACCTGCCTTGCTTTGAGCATTTCAATGCTCCCATCTGAATTATATTTAACTGTAAATACCCATTTACAACCTACAACCTTCTTTCTTGGAGGTAAAGAAGTCATCACCCAGGTTTTATTTTCCTGCAGTGCTTGAATCTCATCTTATACAACTTTTTTCCATCTCAGATCCTTCAAGGCTTCATGTACTGCTTGAGGGATCTAGATATTATCAATCTTGGTTGTGAAAGCCTTAAATGAGGGCATTAGCTTTTTGTAAGCCACATATCTCTATATTGGATGACTTGTACATTTCCTAATACCTTTTCTTTTAGCAATTGGTAAGTCAGATGTATCAATATGTTCAATATCATCATAATTCAAATTTTCCATACCTTCCTCCTCCTCCAAGGACAATGGGATCGGTTCCAGTCCTTGAGCAGTCCTAAGCTGTATAGTGTCCTGAATAGGCCTCCTTTTCTTCCTTGTATAGACACTGAGTTCTCTGGTTTCAAGTTGGTTCTCGAAAGGAAGATTTAATGGAGTTTTTGGTACAGATTCAACTCTAGGAGATAAAGTTTCAAGAACAGAATCCGGTATCATAGTAGATTCAGGGATAGGATCATGTGTTGGAATAGGGGTGGGTATAATAGTAGGTTCATTTAGAGGTAACAAAACAGTAGGTTCATTTAGAGGTAACTGAATCTGTTGAGCTGAAATTCATCCCAACTCTCCCCCTGAATTTGAGAATCTGAGAAAAAAAGGTTAAGATTCATGAAATGAAACATCCATAGAAACATAAAATTTTCTAGTGATAGAGGAATAACATTTAAAACCCTTCTTATGAGCAGAATATCCCAGGAAAATACATTTGATGGCCCTAGGATCTAACTTACCCCGTAATTGTTTAGAGATGTGAATAAAAGCACATGAACCAGAAACTCTAATGGGCAGTGTACATGACATTGGTTTGAAGGAAGAAAAAGTTTGAAGAAATACCTCCCTTGGTGTTTTGAACCCTAGAACTTTACTAGGTAACATGTTAATTAAAAAAGTAGCATGAAGCAATGCCTCTCCCCAAAAATGCTTAGGGACTTTAGAATAAAATAAGAAGGCCCCAATAACCTATAATAGATGTCGATTTTTTCTCTCGGCTACTCCATTTTGCTGAGGGGTATCTGCACAAGAGCTAATATGAACTATACCTCTCTCTTTAAAAAAATACCCAATGTTTTAGTAAAGAATTCACTCCCATTATCACTATTGAATATCTTAATTTTACTGCAAAACTGAGTTTCAACCACAGAATATGATTTTTTAAAGATCTCCTCGGACTCAAATTTTGTTTTCATAAAATAAGTCCAGGTTGTCCTAGTGTGATCATCAATAAAAGAAACAAACCACTGAGCCCCTGAGATATTCTTAACATTAGAATGGCCCCAACTGTCACTGTGAATGAGAGAGAAAGGTTGTGAAGCTTTATAAGAAGATGGATGGTAAGAATTTATTTTATGCTTGGCAATTTGACAAACATCACAAGTAAATGAAGCTGGTTTTTTAGTAAGAAATAATTTAGGAAACAATTTCTAAAGATAAAAGAAACTAGGATGACCTAGTCGAAAATGCCATAGCAAAATTTCATTTGAACTTAAACTAGAAAGTTGAGAGGGTAAACAAACAGATTTAAAGGTGCAACTTGAGTGAACTTGTCCATTGGGAAGAGTTTGACCTTCAAGAAGATAAAGGCCACTACATAGCTTAGCGTTGCCAATCTCTTTTCCCGAAGCCATTTCCTGAAAAACACAACCAACAGAATCAAACTGAGTGAAACACTAGAAAACATCACATAATCTATTGGCTGAGAGTAAATTGCATTTTAGGTTGGGGACATATAAAATGGAGGAAAGAATAATGTCCTTGTTAACGTAGACTATCCCAATCCCTTCTACTACAGTCATCGAACCATCAGCTGTCTTCACACTCTTTTGATAAGGTTGCTTTGTAAGAGTAAGAAAGAGACTTTTATTTCCTGTCATATGGTCAGTAGCCCCAGAATCGACTACCCAAGGGATGAAATTTTTGTTACCAGCAGTATTTGCAAAGGAAATGCTACCTTCGTTTGCTGCCATGGTCACACTTTGATTAATTTTTACTGATGGCTGCCCAGCCATTTGTTTTAATTCCCCAAGCTGCTCGCTGTTGATCTTTTGGCTGCTGCTGCATAAACTATACGCCAGATCTGCTTGTGGGAGGGTTTGATCAGACCCTAAACTAATTTTAGATGTTGGAGAGGTATGCATTATCTAGGTTTTGTGGATCAGAAAAAGAAAACCTAAGCAATTGATACCATGTTAATAATTGAGAGATTGTTTTGTAGAGAGAATGAATTCTCAAATTATTGACTTGAATAATTCATCGATAGAAAGCCTTTATATAGGCTGAATACAAAAGAGTTATGTTACAATCAAATTAATTAATTTAAAATTTAAATCTAACTATAAGATAAGATACAAGAGATAAGAATCATAGATAATGCTAGGAGATAGAGTTTTATCCCTTTAGACTTAGTCCTAAAATGTTAGCAGATAATAACAAATAATATTTACAATATTTGAAGTTTATCTTTTATAACGGTTGTATATTCTTCAACTTGTACCTAACATCTAGCTACTGTTTTTATGCTTTCTTTTAAGCATTTCTTACTTGTTCATCTCTATGTTGTTATTACCTCGTTTTAGGACATAACTGGACATGTTACAATGTCCCAAAACTGTTTAGGAAACAGTTTGCTTCTAGGTGTACAAATAGTCCCAAACTGCCCAGGACACTACTGCCTAGCAATTTGCACTCTGTCCCTTTAATTGGTCATATCTTTAGTGATTTTTCAAAGTCACTGCCCAGAATAGAGCATTCTGGGCAGATTACACTAGGTTGGATTTCTAGCTTCTTAACTCATTTTAGCAAGGTCTTACCATGGCAATTTCATTCATGATTATGTTCATACATGTCTAGGCCATCATGATTCACCAAACAATGTTCTCAAAACAGGGCATAGTCATGTTAATCCTAGTTTAATCCATTTGATCACAATTACACATCAATTCATCAACTAGGTAGTCCATTACCTAATTTAACTAGTTCAATTAGGTGTAGTCACATTTTCCAGCAACACATGTATTCAATTCAATATTTTCTTTACCTAGTAACATGATCAAAACAGAGTTCTAAGTTCATCAGACATGTTTGCTCAATTTCTATAACCAAAATAGTCCCTAACAAGACTGTTTTCTATCATCTTCATAATTCCCAGATTTTCCAGCATTGGTTACTAACAATTTAGATTGTTTAACACCTTAATTATATTACCTAATCATGTTCAATTCATTAGTTCCATAACTCAATTACATGTTCTAACAATTCAATTCTTACAACAACATTTCATTTCAAATTTCTAGCAACCTAATTCTTGTTACACCTTCATTTACACATAAATTCCATTCTAATTCAAGTTATCCATGGTGTACATAAGTTCAATTTCATCATTCTCTTCATTTCTATCAACCTTACAACTCAACTAAGCATTATACATCATCTAAATAAGAATTTTAAGCATGAATCAATTTGGACAACATGTATTTACCTTAGTAATGCTGCCACCAAGTTGAGTTTAGCTCAATTTCAACTTTGACACCATAGATTCAAGCTTTCTCTCACAAGAAACCATCCCTAATTTCCTTCTCCAATTTGGCCAAAATAAAGGGAATGGATAAAGATAACATCCATCTTAATGGATTTATGAAATGTCCAAAATGTCCTTTAATTAATCCTTACTCTTAACTTAATCAAGGGCATTAGGGAGTTTAGCATGCAATCATCATCTTTCTCGTTTAATTCAACTAGGTCATTCTATATTGGTCACAATTTTCTTTTAATCTTTCATTTTGGCAATTAACTTTGTTAATTATTCAATTCAGCGTTTAATTGACTTTACTTAATTCAAGATTATTTAACTATTTAGGAATTCTAAATAGTGGTAACATTCTAAGCCATATTAGGGGTGTTAGAATTCTCCCCCCTTAAATTAAATTATTCCTCGAATTTACCTGAATCGAATAGGTGTGGATATTGCTTCCTCATGACTTATTCAGATTCCTAGGTAGCTTCTTCCACCTTATGGTTTCTCCATAAGATCTTAACAAGGGGAACAATCTTATTCCGAAGTTTCCTTACTTCCCGATCAAGAATCTGAATAGGTTCTTCTTCGTAGACAAATCTGGATTCAATTCTACTTCTTCGGGCCCAAGGATGCGTGAAGGATCAAACTGATACCTTCTGAGCATTGAAACATGGAAAACACTATGTATTCTACCGAACTCTCTAGGAAGAGCTAGTCGATAGGCCACTAGACCAATTCTTTCAACAACTTCAAATAGTCTGATGTATCGGGGACTGAGCTTCCCTTTTCTTCCAAATCTGAGTACTTTCTTCCAAAGTGTGACCTTTAGGAAGACTTTGTCTCCAATAGCATACTGGATGTCTCTCATTTTCAAGTCAACATATGCTTTCTGTCTATCGAAAACTACCTTCAATCGATCATGAATGATCTTGATTTATTCTTCGGTTTCCCAAAGCAATTGAGGTCCTAGAATCTTGTTCTCTCCCAATTTGGTCCAGCGTATAGGAGTTCTAAATCTTCTACCATATAGAGCTTCGAATGGTGCCATTTGAATAGAAGATTGATAGCTATTATTGTAGGCAAACTCTACAAGAGGTAGGGGTTTCTCCCAATTATTCTTGAGGCTAGATTGGATTGAACTTGAAGTTCAGACAAGAATTTCTGGCCCTTGGATAGTTAGAAATGAGCATTGATAGTTGTAGTAGCTATGAAAGAATTAACAAGTTCATTAGAATGATTTTCAATAGATTTCTTGCAATGCAAGGCATTGTTCGAATTGTTACTTGCATAACAAGGCATTATTCAAATGCTTTCTTACAAGCTAAGAAAGACTCAATTTCAATGGTTACATGTATTTTAGACACAATTCTTTTTCGAATAGGTTACTTGTAACCTAAGAATGTTTAATTCGAATAGTTACTTATATTTCAAGGAAGATTTCGAGTTGTTACTTACCAAACAAGAAGGATACAAAATTGAAAGAATTCACTTAGAATTTTGGATTTAGGAGTTACCCGTGTATGGTCTGCGACTAAGGGCATCAGCAACTACGTTTGCTTTCCCCGAATGGTAGTCGATAACCAAATCGTAATCCTTAAGCAATTCGAGCCATCTCTTTTGCCTCGAATTCAAGTCCTTCTGAGTTAGGAGGTATTTGAGACTTTTGTGATCGGTAAATAGATTGCATTTCTCTCCTTATAGATAGTGTCTCCATATCTTGAGAGCAAACACGATAGCTGCTAGTTCCAGATTGTGCGTTAAATAATTAGACTCACGTGGCTTCAATTGCCTTGAAGCGTAAGCAATTACGTTCCCATCTTGCATCAGGACACAACCGAGTCCAAGATGAGAAGCGTCACTGTAAACAATGAATTCTTTGCCCGATTCTGGTTGGATGAGTACCGGGGCACGAGTGAAAGCTTGCTTAAGTTGATCAAAGCTTCGTTGTTGGTTCTCCAACCAAACGAAAGGCGTATCTTTGCGGGTAAGCTTAGTAAGGCTTGCGGCAATGGAGGAAAAGCCTTAACAAACCTTATGTAATACCCGGCTAAACCGAGAAAGCTTCAGACCTCACTTACATTCTTCGGAGGTCTTCAATCTAGAATAGACTGAATCTTGCTTGGATCGACTTTGATTCCTTCAGCCGAGATAACGTGGCCGAGGAAAGAAACTTTGGTAACCATAATTCACATTTGGAGAACTTGGCATACAATTGATGTTCTCAGAGTGTTTGCAAGACAATTCGGAGGTGTTTAGCATGTTCCTCCTTATTCTGAGAGTACGCCAAAATGTCGTCGATGAAGACAACTATGAATATGTCGAGATAGGGCTTGAATACCCGATTCATGAGATCCATGAAAGTAGCCGGAGCATTCGTTAACCCGAATGGCATTACGAGGAATTCGAAGTTTCCATATCGAGTACGAAAGGCTGTATTGGGCACGTCTTGTTCTTTCATTTTCATTTGATAGTACCCCGATCGAAAATCGATCGTAGAGAATACGGAAGCATCTTGAGTTGACAAAAAAGATCTTCAATTCTGGGCAGGGGATACCGATTCTTGATAGTGAGCTTGTTTAACTGACGATAGTCAATACAAAGCCGCATAGTCCCATCTTTCCTCTTTACAAACAGGACTGGAGCACCCTAGGGAGAAGTGCTAGGTCGCATGAAGCCTTTATCTTGCAACTCCTGAAGTTGCGTCTTTAATTCTTTCAACTCGACAGGTGCCATTCTATTGGGTGTAATGGACATTGGAGATGTTCCAGGTTGAACTTCAATCCCAACTCTACTTCTCTAGTTGAAGGGACACCAGGGAGTTCATCGGGAAAAACATCAATGAATTCAGAAACAACAGGCATGCTACGCAAACCCAATTCAATTTTATCTTGAAGAATCATATTAACAAAGAATGAGGTTGGTTTCTTGTTTGTAAAGAGAATGATACTTTCCCGAAACCCCAAAGATACAATATCCTATTTTGGAATTCTACCTAGGCCTCGTGTTTACTTAACCAATCTAACCCCAATATCAAGTCAAATTCACAAAATGGCAAAACATAAAGATCAATAGGAAATGGGACATTTCGAATGGTCAAGGGAGCTTGCTTGTGGTGCAAGTTAATGGGTGTTTTCCCCCTAATGGATTCGAAACTACAATTTTTAACTCAATAGTTTCAGGTTTTAATTTTAGCTTATTGATCAAGGCAGAACAAACAAATGAATGGGTAGACCCCGAATCAATTAAAGCATATACAGGACTGGACTTTAACTCAATTGTACATGCAATAACATCAGGAGCTTCTTCATCATCTTTACCACAAATGTGGTACATACGAACAGAGGCTTGAGACTCTTGATGAGTATGAGCATTCGAATAGGGGCCCTTCTATTTCTCATTATTCTCGGAATGAGCTTGTCTGGGTGCTTTGTTTCGGTTAGGAGGAGCTAAGCTAGCAATTGTAGAAGCTCGATTCGAAGCCTTGTTGGGATTCTGGGGACAATCCCAAATATAATGATCAGAGGCTTCACATGAGTAGCATAGATTCTGTTGAACTCTGCACTGGCCAGTATAATGTTTATGGCAGAACTTGCAATGAGGGTATTGATTAGCTTTAGCCTGATTCTCGGTGCTATCAACAAAAACAACAGGGGCTGAAGTCTTTACAACCATTTCTAGGTTTCAGGATGTAATTACTCTTCTGATTAGGGATATAGTTCGAAGAGTGTCCCTTGGAGTGTTTGGACTTCTTTGACTGCCAGTGTGGCTTGTCATCATTCCTGGGTCGTTTGTCCTTCCAGGAGTGTCTGCTCTTGCGTCTTTCCAAGGCTTTCATCTTAGCCTCAGTAGCAACGGCCCGGTTTACCAAATTTTGGAAGTCGGTGATACCCAGAGTAGTGAATATAGGGTTAATTCATTATTTAGCCCGTCGATGAACATTCGACACTTGTTGGCCTCGATTTTGATATATTCAGACCTATACTTGCAATACTTGCAAAAGTCACTTACGTATTACTCAATAGGTCAGCTAGCTTGTTTAAGATACAAGAATCACTTTCGGCGCTCGTCCAAATATTATTCAATAATATATTTCTTCCTTAACTCATCAAGGAAGAACTTCCAAGTTATAGACTCTACAGAAGCAGTCAGGGTAGTGGTTTCCCACCATCTCAGTGCTTCATCTGCCAACAGAGCAATGGCACACTCGAGTTTATGCTCATCAGGACATGACAATTGTTAGGCATAATGTGTGTAGTGGCCTCTAACCAGTACTCGGCTACTTCATGATTAGCCTCATTGGTGCCAGTGAAGGTATAGGCCTGATGCTGAGCCAAGTTGTCAATAGGGGCTCGACTTACTACATGAGCAAGAGGTGGAATCAGATGTTCTCTCTTTAGGGTGGATACGAGATGATCAAACATCTCATTCATGCTGAACAAGCACTCTTGTTGTACAGGATTTACAGTCGGGGCTTCCTTTTGAGCTGCGGCCTGAGCTCGAGGTTGATCTTGCTGTTGCAGAGGATTCTTCTCCATCCTCACGTTGCCTCCTTCGTTGGAGTAGCCTACGAGACTGTCGTCATCCCGAGCAAGTCTCGTTTCTGATATTCTAGTTCAATAAGAACAATAAGAGTTTCAGTTTTCACATTTAAGCAACAACACAAGCTTATATCAAGTCTCCTAGGTGGCACAATATCCTATATGATGCAAGTGAGCTTAGTTTAGTCCTAGAACCGACTAAAAAGCTCTGATTACCAATAAATGTAACACCTCATCCTCGGGTCAGCTATAAATTGGTTCGAGAGTGTTACCGAGGCGAGAACAAAGCAAAAGATAGGTTACTTGTCGAACAAGTAACCTCAATATAGATAACTTGTGACGCAAGTAACCCAAACACAACAATACAAGACATACAAGTAATCCACAATAATCAAAACAAACATACTTAGCATGCTAATTTAGGTACTATTTTGTATTGTTTCATATTTATATCCTAAGTTACCACTATTATATTACAATTTACCATTGCATTGCATTCAATACACATACACCATTCGTATATCAATGACAAGTATTGCATACTTCACAATAGGTTTCTATTAGACATGACCCAACTTACATTCTTATTACATGTTAATATACCCTATTCGATCAACAAGGTTGTCACTTAACACATTTCATTTGTATCCTTTTCAAACAAGACATACTATTTCATGCCATCGTTTGCTAGTACAATTGTTAATGCATGCTTCTACATACCTTAGCTCCAATCGAATAAGCATTGCCAAATCATACCAATGGCAATAAGAACAATTATGCATGGATTTACATTTTAATCTAGCATTCGAGTGACACTATAAATAAGTCGCCACAACATTGAATCATTTACAAGATTTGCACAGCAACATATTTATATATACATATCAAGATAGTACTATATATACCTAATTCGAGGTATCAAAGTTGGCTACATGATAGGCCCAACAAGAACATTACATATACTAGTCACATATATCCACCTAAAATGCATGTCCAAAGCTAATTATTACAAGTTCTAGTGCCACCAAACTGGGAGCATACAAAGGGTATGAAATCATACTTTCAAGATTGCTTCAAAATGTTGCTTTGAGCATCAAGATATCCTCTTGAAAGTGCCCTTAATTTGTTATGGGAAGAATGAAGAGTAAAGTGGTAAGTACAAGTTATGTACTTAGTGAGGTAACACTAAGCTAACCAATTTCAAGTATTCATATTCAAGTTTACAAGTATTTCAAAGAATCAAGATCATCACCACATGTCATATACTATTTGAATGCATGGGGTAAACATAGGCAAGCATCACATATCACACATTATACATAGCAACATCCATCATGTATACATATCATGCTCTTCGAGTTATTGCTTAGAAGACAAGCAATCAAAAGCACCAAGTACGAAGTAGACATTCTTGCACAATAACATCACCTATGCATTTATTTCATGGAAAGTAACAAGTTATACAATCATTCATGTGTTATCTTTCAAGACAAGGATGTTCGTTCAAGAGTCTTACAAGTCAAGTAATGTTCACATCACACGTCTTATAGGTCATTCTAAATTGGTCACAATTTTCTTTTAATATTTCATTTTGGCAAGTCACTTTGTTAATTATTCAATTTAGCCTTAATTGACTTTACTTAATTCAAGATTATTTAACTATTTAGGAATTCTAAATAGCGGTAACATTCTAAACCCTATTTAGGGGTGTTACAATCTTAATGGAAGCTTGGTAGCTATTGTTGTAGGCAAACTCGATGAGGGGTAAGGATTTCTCCCAAGATCTTCCAAAATCAATGATGCATGTACGTAGTATGTCTTCCAAAATCTGTACGGAAGGGTTCGATAACAATATGAATTTTCAAGGATTCAATGGAAGGAATTTTTGATAATTACCAGAATTACCCTTTCTAACTAGCCATCAGATTATGGGTGGAAAATAGTGCTAAGATTAACTCTGGTACCCAGAGCTCCTTATAGTGTCCTCCAGAATCGAGAAGCAAACTGGGGATCTCGATCAGAGATAATGGATTGTGGGACTCTATGGAGTTGAATAACTTCCTTGATATATGAGTCAATAAACTTAGGAAGACCGTAGTCTATTCTAACCGGTAAGAAATGTGCTGACTTAGTGAAACGGTCCACAATGACCCAAATTGCATCATGCTTAGAAGGATTTAAAGGCAGAACACTAACAAAATCCGTTGTGATCTTCTCCCACTTCCATTGTGTTAATTCAATGGGTTGCAATAATCCAGTAGGAACACGGTGCTCAGCTTTAACACATTGGCATGTAAGCCACTTGGATACGAAGTTGATTATGGCTTGCTTCATGCCTGATCACCAATAAAGTTCCCAATAGTCCTTGTAAATCTTCACAAACCCCGGGTGAACGAAAAAAGCACTCGAATAATCTTCCTTGAGAATGTCAATACGAAGGGATTCATCGTTGGACACACAAACCTGATCACGAAAACACAAGAATCCTTCATAACTAATTCTAAAGTTAGGATTATTTTGTAGCTTAGAGACAATAGTTTGGAATTTAGGGTCTTGATCTTACAATGTTTTGATTCTTGAAACAATGGTACACTGAACCTGAAGTTCATGTAATACCCCAATATTTGGTTAGTGGCATGTATAATGTTAAACTTGAGTATTTTGAGTAAATCGAACTTTAATAACTTTATGGTTTGAAACGTTTATAACTAAAATATGGTTTAGTATAACTAATATGTGAATTGGAATGTTTTATGAGTAGTTAGTGGACTTATAATTGGGATAGATAAAAATAGTCTTGAAAAATCTGCATTAGGCAGCGAATTTGAAAAAATGGCATAAATTCTACAATTTGAATTAGAAGGTTAATCTTATATGTATGAACTAGAAATTAAATCTAGTTTCTTTGAAATAAACGGTGACTGATTTTGAGATTTTTCCTAAAATATATGAATTTTTAATCGATGAAAGGTCAGAAAATAGGGTAGCAAATTTCTTAAAATTCTACACTATGCCGTGAGTTTGTGATTTTTTTGAAATTTTGTATAATGAATTTGAACTATTAATTTATACGATTAAAAGCTTAGTGAATCGAGTTTAATTAAAAATTTATGGAATGAATTTTTGATGTCTTAAAAAAAATTATAAAAAGATTTGTACAAGGATACTGCAGGCTGCTAATTTAAGTTTCAATAATGGAAATTGTTTAAACTTTGTTTTGTAACATCACCGAATCGTGTTTGGTAAAGAATATAGGAAGGGGGTGTTACAATTATTGGTATCAGAACTATAGGTGTAGCCGGTTCTGAGGCTAAACCGAGTCTGTTATGAGTCAGTAAGTGTATACATGTCTGAGGGCGAAGGTTCACGTCATGTGACCCACACAGAGGGTCAAAATGCACCTGGGGTTGGTGAGGGAGCTAGCTTCATCCAGCCTTTAGTACAATCAGATGGGAATGTGCCAGTTCACCCTGGAATACCGGTACAGGATCAGGGAAATATCTTACAAGCTCTAGAGATGATTATTACTCGACCTCCATGAACTACTATTGCTAATAAGTTAAATGTGCTATGAGCACCAGATTTCACTGATGGAGATTCTATTGTTGTGGACTATTAGTTAAATGATTTAAAGATTATGCTTGAGGGACTACATTGTGACAATCAGAGGAAGCTAGAAGGAGCTGTGTCCTTGCTGAAGGGGCATGCTCGAATTTGGTGGACTAATGTCATTACTTGCTTCTGTGAGGAGATTACTTGGGAGTTCTTTCTCTGTGAATTTTGTAACAAATATATAGGTGACATGTTCATCCGTGAAATGAGAAACGAATTTCTGAATCTCAAGCAAGGATATCAGACAGTATATGAATATGAATGTGAATTCAACAAATTAAGCTGCTTCGCCTCAGAGTTGATTCCTACTGAAAAAGATCACAACGCTAGTTTCATTGAAGGCTTCGATTATGATTATAAAGAAGTGATGATTGCTATGAATTTTACTGAATTTCAAGATGCAATCAATAGAGCAAAAGGGATGGAAAAGTTTCGGGTAAAAAAGATAGCACCGTGGAATGCTTAGAACAGAAAAAGAGTCATGGAGAATCCTTTGATTCATCATCTTCCAAGAAAAGCAAGAGCTCATATCAGGATAATCGAGTAGGATCTACCATATCCTTTAGACAAAGATTCAGCTCCGGGAATTCCACAGATTCACAGGCCTTTGCTGCGAAGAGAGGAGGTTCGAGGAAATCTCAAAATTCAACTTTTTGTGAGCATTGTGGCAAGTATCATTTTGGGAAGTGTCGAGCCCTCACAGGATCTTGCTTTGGTTGTAGTGCCACTGATCATTTGGTATGAAATTGCCCAAGGTTTGGTGATAGATCATAGCGATCGGAGAAATTTGTTGCTCAAAGTCATAAAGAGAAATATTAGGGTTATCTAGGATCTACTAAGGCCACTCATTCGGAAACATGTGAATCTACTTCCAACAGGGAATCCAAGACTCCGATAAGGGTTTAACATATTCGCACTGATGAAGATAAGAATGCACCCGGTATTATTACAAGTATTTTCCAGCTTTTTAATAAAAATGTATTTATATTGATAGATTTGGGATCTACTCATTCATATGTTAGTTCTAAGTTAGTCCAATACATAGGGATTAACTTAGAACCTACATCTAGCGATGTCTTTGTCACAAACCCTATTTTCCATAGTGCTCAAGTGAATAAAAATTTCAAGTAGTGCCCAATAGTTATACAGGGGATTAAATTCCCAGTCGATTTGATGAAATTGCCTTTTAATAAGTTATAGATTATTTTGGGCATGAATTGGTTGTATGCTTACCATGCCATAGTGGATTGTCATTTGAAACGACTAGTGTTGAAAAGCAAGGAAGGTGTGCTTGTATCAATTGTGTCACTATTGGTGGTCAAGCATGAAAAGAATGGTGATAGAGTTTGTAGCTAAATGCTTGACATGTCAACAAGAGAAAGCCGAGCATCAACTGCCATATGGATTGTTACAACTGATTTCCATTCCATAGTGGAAATGGGATAATGTCACAATGAATTTTGTGATAGGTCTACTGATGACTCCGAGCAAAAAGGATTCAATTTGGGTGGTAGTGGATAGATTGACAAATTTTGCTCATTTTATCCAGTTCAGACGTATTATACTATGGATAATATATGCTGAGTTGTATATTAAAGAGATCATACGGGTGCATGGTGTGCTCGTATCAGTTGTGTCAGATAGAGATTTGAGGTTTACCTCCAGATTTTTGAGTTCCTTGTATAAGGCAATGGGGACTCGACTGAATTTCAGCACTGCTTTCCATCCTCAGACAGATGGCCATTTTGAGAGGATTATTTAGATTCTTGAATATATGCTTAGAGCTTGCGTACTCGAGTTCGAAGGCTCGTAGGAAAAATATTTGCCCGTCGCCGAATTTGCCTATAATAATAATTACCAAGCAAGTATAATGATGCCTCCTTATGAAGCCTTATATGATAGGCGATGCAGGACACTATTGAATTGATTCGAGCTGTGATTGTAAAGTAATTGACCTGATCTAGTTTGAGATGTAGAAGACTAGGTTAAGATAATATAGGAACCTTAAGAAAGCTTCGGATAGACAAAAATCCTATGCAAACCTAAAGAGGAAAGAGAAATATGTATATATGTAAAGGACAAGGTATTCTTAAAAGTTTCACCTTGGAAAAAAGAGATACGCTTCGGACATAAAGGGAAGTTGAGTCCAAGATTTATTGGTGTAATCCCTAATTTTGTCTGGGCAATATGTATATATGTATATATTTCTGTAAATAAAGCCAAAAATAATAATAAATAAATAAATAGTAATCCATTACATAAATAAATGTTCATAGAATCCATTAGTACAATATAAATATCCATTACATACTACAAGCCCACTTTTATATGCCAAATACTCAAAGCCCATTTAAAGCCCAAATTATTTTTACATTTGATTTTCCCTCCCAATTTGGATAAAACTAACCCAAGAAACACATTTCTTTTTCTTTTTCCTGCCTAAAGAGTTCACGTGGCAGCATTCTATGGGTTCCCTTAAATTCACACAAATTCTAATAGCCCATGACATCACCGATGACGTCAATTTCCACTTACTATAAATACCCGATGAAAGAGAAATGTCAGACTCTCATTAATTACATACCATAAAAAATAATATTAGATATTAAAATAATAATAATAATAAATTAAGAGAGAGAAGGGCAAGTTGGGGATTACCTGCCATTGGGAACTAATCCGTCGGAATCCAAAGAGGCGTTGGAAATACAAACCGCCACCGAAGCTGGAAATACAAACACGTTGGAAATACAAACCGTCATCGTCGTAAACATGAACAGACAACTGTTGAAGAGGTATAATCCTCATCTTATTTTCTTCTAATTACTGCAAATCAGAAACAAGTGTTAGTATACATATATATGAAACCGAAAGAAAACAAGTTGGAACTTATCTCTGTGGTGGTCGAGAGTGGTTAAGAACAGTAGAGTCAAAAAGGAGAGATGATTCGTGTAGCTTACACTTAGGATGGTCGGAGTTGGGAGGATTCTGACGTATCCGGGTTTAAATCAGAAACAAGTACTATTACCTTCTACTTCAAGTACAATAACTAACGGTTCACTAGTTTGAATTAATTAAGCACTCTCTAACTACTATACTCCATGGATGGTCTTTAAGCTTTCTCACTCTTTAACTCTCTCTTTCTCTCCTTAAGGGTTTCGGTTTGGTGAACAAATGAAGAAGATGGTGTTTACACCTTAGTGGCCGAGTATGCAATGCTTAGGAGGACATGTGAATTGTCCACAATGCAAATTGGTTTTACCATGCAAACATAGAATTTCTAAGGGTATTCAGTTTAGTCACTATAATTAAGTGTTCTTTTTAATTCTTACAATTAGCTCCCTTCTTCCATTCGATTAGGACATAATTTAAATAGTTAATAAATTTAAATAGTGGTGACAATTTCTAGTCCCAGTTTAGGGATATCACAGTTCCCTATTTTAAATTAAGTTACCACTTTTAGTAACATGCTACTAGGCTCGGGTTCGAGGTATTCCAATTCTGTCCACCTTAAAAGTAAATTCACCCTCGAATTTTACCTGAATTAAACGAGTGATGGTATTATTTCCTCATGACCGCCTCTGATTCCCATGTTGCTTATTCCATCTTGTGGTTCTCCACAAGACTTTAACAAGAGGTATGGACTTGTTACGAAGCTTTCTGACTTCTCGATCTAAGATCCGAATTGGCTCTTCTTCATAGGACATGTAGGGGTTCAATTCAACTTCCTTAGGCTCTAAAACATGGGATGGATCAGATCCGTACCTTCTTAGCATAGATACGTGAAACACGTTGTGAATCTTATCGAACTCGCTAGGAAGAGCCAAACGACAGGCCACTGGTCTTATCCTTTCAATGATCTCAAAAGGTATGAAAAATTGGGGACTGAGCTTCCCCCTTCTTCCAAACCTGAAGAACTTCTTCCAAGGAGATACTTTAAGGAAGACCTTGTCTCCTACATTGTACTGAATGTCTCTCCTTTTTAAGTCTGCATAGGCTTTCTGCCTATCAAAAGCTGCCTTCAATCGACTATGAATGATCTGCACTTCTTATTTAGTTTCTCTGAGCAATTGAGGTCCAAAAACATTGTTTTCTCCTAATTCACACCAACATAAGGGAGCCCTACATTTCCTCCCGTATAAGGCTTCAAATGGTGCCATCTGAATAGATGTCTGGTAGCTATTATTGTAAGCAAACTCTACTAGGGGTAGAGATTTTTCCCAGTTCTTTCCAAAGTCTATTACACAAGCATGCAACATATCTTCGAGTACTTGAATTATCCTTTCTGATTGTCTGTCAGATTGAGGATGAAAAGTTGTGCTAAGATGCACTTTAGACCTAAAGCCTTTTGTAAGGATTTCCAAAACTGAGAAGCAAATCTGGGGTCTCGGTCAGAGATTATAGTTGTTGGTACACCGTGCAACCAAATCACTTCACGAATATATAGCTCGCCTAAGACATCCAAGCTCATGTTCATTTGAACAAGGATGAAGTGTGCAGATTTTGAGAATCTATCAACAACCACCCACACATCATCGTTCTTTCTTGGGGTTGAAGGAAGACCAGTAACAAAATCCATTGTTATATGGTCACATTTCCACTGAGGAAATTCGATAGGTTGCCCATATGGGCTCTATGCTCGACTTTAACCCTTTAACAAGTTAGACACTTTGATACAAAGTCTGTAATAGCTGACTTCATGCCTGGCCACCAATACGGTGGTTTTAGGTCTTTATACATTTTTGACTAATCCTGGATGTATCATGAAAGAACTTTGATGAGCTTCTTGTAATATCTCTTTCTTGAGTTCTTCATTATCGGGAACACATACTCTATCCTTAAAATAGAGAAGTCTATTCGGCTTAATGGAGAATTCAGGATTAGGTTCTGAATCTAGCTTTAACATGATCTTCTGAAGATCTAGATCAGTTTCCTGGAGATCCTTGATTCTCGAGATTAGACTAGATTGAACTTGAAGTTCATATAGGAATTTCCGTCCTTTGTATAAACGAAAATGAGCATTGTTTGCTAAGGAAGCTACGAAAGAATTCACAAGGTTAGTTATTGGAGTTAGGAATGGATTTTTTTTCAAGATAACGTCTAATATTTAGAATCGAGGGTTTACCCGAGTATGGTCTGCGGCTAATGGCATCAGCAACCACATTTTCTTTCCCCGGATGGTAGTTTATGACCAAATCGTAATCATTAAGCAATTCTAGCCATCTTTTTTGCCTTAGATTTGAGTTTTTTTGAGTTAGGAGGTACTTGAGACTTTTATGATCCGTATACAAGTTGCACTTTTCTCCATACAAGTAATGTCTCCAGATTTTGAGTGCAAACACGATGGCTACCAATTCCAAATCGTGTGTAGTGTAGTTTGATTCATGTGGATTTAACTGATGTGAGGCATAAGCTACCACATTCCCGTCTTGCATTAGGACACAACCTAGCCCCAAATGAGATGCATCACTATAGACGGTGAACTTTTTTCTCGATTCTGGTTGGATAAGAACCGAAGCATGAGTAAGGGCTTGTTTAAGCTGATCAAAGCTTCTTTGTTGGTTCTCCGACCAAACAAATGGTTCATCTATGCGGAGTAGCTTAGTCAAGGGTGCGGCTATAGAGGAAAATCCTTTGACAAATCGTCGATAGGACCCAGCTAAAACGAGAAAGCTTCTGACCTCACCCACATTTCTTAGAGGCCTCCAATCCAAGATAGATTGAATCTTCCTTGGATCTACTTTGATTCCTTCTGTCGAGATAACATGTCCAAGAAACGACACTTCCGATAGCCAAAATTCGCATTTGGTAAACTTTGCAAATAGTTGATATTCTCAGAGGGTTTGCAACACAATTCGGAGGTGTTTAGAGTGTTCTTCCTTGTTCCGAGAATACACCAAAATGTCATCGATAAAGACGACCATGAACTTATCGAGATAAGGCTTGAATACACGATTCATGAGGTCCATGAATGCAGCCGGAGCATTCGTTAACCTGAATGGCATTACGAGGAAATCATTGAAACACCCTAAAATTGGCCTAGAAATGTTACCACTATCTAAACTATAGGCTAATTAAATATATGTGGTAATCAATTTAAAGAAGAAAGAACATTAGTTATCCCTAAGATCAAATATGTGAAAGTAGAACCAAATTGAATTTAAATTAAAACTAGAAGGCACAAATGGAATGATGGAAATGTGAACATGGAAAACTTTAGAGTTTGCATGCAAATAGGATTAAGATTAAGGGCCTTGACACATGTTCTCAATTGAAGAGAACATGTTCCATATTGGAGCATGACTCATGACTCACGGCTAGGTGGAGAAAAATAACCAAAAATATTGTCATCTTCCTCCCCAAAATTATCTCCTTGGCCAAATTGCTTGAGAGATAAAGGGGAGAGAAGAGCTTCATGTAAACACCTTTAGCTCATGCTTTTTGATTCAACCATTGATCAAATTTAGCTTGAGAAGGTATAATGCTTGACTTTACATGTTATAGATTGTTTGAATATGAAAATGATGATGTTCTTGTTGCCTAGATGGAATTGGATGATTGTTATTCATGTTAGGGTCATGCTAGCTTCAATTAGAACTTGGAAATTTAATTCTAGTAGATAAATTTCTAATGAAATATATATATGGTTGCTGGAAATTTGAGAAATGTGTACATGGTTGAAAACAGTCTTGATTAGGGATTGTTTTGATAGAGAAAATGTGTAAACATGTCAATTGGATATAGAACCCTGTTTTAATCATGTATCTAGATGAAATGAAGATTGAATTGAATAGATATGTTGCTGGAAAATGCCTACACCTAATTGGACTAGTTAAATTAAGCAATGGACTGCCTAATTGGTAAATTGAATGTGCAATGTGATCAAATAGATCAAATTAGGTTCAACATGATAATGCCCTGATTTAAGCACATGGATAGGTGAATTATAATGACCTATACATGTAAGAACATGAAAATGAATTGAGTTGCGATGTTAGAATCTTGTTAAAATGAGTTAAGAAGCCAGAACAACCTAGTGTAATCTGCCCAGAATGCTCTATTCTGGGCAGTAACTTTGAAAATCACTATAAATTGTATAAAATGAATTTAAGGATGAAATTTTTATGGAAAACACCTTGTTATGTACAAATTCATTAGGAGAAAACTAAATTGAACTCTGGGTTGTAGAATGAAATCTAGAGAAGAAACACTTGGGACAGTGCAAACTGTCCAGTGTGACAAATTACCCTGTCTTTCAGTTAAAAACTGTATTAATTGTCAAAGAACTAAACTGCAAGCCTTATATGGTTATAAATACAATTTTTCTAGCTTTCCAACGGTGTAAACCAATTGAAATTCTGACGTACGTAATGAAAGTTATGCATGTTTAAGTGACTAGAGTGCAAGTTGCCTGACAGCAGTAGTATACGTAATTGCACACTGTTTTGTGGCAATTTGTAAACTGTCTTGTAAACAGTTTTAGGACATTGATTCTTCCTTGTTTTACATGAACTAGAATATAGATAAGTGTAGTTAAGTGTAATGGAGGATGTATATGAGCATGCTGCCAAATTTGTGTATGTTATGTGCTTGTAACCTTGCCTTGATTTGATGATCATATGAATTTGCCTTGACATGTATTTGTACTTGTAATGTGATAGAACTAGGAGTAAACTTGGTGGAAGAGGATTGAGTGGATCATCCTAAAGCGAAGAACAAAGGAGTGTGGATCCAAGACTAGCTAAGCTCGGAGTATTGTGAGTGTAGTTATCTTTAGGGTTAGGACTAGGTCCTAACTAATGCATACTTGTTTACACTCTTGAAATGTTAAATGAATCTAATCTTGGGCTTGATCTATAAGGGAAGAATGATTAAAGTATTTCATGAAACATGATCTCAGCCTTGTATACATGTTTGATTCGATTGATAAGCATGTTGAGTTGTAACATTTGTGCTTGTATGCATCATGTGGCATATGATCAATGCTTAAAGAACTTGCTTGTAATGTTATCACACTTGATGAAATGAAACATGAAAACTACATGATATGTGAGCTATGGCTCAATGGCCCAAAGGCCTAATATGAAATGAACTTGCTTGACATGAACTTGAAACACTTGAATAAATGGTAAATCGAACAACCTTGGTAGCTAGTTGGACTAGGTAAAAGGGCATGCCTTAGAATCTAGAGCTCATTGTGTAAGGGAGTGGACTACGGTCCAGGGCTAAGGCCCCTATTTGGTGACAGACGGAGGGTACGTATGTGGTCTTTGGCGACAGTAGGAAGGTTGACTATCACTACGGTGCATCTTGTGGCGACAGTTGGTTGGAGACTTGATTACCTACACAAACCAAGTACCAAGGGGGTTGCTTAATTGATACAACTGTAATAACAATCCTAAAACACATGTGACTTGTCTTGAAGGCCATGAATTGTATGTTGCTTGTCATGTAAGCATGACTTCCTTGATTACTTGTTTTGAAAGCATGTTGTGCTTGATTTATGATATGAAAACATGAAGTATGAATTCTTGTTTCTTGTTCCTTGATATTCGAATGTATGAAAGGCTTAGCTAGGATCATCTATAAAATTTTTGAATGCATGTTATGCATTTTTGATGTCTTTAAAATCTCATAAATTTTTTTGTACAAGGACAGTGCAGGTTGCCAGTTTAAGTTTTAGTAATGGAAATTGTTTTAACTTTGTTTTGTAACATCACCGATTCATGTTTGGTAAAGAATACGGGAAGCGGTGTTACAATTCATCTATGAGACAATGATGCTTCCAAAGTCAGAAATGAGCATTAATAGCTCGAGGGGCTACAATAAACTATTTTTGCAATGAGTCGATGTAGAAAGCAATGTGTAGAATTCAATGCTTATTAACAATACTTACAAGGCAAAAGCTTATGAGTGAGTGTAAACTCCGTAGAAGATGTGTAAAGCAAATGCTGGCTGAAGGGGTAAAATATATGTATTAGTAAAACAGTGTTAAGTGACTTTTGTGTGCAAGTATACACAGTCTGCATGCAATACAACAGTTAAGCTGAGTATCAATCCCATCGAGATTGACTTGGAATTCGGTTGTTTGATTGTTACTTGGCTTAGAAGAAAAGTTGTTTGTCTTGAAGATTGTTTTGGAATTAATAAAAAGAAGAGAAAAATCAAGTAAAACGTTGGCAAGGAAGGTGTTCTTAGTGAATGATGACTGTTGGCAGTGAATACTTGAGTTTAATGGTGCTCGTGTCAGCCTTTGTTGACAAATTGTATTGGCATTGTTTGCCGAGCAGATTTAACATTAGCAACGCCTCTCTCGATGGCCATTGCCATAAATCGATTATGTAAAAACCCCTGTATCTCTATAGGGAATGTTTTTTAATTAATCAAGTTGATTAAGAACGAATCTATACTCTTAGGGGGTAGATATCACTTCTAAAGTAAGTTCATCTACTTGAACGACTTCTCTCGAAGCTTCTCTCCCTAGTATTCAACAACTTAATCATTTCCACCCCAAGTCTGTTAAGTTATTAGGAAGCAATAGGCCAACGGTGTCAGCTCTCGCTTGGCAAAGTATTTAGGAAAAATTCAAGTTTGCCAAATAGAAAAACTTGGCCAAAAATAGTTTTATCATTAAAGAAACTAACACATGAAATCAACGTTTAAACCAAACATCCCTCACCAACTATGAAATTAGTTCATGGTGAGGGGTTTTACCAGCAAAACCATAACCGTTTTCAAATATATCATCACAAAAATAAAAGTAAAACAACTTAAAACAAAATTAGTTCATGGTTGAACCCCCTTCTTTAGTGCAGCCAACTATCACTCTTCGAGCACTCCAATACCTTACTCCAATCATTCAAAGTCTTCCCAATCTCTTCCCCCGCAATCTCTTAATGCTTGATTGGTTGGTGTTTATATAGGCGTGCAAGGGGAGAGAATATGATAACTTCTCAATTGAATTTCAAATGCTCCAAGGATAAGAGATAAAGTCTTATCCGATCAGTGTGATAGCTTATCAAGCTAGGACTGACGTCATCATGCTGATGTTGCCTTGGCACACAAGCTTGTCATGTCTTTGCCAACATAGCTTGGCATCACCTTATCCACTATTTTTTCAGAGGTTGATCCATTTGTGATCTTTAAGGAGCTTGATCATTTCCTATTTTTTGGGGTTTCAATAGCCTTTTGGCATGACATCAAAGTCACTTCTCTGCCAACAAGTGATTGGCACTGTCTGGTTCTTCTATGCCAACAACACTTGGCATTCCCCTTGGCCATCCTAACTGTGTTGCTTTCCTATGCCAAACCTACAAAATAGCCACAAAAACAACCCTTCACATTGGCATAGACATAATACTAAACTCCTTATGCAAACCCATCGTTCTAACAAACTAACGCAACTAAATGTACCTAAAAACAAGCAAGAGTAATGTAAAA
This sequence comes from Hibiscus mutabilis, assembly GCA_019671005.1. Lineage (NCBI taxonomy): Eukaryota > Viridiplantae > Streptophyta > Magnoliopsida > Malvales > Malvaceae > Hibiscus > Hibiscus mutabilis. The sequence goes on along the minus strand of CM033718.1, from coordinate 39,485,361 downwards.
TTGGCATTAAAAACAGTACTTTGGGAGAGGTAACTCACACCCAAACCTAACTCATTGCTTGTCCTCAAGTAATGCAAACAAAGAATAAAAAACAATGAAAAAGTTACGTTTACAAAATTTTGGTTGGAATGCTAACAGATGCCGGCAAACAAAATTTGACTCTTTTTCTATCCTCAATATCTTAGTGCAATAATGCCAAGTATGTAGTAATTCAAGTGCAACAATATAACTATAGTCTAAGTTAATGAATAGTGCATGATGTGTAGGCAATATGTATCCAATATCCTTTCACTCCCTTAGCCAATTTTACTACCTAAACTCATATCTTTATTGTCATCATTTTTTCTTTCTTGCCGAGGGTTTTGTTGGCATTAATTTAAGCTTGCTTCGTGACACTGTTTAGCGTGAGTGATAAGAGGGAGCATACAATGAATCCCCACCTTAATCCATACATCACTGTGCTTTCTCTTCAACTCATACCATAGGGTTTTGGACATGAGAACTAAAAGGGAGCAACCACGAAGCCCCAAGTAACTTATTATCCCTATGTAGAGGAGAGTTTCTATTTTTTATTGCCTTGGCAGGACATTGCTGCCTTATTAGTTTCTTTTTATCCTGACATCATCATCATTTTTTTTCTTTCAATCTGATCTTAGTTTCAAATAGTCTAAGTTTGCTAAGGAACTAGATACATATCACGTGTTAAGTGTAAATTCAATTCCCTAAACTAGAGATCAATTGCCAAGCAATCCTAGCATACTACCCTTCTGGCACGTCATGGCAACTAGAGATTAAAATTTCCTCATTGGAACTAACTATAAATTAAGGCAAAGTTTTCTTTTTTATCTTTTTTTAATGGTTCGATATGCAACTAACTATATGACCTATATGGCACGGCAAGCAAAAATGCAAAAATTTAGACGTGGAATGCATGGCATGGCATAAATGTAAAGAAATGCACACCCCCAAACCCAAGATGTGCATTGTCCTCAATTCATGAAACAACACACACACACACACACACACACATATATATATATATATAAAGCAAAAAATAAAATGCTTGATCATGTGAATGCAATAAGATGGAATGTGAAGGAGTTTAAGTAGAAGATGACTCCCCCTCAGAGACTTCCTCTCGTGTGACACAAGTATTCCTTTTGAAAAGGCTGCTACGATCGGGAGCTTTGCGCTTTATTCTGGTCATGGGTGGCTTTGCAGCAGTGGAGGCTCCAACTTCCTCCTTTTTCTTGGCAGGTTTAACTGGCGATGTAACTAGCTTAGCTTTGGGTTTTTAATTGGGATTTCCTCTGATTCATATAAGGAAACAGTGCTGGCGGATTCAACTTGCACCGAGAACATAGGAATTGTGGCATTGGATTGAGAACTGGCTGGAATGGTTGGCTTAACTGGACTAACTGAACTTGCTGAAATCTTTGGATTGGCTACATAGGCTGGAATGGCTGGACTAGCTGGCATGTCATCTTCATTACTCGAGGGCTTCGTAGGGAAAACTCGGAATGGTGGCACCACTTCAAGGGATAGTTTTTCAAGCACCATCCCTCTTTTGTGTATAGTGCCTCATCTTAGCATTAAGGTCCTCAGCTGTCTCTAGCTTTTGGAGAATAATCTCCTGGTGATGGTAAACTTGGAACAGCACTACCAACGAACTTGCTGGCATGGTCTCTAGCATATTTCCCGACTCTGACATAGGTTTTGGCTTTGCATCGCAACTTTGACTGTTCCCTTGCCCTTTTTCTTTGGCTCAATAGCCGTGAGATTTTTCCATATGCCAGCCGTGATTGATGTTCCCTTTATAATCTGGCCTTGATCTTCATCAAGCCTAAGCACATCATGGCGCATGCAAATGTTAGAAATAAGCAAAGGGAAAAACAAATTGCCTTTACCTTTTGCAACGCACTTATAAGTCTTATCGATGATGATTTTGTCAATGTTGATCTTGCGTCTTTTGATAATAGAATGCAACAAAATTAGCCTCTCTTTCGTGACAGTCTCATTGTGAGATGTAGGCAACAGATTTTCCTTGATGAAGTGGTTCTAGCCTTGCATCTTTGGCTTCAATGCTAACCTCTTCACCGTCTGGTGGCCCTACGATGAAACTATGTCAAGCTCACACAAGTCTGCCAATAGTTTCTTACGTTTGGCAGCGGTCATGGATTAAGCATAGTCAAAGTGCTCATCTCATATATCATTCAAAGGAAAATAGTGAGTTAACATACCCTTCATCAAAACGTACGCATTTACCTCGAATTATCAAGAATGGATAATTTTTTGTCACAAGATGTGCATAAAATTCTTGCACAATGGTGGCGTAGATCTCTCATTTTTGTTTGTAGAAAGAACTCCACCTGGGCATGTTGAAAATGGCCATGAACTCCGGTGGGAATCTCACGGTGGTGTCGGTTTGGAAGTCAAAGTCCTTCTCGTACAAGAAGGATCTTGAGGCAAAGCTTGTTTCAAACTTCTTGCAGATTTATTCATTGAAGAGTCGTTTGAAGGGAGTAGATGAAGATGCCATGGATACGAAGAAAAGGTTGAATCAATTTGAAGGAGAGAATGAGAAAAGACGATTTGAAACTTGCTTGAGGGAAAAAGAGACTGCGAAAAATGTTTGTTGAAAAGTCAGCTAGGGTAAAGTAGATGAAAGATGGAGTGTTTATGGGGTTTTAATGATGATAGTTGATTAAATGGGGGGATATTGATGGAATTTAAAGAGTATTAAGTGGAAAGGATTTTAAAGTGATAAGGTGGAGTGATAAGGTAAAAGGGATAAGGATTGGGTATGAATTTGAGTTGACAAGGTAGTTATGGTGGATTTTATTCTAACCTAACTTGGGCAGCTAGGGTTTAATATTTCAAGAAAGTTATTTTATTATCCAATCAAGCTACGGTTTTCTATTCCTTCATCATCACGTAAACCGTTGCATGCCAAGATGCATTGTGCATGGCATTGCCCATGGCAAGCACACTGGTTGTGTCACTGGCATCAATTCTACATACACTCAAAAGAAACTTATGAACACAGAAAGGGAATAAAACTGAAAAACAACAAAAAGAAAAATAAAACCTGAGTCCTAAAACAAATAAAAATAACTATACTAATATTTACAAGGAGTTCAGACCCGATGATGTTTCATGTTAACTCTTCCAAGAGGATCACCATATTGGCGTTGTTTTGATTACCTTCCATGTAATGCTTAAGAAGTTGGCCATTTACCTTGAAAATTTCTTCCATCCTTAAGTTCTTAATGTCCATAGCTCTATAAGTGTATGGTTTAACAACTTCATAAGGACCCGTCCATCTTGATTTGAGTTTTCCTAGAAATAGTTTAAGGTGTGAATTAAACAATAGAACATGTTGACCTATTTCAAATTGCCTTGTCATTATCCTACTATCATGCCAACGTTTTGCCTTCTCCTTGTAGATCCTTGCATTCTCATAGGCTTGTGTCCTAAATTCCTCCAACTCATTGAGGTCGAGTCACTTCTTTTTTCCAGTAACTCTCCATGCCATGTCAAGTTTTCTGATGGCCCAATAGGCTTTATGTTAAAGTTCAACTGGCAAATGGCATGGTTTACCAAAAATGAGTCTAAACAATGAAGTACCCAAAGGAGTTTTGAAACCAGTCCTATAAGCCCAGAAGGACTAATCTAGTCTCAGAGACCAGTGTTTCCTTGTTGGATTTACAGTTTTCTCTAGAATGTTCTTGATCTCCTTGTTTGAAATCTCAGCATGCCCATTTATCTGTGGATGGTATGTTGTCGCAATTATTTGATGTATACCATATTTGCACAAAGCTTTAGAGATTAAATTACATTTAAAATGAGTACCCTCATCATAAATTATTTCTCTAGAGGAACAAAATCGGGTAAAAATGAGTTTATGCTAAAACTTGGCAACGACCTTAGCATCATTTGTTGGTAGGGAAACAACCTCTACCCACTTAGATATACAGTCAACAACCAAAAGAATATATACATTACTAAATGATGGAGGGAATGGACCTATACAGTCTATCCCCCATACATCAAATAAATCCACAGGCATAATATTTTGAAGTGGTAGTTGGTGTCGGTCAGAGATGTTTCTTGTTCGTTGGCATCGGTCACATGCCTTCGCATACTCATGGGCATCTTTATATAGAGTCAGCCAAAAGAATCCGGATTGCAGCACCTTGGCATAGTCTTCATCCCCTCAAAGTGACCTCCATATGGTGCCGCGTGGCATAAATGCAGTATGTTATGTTGTTCATCCTCGGGCATACACCGATGGATCACTTGATCGGCACATTGTTTGAACAATATTGACTTATCCCAATAGTATTGCCTAACTTCTCACGAGAATCTTTTCTTCGAATTGTATACCAAGTCTGGTTGAACGATGTTACTCACCAGGCAGTTGACAATGTTAGCGTACCAAGTCATAGCATTCACTACAAGCAAGTATTTGTCAGGAAATTCATCTATAATAACTTTAGTCTTACCATATTCAATGTGATGCTCTAAATGTGAAAGGTGGTCAGCTACTAAGTTTTCACTGCCTTTCATTTCTCTAATGTCTAGGTCAAATTCTTGAAGCAAGAACGTCCATCGGATTAGTCTGGGCTTGGCATCCTCCTTTGCCAAGAGATATTTCAATGTCGAATGATCTGCATAAACCACAACCTTGTTACCAATTAGATAAGATCTAAATTTATCAAGAGCAAATACAACTGCAAGAAATTCTTTCTCGGTTGTAGACTAATTAAGTTGTGATGTATTAAAGGTTCTGCTAGCATAGTAGCCGTTGTCCCAGAACCTTTCCAACGGTGTTGTCACTGGCATCGCACATGAGCTCAAAGGGCTCATTACAATTTGGTGCTATGACTATAGGGGCATCAATCAATTTCTCTTTAAGCTCATGAAATGCTCTCAAACAAGAATCGTCAAATGCAAAAGTGGCATTATGTTCCAACAACAAGCATAAAGGCTAAGGAATTTTTGAAAAATCTTTAATAAACCGCCAATAAAAACTGGCATGACCTAGAAAACTCCTTATACCTTTAACAGTCGTCAGAGGCGATAATTGCTTGATTACCTCCACTTTGGCTTGATCAACTTCTAGTCTTCTCTTGGTTACCTTGTGACCGAGAACAATGCCCTCCTTCACCATGAAGTGGCATTTCTCACAGTTCAATACTAGGTTTGGCTCGATGCACCTCTTTAAGACTTGCTCCAAACTATGAATGCATTCCTCAAACATTTTACCAAACACTAAGAAATTATCCATGAATACTTCTATGTTGTGCTCGATCATATAAAAAATGGACATCATGCAACGTTGTAATGTTGTCGGCGCATTACATAAGCCGAACGGTGTCCTTATAGAAGCAAACGTCCTATAAGGGCACAGAAATGTTGTCTTCTCTTGATCATCAGGGGCAATGGCAATCTGATTATAACCCAAATAACTATCTAAGAAACAATATAAAGCTTTACCTGCCAATTTGTCTAACATTCGGTCGATGAAAGGCATTAGGAAGCGGTCCTTCCTTATAGCCTTATTCAACCTTCTATAATCCATGCACACTCTCCATCCGGTGATGGTCCTAGAGGGAATCAATTAAGCTTCACTGTTTTTCACCACGGTCATGCCACCTTTCTTTGGCATGCATTCTACCGGCTAACCCATGAGCTTTCGAAAATGGGATAAATGATACCAGCATCAAGCCATTTTATGATCTCCTTTTTTACTACCTCTTTCATGCTCGGGTTTAGCCTTGTTTGGCCTTTAATGGCTCTACCATGGTACTCTTCCAGAATGATTTTGTGCATGCAAATGGTTTGGCCTTTAATGGTTCTACCATGACATACTTCATGGTGTCATTCAAATAGTATGACAAGCAATAGACATGGATCACAGTTCAAGCTTTAACACATACATAAATTGAATCAATAACATATTCAAGCAATATTCATACTTCTCAAGTCAAGTATAACCCCATTTCATTTCAAAGCTTGTATTTCAAGTAACAATTACAAGTAGTACTTTTAAGCAAGACAATTCAAGTGTAAACATTAACCATTTCGAGTTTTGGATTTCAAGCAACAAGTAAATTCCATGCTAACATTCTTAATTGTTATCTCTTTTAACTCAATACTTGGTATATAGTTGTCTAGGTAATGAGTCACCAACCAAACTGTCACCAAATAACAAGTTAGTGGTCATTACCCTCCTACTATCGCCCAAGACCAATCACATGTCCCTCCTACTGTCGCCATTTACGAGCCTTAGCCTTGGATCGTATTCCACCCAACACAAAAAGAGCTCTAGACTCTATGGCATGCCATCCTACATATGACCACTAACGACCAAGGCTTTGTTCAATTATGAATCACTTATTCAAATATTACATGTTCAAGTCAAGCAATAGCTTATTCAAGGATCAATTCGAGTGATACATTGCAAGATCATGCTTATATATATAGCCCTTAGGCCATTTGATCCTTAGCTCACTAGTTCATGTATTTTCTTATGATATTCATGTAGTATTTTCATGCATTCGATTAAAGCATTTAGCCATATCACCATATCACATTTACAAGCACCATTAATATCACATATCACATAGTAGTCATTCTTCCCATTTATCAAGATAAAAAATGCTAGCAAGGCAATAAATTTAGGCATGTATATCCTAACCCTATTTTTTTGCTACACTCACACTACTCCAAGCTATTTTTGGTCTTGGATCCAAATTCCCTTTTGTTTTCCCCTAGCTTGACCAGCTCTTTCTCTCTACAGTTCGGTAAGCTCTCAAGCGGAAGAGGATGGTACTTTGGATAATGGAAATCCAAATGACGGACCCCTCTCTACTAGGATACACCAAGAAACGCAATGTGTACTAGCCCCAAACTTCTATTTGTTTAACATGCAATTTTTACATTCTTATAGTTTCCATTTTGGCCCCCTTTTTAATTGGTCACTCGATTAGATAAGAATTCAAGTTTGTCACCATAATTCAAGTGTCTTCCTTTTAGTTGTCACAATTAGCTTCCTAAACATTCATTTGATTAGGGCATGGTTTAATTAGACAATAATTTTAATAGTAGTAACATCTTTTAGACCTGGTTTAGGGGTGTTAATATTCCCTCCCCCTTAAAATAAATTTGCCCTCGAATTTTACCTAAATTAAATAGGTGAGGGAATTGTTTCCTCATGACTGCCTTCGATTCCCACGTCGCTTCTTCTATCTTATGGTTTCTCCATAACACCTTCACTAGAGGTACGATTTTTTTCAAAGCTTTGTAACTTCACGATCTAGAATCTGGACTGGTTCTTCTTTGTATGACAAGTCAGGGTTCAATTCAACTTCTTGATGTTCTAGTACGTGGGATGGATCAGATCTGTATCTTCTTAGCATAGATACGTGAAACACATTGTGGATTATATTGAACTTACTAGGAAGAGCTAAACGATGGGCCACTGGCCCTATCCTTTAATTGATCTCAAAAGGTCTGATAAACCGGGGCTGAGCTTCCCCTTTCTTCCAAACCTTAAGATCTTCTTCCAATGAGATACTTTAAGGAAGACCTTGTCTCCTACATTGTAATGAATGTCTCTCCTTTTTAAGTCTGCATAGGCCTTCTGCCTATCGAAAGCTGCCTTCACTCAGCTATGAATGATCTGTACTTGTTCTTTAGTTTCTCTAAGCAGTTGAGGTCCCAAAACTTTGTTCCCTCCCAATTCAGACCAACATAAGGAAGTCCTACATTTCCTCCCGTATAAGACTTCAAATGGTGCCATTTTAATAGATGCCTGGTAGCTATTATTGTAAGCAAACTCTACTAGGGGTAGAGACTTTTCCCAGTACTTTCCAAAGTCTATTACACAAGCACGCAACATATCTTCGAGTACTTGAATTATCCTTTTGGATTGTCCATCAATTTGAGGATGGAAGGCTGTTCTAAAATGTACTTTAGACCCTAAAGCCTTTTGCAAGGGTTTCTAAAATCGAGAAGCAAATCTGGGGTCTCGATCAAAGATTATAACTATAGGTACACCGTGCAACCGAATCACTTCTCGAATATATAGCTTGGCCAAGACTTTCAAGCTCATGTTCATTCGAACATGGATGAAGTGTGTAGATTTTGAGAATCTATCAATGATCACCCGCACAACATCATTCTTTATTGGGGTTGAAGGAAGACCAGTAACAAAGTCCATAGTTATACGGTCCCATTTCCATTGAGGAAATTGGATAGGTTGAAGCAGTCTCGTAGGGGTTCTGTGCTCGGGTTTAACCCTTTGACAAGTCATGTACTTTGATACAAAGTCTATAATAACTGACTTCATGCCTGGCCACCAATACAGTAGTTTTAGGTCTTTATACACTTTCACTGATCCCAGATGTATCGAGAAAGAACTTTGATGAGCTTCTTGTAATATCTCTTTCTTGAGTTCTTTGTTATCGGGAACACATACTCTATCCTTAAAATAGAGAAGTCCATTTGGCTTAATGGAGAATTCAGGATTAGGTTCTGAATCTAGCTTTAAGATGATCTTCTGAAGAGCTGGATTAGTTTGCTAGAGATCCTTGATTCTCGAGATTAGACTAGATTGAACTTGGAGTTCAGATAGGAATTTTTGTCCTTTGTATAAACAGAAATGAGCATTGATTGCTAAGGAAGCTACAAAAAAATTCACAAGGTTACTTATACAAGTTAGGAATAGATTGTTTCAAGATAACATCTAATATTTAGAATCGAGGGTTTACCCGAGTATGGTCTGTGACTAAAGGCATCAGCAACCACATTTGCTTTCCCCGGATGGTAGTCTATGACCAGATCGTAATCTTTAAGCAATTCTAGCCATCTTCTTTTCCTTAGATCCAAGTCCTTTTGAGTTAGGAGGTACTTGAAACTTTTATGATCCGTATACAAGTTGCACTTCTCTTCATACAAGTAATGTCTCCAGATTTTGAGTGCAAACACAATGGTTGCCAATTCCAGATCGTGTGTAGGGTAGTTTAATTCATGTGGCTTTAACTGACGTGAGGCATAACCTACCACATTCCCATCTTGCATTATGACACAACCTAGCCCCAAATGAGTTGCATCACCATAAACGGTGAACTCTTTTCCCGATTATAGTTAGATAAGAACCGGAGCATGAGTAAGGGCTTGTTTAAGCTGGTCAAAGCTTCTTTGTTGGTTCTCTAACCAAATAAACGGTTCATCTTTGCGGAGTAGCTTAGCAAAGGGTGCGGCTGTAGAGGAAAATCCTTTGACAAATCATCGATAGTACCCAGCTAAACTGAGAAAGCTTCTAACGTCACCCACATTTCACGGAGGTCTCCAATCCAGGATAGATTGAATCTTCCTTGGAACTACTTTGATCCCTTCGGCCGAGATAACATGTAAAAAAATGACACTTCTGATAGCCAAAATTCACATTTGGTAAACTTTGCAAATACTTGACATTCACGGAGGGTTTGCAACACAATTCAGAGGTGTTCAGAGTGTTCTTCCTTGTTCTGAGAATACACCAAAATGTCATCGATAAAGATGACCACGAACTTATCGAGATAAGGCTTGAATACACGATTCATGAGATCTATGAATGCAGTCGGAGCATTCATTAACCCGAATGGCATTACGAGGAATTCATAATGTCCGTAACGAGTCCAGAATGCTGTCTTGGGTACATCTTCTTCTTTTACCCTCATTTTATAGTATCCCGATCGAAGACCGATCTTTGAAAACACTACAACATCCTTGAGTTGATCGAAAAGATCTTCAATCCTTGGTAGAGGATATCTATTCTTGATGGTGAGTTTGTTCAATTGTCTGTAATCAATACAGAGTCTCATAGTCCCATCTTTCTTCTTCACAAACAAGACTGGAGCACCCTAGGGAGACGAACTGGGTCTAATGAAACCCTTGTATCGTAAATCTTGAAGTTGCTTATTGAGTTCCTTCAAATCAATTGGTGCCATTCGATAGGGTGTGATGGACATCGGATTCGTTCCAGGTTGAACATCAATCCCGAACTCAACTTCTCTGATTGGAGGGAGACCAAGGAGTTCCTCGGGAAGAACATTGAGAAATTCAAATAAAATTGGCATGTTCGATAGGTCAAAATCAATTTCATCTTGTATAACCGTGGTAGCAAAGATTGAGGTAGGTTTCTTATCAATAAGAATGATGGATTCCTTTCCTAAACCTCGAAGATAAAGTCTCATATTTTGGCAATCTAGCCAGGCTTGGTGTTTCCCTAACCAATCTAGTCCTAATACTAAATCAAATTCACAGGATGGTTGTACGTAAAGATCAACATAAAAGGGTATGTTTCAAATGTACAAGGGACAATCTTTACAAATGAAGTTTATGGTTGTAATTCCCTTATAGGGTTCAAAATTACTAGACTTTGGTTTACCGTTTCACGATTCAAATTTGATTTCACAATCAAGGTTGAACAAACAAAAGAGTGTGTAGATCCCGAGTCTATTAAAGCATAAACAGGACTTGTATTTAAGTCAACGGTACCTACTATGACATCGAGTGATTCTTCATCTTCTTTTCCTTGAATATGGTAGATCCATGTAGGAGCCCGAGATTCCTAACAGTTCGAGTTCTGACCCTTGTTCTTTATCGGATTCCCATAATGAGCTTGTCTAGGTCCTCTACTTCAGAATGTTTGTGCAGAGCTAGCATTTATAGGAGTTCAGCTCGGAAGCTTGTTAGGATTCTGAGGGCAATCCCTTGTGTATTGATCTGAAGCTCCAAACAAATAGCATAGATTTGATTGAGTTCTACACTGGCCCGAGTGGTGCTTCTGGCAAAACTTGCAATTAGGGAGTTGAGCAGCTTTACCACAATTCCCCGTACTATTAACAAAAGTGACCGGGGCTGAAGGCTGGGATATCGATTGAGGTTTCGATATGAAATTACTCTTCTGAGAACGAGTATAGGTTGAGGAGTTCTCCTTGTAATACTTGGGCTTCTTAGACTGCCAATGAGGCTTGTCTTCCTTCATAGACCTTTTATCCTTCTAGATACTACCACTGTTGCGTTTCTCTGAGTCCTTCATCCTTGCCTCGGTTGTAATAACTCAGTTCACTAATGTAACACCCTAAACCTAGCCTAGGAAGGTTACCACTATCTAAGCCATTGACTAATTGAATTATGTTCTAATCAAATTAAAGAGGAAAGAACATTAACTATCTTTTAGATCAAATAAGTGAAATTAGAACCAAATCGAAGTGAAATTAAAACTAGAAAGCTTAAATGGAAGGATGGAAGTGTGAACATACAAAGCTCTAGAGTTTGCATGTAAATTGAATTAAAATTGGAGGCCTAGACACATGTTCTCATTTGATGAAAACATGTGCATCGTGAGTGATGACTCACGGCAACTAGGTGAGAAAGATGAAAAAAATTGTGTTATCTTCTTCATCCACCATAGCCGAATGTTTGAGAGAGAAAGAAGGAGAAAAAGCTTCTTAGACCATCTTCAATTCATGTTTCTTGTTGAGCTTTGATCAAATTAGCTTAGGAGAAGGTAAAATGCTTGATTCCTCACTTGAATTACATGATTGAATCTTGAATTAGTGGTATTCTTGTTGCCTAATTTGAATAGGATGATTGTTATGCATGTTATAATGATGTTAGCTTCTAATGATCCTTGAAATTGTGAGTGTTAGTAGCCAAATTGCGAAAGAGAATGTGCATGGTTACTGGAAATTGAGGATAGGGATCATAGTTGAAACTAGTTTTGATTAGGGACTGTTTTGCTAGATAAAAAGGTGTAAACATGCTTAATTGTATATGTTGCCATGTTTTAATCACATTGTTAGATGAATTGAGACTTGAATAGAGTAAATAGCTTGCTGGAAAATGAATGCATATAGTTGGATTGGTTAGAGCTAGGTAATGGACTGCTCAAATGGTGAATTAGAGGAATGTTGTTGATCAAATGGATCAAATTGAACATAGTACTATAATGCCCTGTTATAATCACATTGATAGGTGAATTAGACTGACCTAGACATGTAAGAACATGAAAATAAGTTGAATTATAATGTTAGAATCTTGTTTAGATGAATTATGAAGATTGAAGGTTAACCTAGTGAAATCTTCCCATAATACTCTATTATGGGCAATAACTTTGAAAAATCACCATAAATTGTATAAATGGAATTTAAGGCTGAAATTTTTATATACAATGCCTTAACATGTCTAAATTCATTGGGAGAAAACAAAACTAAATTTTGGATTGTGGAATGAATTGTAGAGAAGAAACATTAGAGACAGTGCAAACTGTTTAGTGTTGTAAGTTGCCCTATCTTTAAGTTAAAAACTGTATTAATTGGCAAAGGATTAAAATGCAAGACCTATATGGTTAGAAAGACAATTAAGTTAGCTTTCCAACAGTGTAAACCTATTGAAATTTTGACGTACGGAATGAAGGTTATATGTGTTTGAGTAGAGTACATGCTACCTGGTAGTAACAGTTTAGGTATCGTGGTGGTTTTGTAAACTATTTTGCAAATAGTTTTGGGACAGTTTAAATGATGCCCTGTTTTGCCTTAATATGGAATGTAGCCAGTTTGGTAATGTGTATTAAGGTGTGTGTGTGAATAAACTATCTGTTTGGTACATATAATGTATTAACCTTGCTGCCATGTTGAATGATTTTGTGATTACATGTTTTGACCTTGTTCTATCTATGTGATTTACTAGAGCAAGGAGAGGAGTTTGGAGAAGGATCTAAAGTCGAGCATTCAAGGGAAAAGCAAAAGGGAATAGTCTATCGAGACTAGCTAGCTTGGGGAGTTTTGTGAGTGTGGTTTATTCTAGAGTTAGGACTAGGTCCTAACTAAAGCAAGCAAGTCTAAATTCTTGAATTGTTAAATTGGACTTAATATGATCTTGACCTAATAAGGGAAGTATGAATTAAGATAATACATGAAATAGAATGCTAGTATGCATATGTGGTAATATTGATGCTTTTATGTATGACATTGTATTGTGACCAATTGCTTAAACTGAATGCTTGATGTGCTAGCTTAGATGATGCAATGAACACTTGAAATGTTGAGTTATGGCTCTATTGGCCTAAGGGCTTAATGCATGTATACACTTCCCATTCAATACTCGAAATGACTCGTGAAAAAGATAAGGCTTGACATGAACTTGTACACTTGAATGATACATGATCTTGAACTTGAAAAGCTTGAAATCCTTGAATAAATGAATTATAATCAACCAACCTTGGTTGCTAGTTGAATAGGTAGAAGGGCATGCCTTAGAGTCTAGAGCTCATTGTGTTAAGGTGGACTACAGTCCAGGGCTAAGTCCCCTAATTGGTGACAGACGGAGGGTACATATGTGGTCTTTGGCGACAGTAGGAGGGTTGAGCAGTACTATGGTACATCTTGTGGTGACAGTTGGTTGGAGACTCGATTACCTAAACAAACTATGAACCAAGGATTGTGTTAAAAAGATAATAAATGAGCTAATAAGAATGAATAGCTTGATTACTTGTCATGTAAGAATGATTTGCTTTATTTCTTGTTATGTAAGCATGAATTGCTTGATTTCTTGTTATGTAAGCATGAATTGCTTGACTACTTGATATGTGACCACGAATAGCTTGATTATTTGAAATGGATAAGCATGAATTATGATTAATTGTCTCTTCCTTCTTATGCTATTCAAATACCTTGAAATCCTTAGCTAGGATCATTCTTGACTAATTGACACTTAATTTGATATAACAATTGGTTAGAACTACCTCTCTAAGTGCATTCTTGTACTTATCACTATTGTTTTCATCCTTCCCAACTATAGGATAAAGGATTCGATCGTTGCTTGATCCTGAAGTCTTATTTCTTGAGCTCGAAGCAATACACAAGCATAGCTCAAGTATGTTTCATACTTGTTTTGTATTTCTCCTAGTTGGTGGCACCTAGACATATACATGTAGCTAGGACTAGACCATTCATCTTGTTTGTTTTGGGAGGAATGTGTATATGCATGAACATGGCTACTTGATGTTTTGAATGCTTGTATATATTCTCTTGTATGGGCCTTCCATGTTAAGAACATAGTTGTTCAGACTTAAGTATGTATTGAACTCAAATTATATGTAATGTAAAAGTAGTTGCTGCACATATGTGAATATATGTGGAGTGTTCAAAGTGATTGATCTAGCCTATTGAGCCATTCGAATGCCTTGTGAACTTATATAGTCACTTGTGTGAATATACCATGTTGTAGGTGGTTTTATGTGTGTGTATGGTAAATGCCAAATGGTATTACTTGTTTGGAGATAAGATACATGAAATTGCATGTTCAAATGATCATGTTTAGTAAATTTAGGTAAGAAATGTTACATGTATCAATATAAGGAAAAATGAAATGAAATGGAAGCATGTTTGTCCACTTATGCTATTCGAATGCTAGTGTATGGTGATGTTAATTGAAATGTTAAAGTAGTAACCTATAATGTCTTGTAAACAAAATATGAGATTGCTTGCTACTTAAGTAACTCATCTAGTAGGGAGGAGTTAACCTATTCTTGCCTCGTTCTTGCTTGTAATGTTCTTCGTTACGCTCCTAAGCCAGCTTGCTACTAACCCGGGGTAGGGGGTGTTACATTTATTGGTAATCAGAGCTTTTTAGTCGGTTCTAGGACTAAACCAGGCTCTCTTGCATCATATAGGATACTTGTGCCACCTAGGAGACTTATATTGTATAGCTTGTGTCTTTGCTTAACTAAACTGAATTCCTAATTGTTCCATTGAACGTAGAATGTCGGAAACAAGGCTCGCTCGGGACGATGAAAGTCCTGAAGGCTCCTCGAATGAAGGAGATAGTGTGAGGATGGAGCAGAATCCTCCACAACAACAAGCTCAATCTCGAGCCCAAGCTGCTACTGAACAAGAAGCTCCTGCTATAAATCCTGTGCAATAGGAATGTCTCCTGAGCATGAAGGAGATGTTTGATCATCTTGTAACTACTTTGAAACGAGACCATCCTATTCCTCCTCCTACTGCTGTTCCAATTAGAGCCTCGATTGACAAACTGGCTCAACACCGGGCTTATACCTTTGCCGATACTAATGAAGCCAATCTCGAAGTAGCTGAGTATTGGTTAAAGGCCACTACTCGAATCCTGACCAAACAACTACTCTGTTCTGATGAACACAAACTCGAATATGCTATAGCCTTGTTGGCAGATGAAGCTCTAAGCTGGTGGGTAACCACTACCCTGACTGCTCCTGCTGAAGTTGTAACATAGAAACTCTTCCTCGAGGAATTCAAGAAGAAATACATCAGTGAACAATACTTGGCCAAGTGCCGGAAGCGTTTCTTGTACCTCAAGTAAGGTGGTCGACCTATCGAAAAATACGTGAGCGATTTTTGCAAATATTGCAAGTACAAGTTAGAATACGTTAAGACTAATGCTGACAAGTGTTGAATGTTTATCGATGGACTGAATGATGAACTAAGTCCAATATTCACCGCCCTAGGTATAATTGACTTCCATAATTTGGTGAACCAGGCTATTGCAACCGAGGCGAAGATGAAGGCCTCTAAGAAACGCAAGAGTGGCAGTTCCATGAAAGGGAAATGATCCAAGAATGATGACAAGCCTCACTGGCAGTTAGAGAAATCTAAACACTCCAAAGACCACTCTTCGAATTACACTATTGTTCAGAAGAGAAACTACATACCGAGACCTCAATCGGTATCCAAGCCATTAGCCCCGATCATCTTTGTTGATAGTACAGGGAATTTCAGCAAAGCTCTTCAATATCCTACTTGCAAGTTATGCCAGAAGCACCACACTGGCCAATGTATAACTGAACATAATCTATGTTTCTTATGTGGAGCCTTTGATCACTATATCAGAGATTGTCCTCAGAATCCTAACAAGGTTCCGAATCGAGCTCCTGCAAATGCTAGCTTAGCTCATTCAATTCGAAATAAAGGTCCTAGACAAGCTCATTATGGAAATCAGGGGAAGGGCAAAGGACAACATTCGAACACCCCTACTCACTAGGAATCTCGGGCTCCTGCTCGAATTTATCATATCCAGGGAAAAGAAGATGAAGAATCACCCAATGTCATAGCAGGTACCGTTGAGCTAAATTTAACTCCTGTTTATGCTTTAATAGACTTGAGATCCACACATTCTTTTGTATGCTTATCTTTGATTGTAAAATTGAAATTGAAACCTGAAATTGTTGATAAAGGCCTTGTAGTTCCGAACCCTATAGGGGGAATCACATCCATTAACTTCCTTTGCAAGGAATGTCCTATAATCATTCGAAACATACCTTTCCTATTGATCTATATGTATTGCCAACTTGTGAGATCGATCTAGTGCTAGGACTAGATTGGTTAAGCAAGCATGAAGCCTAGGTAGATTGCCAAAATATGAGACTTTATCTCTGCGGTTTAGGAAAGGAATCTATTATCCTAATTGATAGGAAACCGACCTCAATCTTTGCTACTATGGTCTTACAAGATAAACTTAAATTTGGCTTACCTAGTATGCCAATTGTATCTGAATTCGTTGATGTTTTCCCGATGAACTCTCTACTCTCCCTCCAACCAGAGAAGTAGAGTTCGGGATCGAAGTTCAACCTAGAACAACTCCGGCATCCATCACACCTTATCTAATGGCACCTATTGAGTTGAAAGAACTCAAGAAGCAACTCCAGTCTTGTTCGTGAAGAAGAAAGACAGGACTATGAGACTTTGTATTGACTACAGACAATTGAACAAGCTTATTATCAATAATAGATACCCCTAGCCAAAAATTGAAGATCTTTTCATCAACTAAAAGATGCTGCAGTATTCTCAAAGATCAATCTTCAATCGGGATACTACCAAATGAGGGTAAAAGAATAAGATGTACCCAAGACATCCTTTCGTACTTGATATGGCCATTTTGAATTCCTTCTAATGCCATTCGGGTTAACAAATGTTCCGACTACTTTCATGGACCTCATGAACTGTGTATTCAAGCACTATCTTGACAAGTTCGTGGTCGTCTTCATTGATGACATTCTGGTGTATTTTCGAAATACGAAAGAACATTCTGAACACCTTCAAATTGTACTGCAAACTCTTCGAGAATGTCAATTGTTTGCAAAGTTCTCTAAACGTGAATTTTGGCCATCAAAAGTCTCGTTCCTTGGCCATGTCATCTCGGTAGAAGGGATTAAAGTAGACCCGAGCAAAATTCAATCCATCCTGGATTGGAGACCTAAGAGGAATGTTCGTGAGGTCGGAAGCTTTATCGGTTTAGCTAGGTATTATCGATATTTTGTCAAGGGATTCTCATCCATTGCGGCAAGCTTGACTAAGCTAACTCGCAAAGATACACCCTTTGTATGGTCAGAGAACCAACAACGAAGCTTCGATCAGCTTAAACAAGCCCTGACTCATGCTTCGGTTCTCATCCAACCAGTATCGGGCAAAGAGTACACAGCTTACAGTGATGCATCTCATTTGGGACTAGGATGTGTCCTAATGCAAGATGAAAACGTGGTAGCTTACGCTTCAAGGCAACTAAAACCACACAAGTCAAACTACCCTACACATGATCTGGAATTGATAGCTATCGTGTTTGCACTCAAAGTTTGGAGACATTACTTGTACGGGGAGAAATGCAACCTGTTCACGGACCACAAGAGTCTCAAATACCTCCTAACTCATAAATACTTGAATTTGAGGCAAAGGAAATGGCTAGAGTTACTTAAAGACCACGATTTGCTTATCGACCACCATCCGAGGAAAGCAAATGAGGTTGTTGATGCCCTTAGTCGTAGATCATACTCGGGTAAACCCTTAAATCTAAATACTAGAATAATTCATTCGAAATGTTCCTTTCTTGACTTGCAAGTAACCGTTCGAATTAAACCTTTCTTGACTTACAAGTAACCATTCGAAAATCTCCCTTAATGATCTTGTCCATTCATTTGTAGCTTCCTTGGCTATCAATTATCATTTCCATTTATCGAAAGGACATAAATTATTTTCTGAACTTCAAGTTCAATCTAGTCTAATCTCGAGAATCAAAGAACTCTAACAAATTGATCTAGATCTTCAGAATATCATGTCCAAGCTAGATTCTGGGTCTAATTCTAACTTCTCCCTCAAGTTGAATGGACTCCTCTATTTCAAAGATAGATTATGTGTTCCTAACAATGAGTAACTAAGACAAGAGATGTTACAAGAAGCTCACCAAAGCTTATTCTCGATTCACCTGGATCGGTTAAGATGTACAAGGACCAAAAGCCACTGTACTGGTGGCCAGGAATAAAAACGGCTATCACATACTTTGTTTCAAAGTGCCTAACTTGTCAAAGAGTCAAAGCCGAGCATCAAGTCCCCATTAGACTGCTCCAACCCATCGAATTCGATCAGTGGTAATGGGGTCGGATAACAATGGACTTCGTTACTGGTCTTCCTTCGACTCCATGAAAGAATGATGTTGTATGGGTGATTGTTGATAGATTCACAAAGTCTACTAATTTCATCCCTATTCGAATGAACATGAGCTTGGAAACCTTATCCGAGCTATACATCCTTGATGTGATTCCATTAGACGGTGTACCTACATCTATAATCTCTGATCGAGACCCCAGATTTGCTTCTCAATTCTGTAATTCCTTATAGAAGGCTCTATAAGCTAAAGTGAACCTTAGTACAACCTTTCATCCTCAATCAGATGGACAGTCTGAAAGAATCATCCAAGTGCTTGAAGACATGCTACGTGCTTGTGTTATAGACTTCAGAAAGAACTAGGAGAAATCTGTACCCCTAGCATAGTTTACTTACAACAATAGCTTCCAGACATCTATCCAGATGGATCCCTTCAAACTTCTATACGAAAGGAAATGTAGAACTCCCTTGTGTTGGTCTGAAGTATGAGAAAACAAAGTATTGGGACCTCAATTGCTCAGAGAAACCGAAGAACAAGTGAAGATCATTCACAATCGATTAAAAGTAGCCTTTGATAGGCAGAAAGCATATGCAGACTTAAAAAGGAAAGACATCCAGCATAATGTTGGAGACAAGGTCTTTCTCAAAGTCTCCCCTTCGAAGAAAGTCTTTCGGTTTGGAAGAAAAGGGAAACTCAGTCCCCAATTCATTGGTTCATTTAAAATCATTGAAAGGATAGGGACAGTGGCCTATCGATTGGCTTTCCAGTGAATTTGACAAGATTCACAATGTCTTTCACGTATCTATGCTTAGAAGATATAGATCTGATCCATCACACTTATTAGAGCCTTAAGAAGTGGAATTGAATCCTTACTTGTCTTACGAAGAAGAACCAGTCCAAATTCTTGATCGTGTAGTTAGAAAGCTCAGGAACAAAACTGTTCCTCTTGTCAAAATCTTGTGGAGAAACCACAAGGTAGAAGAGGCAACGTGTGAATCGGAAGAAGTTATGAGGAAGCAATATCCTTACCTATTTGATTCAGGTAAATTCGAGGACGAATTTATTTTTAAGAGGGAGAATTGTAACACCCTAAACCTGGCCTAGGAAGGTTACCACTATCTAAGCTATTGACTAATTGAATTATGTGCTAATCAAATTAAAGAGGAAAGAACATTAGTTATCTTTTAGATCAAATAAGTGAAAGTAGAACCAAATCGAATTGAAATTAAAACTAGAAGGCTTAAATGGTAGGATGGAAATGTGAACATGCAAAGCTCTAGGGTTTGCATGTAAATTGAATTAAAATTGGAGGCTTAGGCACATGTTCTCATTTGATGAAAACATGTACCTTGTGAGTGATAACTCACGACAACTAGGTGAGAAAGATGAACAAAAATTGTGTTATCTTCTTCATCCACCATAGCCGAATGTTTGAGAGAGAAAGAAGGAGAAAAAGCATCTTAGACCATCTTCCATTCATGTTTCTTGTTGAGCTTTGATCAAATTAGCTTAGGAGAAGGTAAAATGCTTGATTCCTCACTTCAATTACATGCTTGAATCTTGAATTAGTGGTATTCATGTTGCCTAATTTGAATAGGATGATTGTTATGCATGTTATAATGATGTTAGATTCTAATGATCCTTGAAATTTGGAGTGTTAGTAGCCAAATTGCTAAAGAGAATGTGTATGGTTGTTGGTAATTGAGGATAGGGATCATAGTTGAAACTAGTTTTGATTAGGGATTGTTTTGCTATATGAAAATTTGTAAACATGCTTCATTGTATATGCTGCCCTGTTTTGATCACATTGCTAGATGAATTGAGACTTGAATAGAGTAAATAGCTTGCTGGAAAATGAATACATATAGTTGGATTGGTTAGAGCTAGGTAATGGACTGCTCAGTTGGTGAATTAGAGGAATGTTTTTGATCAAAAGGATCAAATTGAACATAGCACTATAATGCCTTGTTATAATCACATTGATAGGTGAATTATACTGACCTAGACATGTAACAACATGAAAATAAGTTGAATTATAATACTAGAATCTTGTTTAGATGAATTATGAAGCTAGAAGCTTAACCTAGTGAAATCCGCCCAGAATACTCTGTTCTGGGCATTAGCTTTGAAAAATCACCATAAATATTTTAAATGGAATTTAAGGATGAAATATTTATGGAAAATACTTTAACATGTCTAAAATCATTAGGAGAAAACAAAACTAAATTCTGGACTGTAGAATGAAATTTAGAGAAGAAACACTAGGGACAGTGCAAATTGTACAGTGTTGTAAGTTGCCCTGTATTTAAGTTAAAAACTGTAATAATTGGCAAAGGATTAAAATGCAAGACCTATATGGTTAGAAAGACAATTAAGTTATCTTTCCAACGGTGTAAACCATTTGAAATTCCGACGTACGGAATGAAAGTTATGCATGTTTAAGTGAGCAGAGTACATGCTGCCTAGTAGTATCAGTTTAGGCATTGTGGCAGTTTTGTAAACTGTTTTGCAAACAGTTTTGGGACAATTTAATTGCTGCCTTGTTTTGCCTTAATATGGAATGCAGGTAGTTTGGTAATGTGTATTAAGGTGTGTATTTGAATATACTATCTGTTTGGTATATATAATGTAATAACCTTGTTGTCATGCTGAATGATTTTGTGATTACATGTTTTGACCTTGTTCTATCTATGTGATTTACTAGAGCAAGCAGAGGACTTTGGAGAAAGATCTAAAGTCGAGCATTCAAGGGACAAGCAAAATGGAATAGTCTTTTGAGACTAGCTAGCTTGGGGAGTATTGTGAGCGTAGATTATTATAGTGTTAGGACTAGATCCTAACTAAAGCAAGCATGTCTAAATTATTGTTAAATTGGACTTAATATGATCTTGACCTAATAAGGGAAGTATGAATCAAGATGATACATGAAATAGAATGATAGCATTTGTATGTGGTAACATTGATGCTTGTATGTATGACATGGTATTGTGACCAATTGCTTAAACCGTATGCTTGATGTGCTAGCTTAGATGTAACATACTCTAACCACCCTAGTAGGACTAGGTAAGTTACTTCAAATACACACAACAATTTAATCAATTGTAGATAGTGAATACATTTCATTTAAGGTCATTCTTGCACTTCAAGTTACCATTCGTATAGGTCATGATACATTAAACATTGTATGAACCATTTACTAGATATATTAGGACCCATAAAGCAATTAGATATCATGTTCAACACCAATTAGGACTTACTTGTCCTCTAAGTAAACATTCAGCTAGATGATTAACATGAAAGAAAAATTCCAAGTTTCTTATGTAGCTATTAAGCATACCAAAAAGTGTTTTGTAAGATATACCTATGTGACTTTAATCAAACATAAGCTTACAATATCATCTACATCATTCGGCTAGTACAAAATGTGTCCAAAGAGGTTCAAGTCTAAACTTGTGGTTTACAACACTTACTTGATGTTATCTAACCATTTTCAAGAGATCTATTCAACCATTTCATGCATAATTCATCTATGGGAATTAAACATTAGGTTATCAAACATATAAGTTCATTAAAGTGCATACATGTTACTATATATACATACCAAATTTCTTATAGATCTTAGATAGAATTAACTTATACAAACCATAGCCAAGTGACCATAAATATACATGTCTTAGGTGCCACCATCCTAGGAGAACTATATCAAGATGGAAACATACTCGTTAGAGCAAAATGTGACTTGGATGAGCTTAGACTTCAAGATAGTATGGAAAGCTTAGTGAGTGAGTTAAAGTTACAAGGCAACAATACAATAAGTCTCAACTACGAACCATCAAATGGATGGTATGTTTCCCCCATCAATAGGGAACCAGTCGAACAAAGCATACAGCACTAGATGCATTGTCAAATTTTCAATCCTATAACAATACAAGGCTTGAAAGTTTAGGCATACTCAATCACCCAATTTGATTAACAATACATGCTGCCAAGTAGCAGCAGATTAGGTAATTATACACAGTTTTGTATACAGTTTGGTAAATTGTTTTGTAAACAGTTTTGGGACAGTTTAATTACTACCCTGTTTTGCCTTAATATGGAATGTAGGCAGTTTGGTAATGTGCATTAAGGTGTGTATATGAATATGCTATTTGTCTCGTCTTGTCTTGTATATGCGATGTATTAACCTTGTTGCCATGTTGAATGATTTTGTGATTTCATGTTTTGGCCTTGTTATATCTGTGCGATTTACTAGAGCAAGGAGAGGACTTTGGAGAAGGATCTAAAGTTGAGCATTCAAGGGACAAGCAAAAGGGAATAGTCTTTCGAGACTAGCTAGCTTGAGGAGTATTGTAAGTGTAGTTTATTCTAGAGTTAGGACTAAGTCCTAACTAAAGCAAGCATGTCTAAATTCTTGAATTGTTAATTGGACTTAATATGATATTCACCTAATAAGGGAAGTATGAAATAAGATATTATACATGAAACTTGACTACATCCTTGAAGTGTTGCATAAATAGAGTGCTAGCATGTATATGTGGTAACATTGATGCTTGTATGTATGACATGGTATTGTGACCAATTGCTTAAACCGAATGCTTGATGTGCTAGCTTAGATGATACAATGAACACTTGAAATGTTGAGCTATGTCTCTATTGGCCTAAGGGCTTAATGCATGTTAAAACTTGCCATGCAATACTCGAAATGTCTCTTGAAATAAAGATAATGCTTGACATGAACTTGTACACTTGAATGATACATGATCTTGAACTTGAAAAGCTTGAAATCCTTGAATAAATGAAGTGTAATCAAACAACCTTGGTTGCTGGTTGAATAGGTAGAAGGGCATGCCTTAGAGTCTAGAGCACATTGTGTCAGGGTGGACTACGGTCCAGGGCTAAGGCCCGTATTTGGCGACAGACGGAGGGTAAGTATGTGGTCTTTATCGACAGTATGAGGGTTGACCAGTACTACGGTACATCTTGTGGCGACAGTTGGTTGGAGACTCGATTACCTAGACAAACTATGAACCAAGGATTGTGATAAAAGATAATAAATGAGCTAATAATTATGAATTCCTTGATTACTTGTCATATAAGCATGAATTGCTTGATTACTTGTCATGTAAGCATGAATTGCTTGATTACTTGTCATATAAGCATGAATTGCTTGATTTTTTGTCATGTAAGCATGAATTTCTTGATTACTTGTCATGTAAGCAAGAATTGCTTGATTACTTGTTATGTAAGCATGAATTATTGTCTTTTGCTTCTTATGTTAATAGAATGCTTTGCAATCCTTAGCTATGATCATTCTTGTTTAATTGACACTTAACTTGATATATCAATTGGTTAGAACTAGTTACTACCTCACTAAGTACATTCTTGTACTTATCACTCTTGTTTTCATTCTTCCCAACTATAGGATAAAAGATTCGATTGTTGCTTGATCTTTAAGCCTGATTTCTTGAGCTCGAAGCAAGACACAAGCATAGCTAAAGTATGGTTCATACTTGTTTTGTATTTCTCCTAGTTGGTGGAACCTAGACACATATATGTTGCTAGAACAAGACCACATATCTTGTTTGTTTTGGGAGGATTGTATATATGCATGAACATGGTTACTTGATGTTTTGAATACTTGTATATATGTGTTCTTGAATAGGCCTACTATGTTATGAACATGGTTGACAATATGAAACAAGTAGTTGCTGCGCATGTATGAATATATATATGGAATGTTCAAGTGATTGATTTAGCTTATATTGCCATTCAAATGCCTTGTGGAATGATATAGTCTTGTGTGAATAAACCATGATCTAGCTTATATTTCTATTCAAATTTGATCCATCATGGATTGGAGACCTCCGAAGAATGTTGTTGAGGTTAGAAGTCTTCTCAGTTTAGCCGGGTATTATCGATGTTTTGTTAATGGATTCTCATCCATTGTCGCAAGCTTGACTAAGCTAACCCCGTAAAGACACACCATTTGTATGGTCAGAGAATCAACAACGAAGCTTTGATCAGCTTAAACAAGCCCTGACTCATGCTCCTATTCTCATCCAACCTGTATCGGGAAAAGAGTACACTATTTATAGTGATGCATCCCATTTGGGACTAGGATGTGTCTGAATGCAAGATGGAAAAGTGGTAGCTTACGCTTTAAGGCAACTAAGACCACATGAATCAAACTACCCTACACACGATCTAGAATAGGCAGCTATCGTGTTTGCACACAAAGTCTAGAGACATTACTTGTACGGGGAGAAATGTAACTTGTTCACAGACCACAAGAGTCTCAAATACCTCCTAACTCAGGAAGACTTGAATTTGAGGGAAAGGAGATGGCTAGAGTTAATTAAAGACTACGATTTGGTTATCGACTATCATCCGGGGAAATCAAATGTGGTTGTTGATGCCCTTAGTCACAGACCATACTCAGGTAAACCCTTAAATCTAAATCCTAGAATAATTCATTTCAAATGTTCCTTTCTTGACTTGTAAGTAACCATTCGAATTAGGCCTTTCTTGACTTGCAAGTAAGTATTCAAAAACCTCCCTTAATGATCTTGTCCATTCGTTTGCAGCTTCCTTCGCTATCAATGCTCATTTTTGTTTATCCAAATGACATAAATTATTGTCTGAACTTCAAGTTCATCTAGTGCAATCTCGATAATCAAATAACTCCAACAAATTAATCCAGATCTTTAGAATATCATGACCAAGCTAGACTCTGAGTCTAATTCTGACTTCTCCCTCAAGTCAAATGGACTCTTCTATTTCAAAGATAGAATATGTGTTCCTAACAATGAGGAACTAAAACAAGAGATGCTGCAAGAAGCTCAATAAAGCTCTTTCTCTATTCACCCGAGATCGATTAAAATGTACAAGGACCTAAAGCCACTATACTAGTGGCCAGTCATGAAATCGGCTATTACAGACTTTGTTTCAAAGTGCCTAACTTTTCAAAGAGTCAAAGTCGAGCATCAAGTCCCTACTGGATTACTCCAACCAATCGAATTCCCTCAGTGGAAATGGGACCGGATTGCAATAGACTTCATTACTGGTCTTCCTTCCTTTCCAAGAAAGAACAGGAGCTTGGAAACCTTAGCCGAGCTATACATCCATGAAGTGATTCGATTACATGGTGTACCTACAGCTGTAATCTCTAATCGAGACCTTAGATTTGCTTCACGATTCTGGAATTCCATGCAGAAGGCTCTAGGAGCTAAAGTGTATCTTAGTACAACCTTTTATCCTCAATCAGATGGATAATCTGAAAGAATAATACAAGTGCTTGAAGACATGCTACATGCTTGTGTTATAGACTTCAGAAAGCACTGGGAGAAATCTCTACCCCAAGTAGAGTTTTCTTACAACAATAGCTACCAGACATCTATCCAGATGGCACCCTTCAAAGCTCAATATGGAAGGAAATGTAGAACTCCCTTGTGTTGGTCTGAACTGGTAGAAAACAAAGTATTGGAACCTCAACTGCTCGGAGAAACCGAACAACAGGTGAAGATCATTCACAATTGATTAAAAGCAGCCTTTGATAGGCAGAAAGCATATGCAGACTTGAAAAGGAGAGACATCCAGCATAATGTTGGAGACAAGGTCTTCCTTAAAGTGTCCACTTAGAAGAAAGACTTTCGGTTTGGAAGAAAAGGGAAACTCAGTCCCCGATTCATTGAAAGGATAGGGCCAGTGGCCTATCGATTTGCTCTTCCCAGTGAATTTGACAAGATTCACAATGTCTTTCACGTATCTATGCTCAGAAGATATAGATTTGATCCATCCCATGTCCTTGAGCTTGAATAAGTATAATTGAATCCCAAATTTTCTTACGAAGAAGAACCAATCCAGATTCTTAATCATGAAGTTAGAAACCTCAAGAACAAAATCGTTCCTCTTATTAAGGTATTGTAGAGAAATCACAAGATAGAAGAGGCAACTTGGGAATCTGAAGAAATCATGAGGAAGTAATATCCTTACCTATTTGATTCAGGTAAATTCGAGGGCGAATTTGTTTTAAGGGGGGAGAATTGTAACACCCTAAACTTGGCCTAGAAAGGTTACCACTATCTAAAATATAGACTAATTGAATTATATGCTAATCAAATTAAAGAAGAAAAAACATTAGCTAACAAATAACTAAAGGACTAAAATGTTATAGGCGACAAGTTAGAGTGCCAAATTAAAAGGACCATCTTGAATATTTGGAAAAACATAAGCATTGCATGGTGGAATGAAAATGGATAATGGACCTTACACATGTCCATCTCCCATTGAAACAATCAGCCACTATAGCAGGAAGACTTCATCTTCTTCATTTGGCCATAGCCGAATTTTTTAGAGAGAAAGCTTCATAGACCATCTTCAATTCATGTTTCTTGATTTAGCTTTGATCAAATTAGCTTAGAGAAGGTAAATTGCTTGAATCCTCACTTCAATTACATGCTTGAATCTTGAATTTCTGATGTTCTTGTTGCCTAATTTGAATAGGATGATTGTTATGCATGTTATAGTGATGTTAGCTTCTAATTATCCTTGAAATTGTGAGTGTTAACAGTCAAATTGCTAAGGAGAATGTGTATGGTTGCTGGAAATTGAGAATAGGCATTAAGGTTGAAACTAGTTTTGATTAGGGACTGTTTTGCTAGGTGAAAATGTGTAAACATGCTAATTGTATATAATGACCTATTTTGATCACATTGCTATATGAATTGAGACTTGAATAGAGTAAATAGCTTGCTGGAAATTGAATGCATATAATTTGATTAGTTAAAGCTAGATAATGGACTGCTCAAATGGTGAATTACAGGTATGGTGTTGATCAAATGGATCAAAATGAACATAGCACTATAATGCCCTATTATATTCACACTGATAGGTGAATTAGACTGACCTAGACATGTAAGAACATGAAAATAAGTTGAATTACAATGTTGGAATCTTGTTTAGATGAATTATGGAGCTAGAAGCTCAACCTAGTGTAATCTGCCCAAAATACTCTATTTTGGGCAGTAACTTTGAAAAATCACCATAAATTTTATAAATGAAATTTAAGACTGAAAGTTTTATGGACAATGACTTAACATGTCTAAATTCATTAGGAGAAAACAGAACTGAATTCTGGACTGTAGAGAACAAATACTAGGGACAGTGCAAATTGTCTAGTGTTGTAAATTGCCCTGTTTTAAGTTAAAAACTATGTTAATTAGCAAAGAACTAAAATGTAGGGCCTATAAGGTTAGAAAGAAAATTAAGTTAGCTTTCCAACGGTATAAACCAATTGAAATTCTGACGTATGGAATGAAAGTTATACATGTTTAAGTGAGCAGAGTACATGCTGCCAGGTAGCAGCAGTTTAAGTAATTGTACACAATTTTGTATATAGTTTGGTAAACAATTTTGCAAACAGTTTAATTACTGCCCTATTTTGCCTTAATATGGAACGTAGGCGGTTTGGTAATGTGCATTAAGGTGTGTATATGAATATGCTATTTGTCTTGGCTTGTATATGTGATGTATTAACCTTGTTGCCATGTTGAATGATTTTGTGATTTCATGTTTTGACCTTGTTATGTCTATGTGATTTACTAGAGCAAGGAGAGGACTTTGGAGAAGGATCTAAAGTCGAGCATTCAAGGGACAAGCAAAAGGGAATAGTCTTTCGAGACAAGCTAGCTTGGGGAGTATTGTGAGTGTAGTTTATTCTAGAGTTAGGACTAGGTCCTAACTAAAGCAAGCATGTCTAAATTCATGATTTGTTAATTGGACTTAATATGATCCTGACCTAATAAGGGAAGTATGAAATAAGATATTATACATGAAACTTGACTACATCCTTGAAGTGTTGCATAAACAGAATGCTAGCATGTATATGTTGTAACATTGATGCCTGAATGTATGACATGGTATTGTGACCAATTGCTTAAACCAAATGCTTGATGTGCTAGCTTAGATGATGCAATGAACACTTGAAATATTGAGCTATGGCTTTATTGTCCCAATGGCTCAATGTATGTAAAAACATGCCATGTAGTACGCGAAATGACTCTTGAAATAAAGATAATGCTTGACATGAACTTGTACACTTGAATGATACATGATCTTGAACTTGAAAAGGTTGAAATCCTTGAATAAATGAAGTGTAACCAAACAACCTTGGTTGCTAGTTGAATAGTTAGAAGGGCATGCCTTAGAGTCTAGAGCTCATTGTGTTAGGGTGGACTACGGTCCAGGGTAAGGCCCCTTTTTGGTGATAGACGGAGGGTACGTATGTGGTATTTGGAGACAGTAGGAGGGTGTACCAGTACTACGGTACATCTTATGGTGATAGTTGGTTGGAGACTGAATTACCTAGACAAACTATGAACCAAGGATTGATATAAAAGATAATAAATGAGCTAATAAGTATGAATTGCTTGATTATTTGTCATATAAGCATGAATTGCTTGATTACTTGTCATGTAAGCAAGAATTGCTTGATTACTTGTCATATAAGCATGAATTGCTTTATTTCTTGTCATGTAAACATGAATTGCTTGATTACTTGTCATGTAAGCATGGATTGCTTGATTACTTGTTATGTAAGCATGAATTATTGTCTCTTGCTTCTTATGTTAATCGAATGCTTTGCAATCCTTAGCTAGGATCATTCTTGTCTACTTGACACTTAACTTGATATAACAATTGGTTAGAACTAGTTACTACCTCACTAAGTACATTCTTGTATTTATCACTCTTGTTTTCATTCTTTCCAACTACGGATAAAAGATTCGATTGTTGCTTGATCTTGAAGCCTGATTTCTTGAGCTCGAAGCAAGACACAAGCATAGCTAAAGTATGGTTCATACTTGTTTTGTATTACTCCTAGTTGGTGGCACCCAGACACATATATGTTGCTAGAACAAGACCATGCATCTTGTTTGTTTTGTGAGGATTGTATATATGCATGAACATGGTTACTTGATGTTCTGAATACTTGTATATATGTGTTCTTGAATGGGCCTACTATGTTATTAACTTGGTTGACAATGTGAAACAAGTTTGTATTGAACTCAAATTATATGTAATGTATAAGTAGTTGTTGCGCATATATGAATATATATATATATGTATGGAATGTTCAAGTGATTGATCTAGCTTATATTGCCATCCGAATGCCTTGTGGAATGATATGGTCTTGTGTGAATATACCATGATGTTGGTGTTGTTATGTGTTTGTATGGTTTGGAAACAAGTTACATGCAATTGTATGTTCAAATAATCATGTTTAGTAAATTTAGGTATGAGATGTTATATGTATCAATCTAAGGAACATTGAAATGAAATGGAAGTATGTTTGCACACTTAGGCTATTCGAATTATGGTTGTATGATGATGTTAATTGAATTGTTTGGTAAATGTTGATGTCTTGAAATCAAAATGTGAGATTGCTTGCATGTTAAGTTATGATTGCTTGCTAGTTAAGTAACTCATCTAATAGGGATGAGATAATCTATTCTTGCCTTTTTCTTTCTTGGTAATGCTTCCGAGCCGGTTTGCTACTAACCCGGGGTAGGGGTGTTACATTTATTAGTATTAGAGCTTTTTAGTCATTTTTAGGACTAAACTGGGCTCTCTTGCATCATATATGATACTTGTGCCACCTAGGAGACTTGTATTGTATAGCTTGTGTCTTTGCTTAACTAAACCGACTTCCTAATTGTTCTACTTGGACGTAGAATGTCTGAACAATGCTCGTTCGGGATGATGAAAGTCCTGAAGGTTCCTCGAATGAAGGATATAGTGTGAGGATGGAGCAGAATCCTCCACAAACAACAATATCAACCCGAGCCCAAGCTGATGCTCAATATGAAGCTCTTGCTATAAATCTTGTGCAGCAAGAATGTCTCATGAGCATGAAGGATATGTTCAATCATCTTGTAACTACTTTGAAACAAGACCATCCTATTCCTCCTCCTATTGTTGGGCCAAACAGAGCCCTGATTGACAAGCTGGCTCAACACCGGGCCTATTCCTTCACTAGCACTGATGAGGCCAATCCCGAAGTAGCTGAGTATTGGTTAGAGGCCACTACTCGAATCCTGACTAAACAATTACCCTGTTCTGATGAACATAAACTCGAATGTGCTATAGCCCTGTTGGCATATGAAGCTCTGAGATGGTGGGAAACCACTACACTGACTACTCCTGGTGAAGCTATAACTTGGTAATTCTTCCTCGAGGAATTCAGGAAGAAATACATTAGTGAACAATACTTGGCCGAGCACCGAAAGCATTTATTGTACCTCAAACAAGGTAGCCGACCCATCGAACATTACGTGAGCGATTTTTGCAAGTATTGCATGTACGGGTCGGAATACATCAAGACAGATGTTGACAAGTGTCGGATGTTTATCGATGAACTAAATGATGAATTGAGTCCAATATTCACTCCTAGAATGACAAACGATCTAGGAATGATGAAAAGCCTCACTGGCAGCCAAAGAAGTCTAAACACTCCAAAGAACACTCTTTGAATTACACTGATGTTCAAAAAAGCAACTACATATTGAGACCCCAATCGGTATCTAAGCTTTCAGCCCCGATCATCTCTGTTGATAGTATGGGGAATTCTGGTAAAGCTACTCAACATCCTACTTGCAAGTTTTGCCAGAAGCACCACAATGGCTAATGTAGAACTCAACAGAATCTATGTTTCTTATGTGGAGCCTCCGATCACTATATAAGGGATTGTCCTCAGAATCCTAACAAGGCTCCAAATCGAACTCCTGCAAATGCTAGCTCAGCTCCTTCCATTTGAAACAAAGGTATCAGACAAGCTCAGACTGTAAGTTAGGGGAAGGGCAAAGGACAACATTCGAACACCCCTACACACCAGGAATCTCAGGCTCCTGCTCGAATCTATCATATCCGGGGAAAAGAAGATGAAGAATCACCTTATGCCATAGCAAGTACCTTTGAGCTAAACTCGACTTCTGTTTATGCTTTAATAGACTCAGGATCCACTCATTCTTTTGTATTCTCAACCTTGATTGCAAATTTGAAGTTAAAACCTCAAATTGTAAAACAAAGCCTTGTAGTTTCGAACCCAATAGGGGGGATTACAAACATAAGCCTTATCTGTAGAAATTGTCCCCTATTCATTCGAAACATACGCTTTCCTATTGATCTATATGTGTTGCCAACTTGTGAGTTTGATCTAGTGTTAGGACTAGATTGGTTAAGCAACCATGAAGCTTGGGTAGATTGCCAAAATAGGAGACTTTATCTTCGGGGTTTAGGAAATGAATCAATCCTTCTAATTGACAAGAAACAAACCTCAATCTTTGCCGCTATGGTCTTACAAGATGAACTTGAATTCGACTTACCTAGTTTGCCAATTGTATCTGAATTCATTGATGTTTTTCCCAAGGAACTCTCTGGTCTCCCTCCAACCAGAGAAGTAGAGTTCGGGATCGATGTCAAACCTGGAACAACTCCGGTGTCTATCACACACTATCAAATGGCACCTGTTGAATTGAAAGAACTCAAGAAGCAACTCCAAGAGCTACAAGACAAAGGCTTTATTCGTCCTAGCTCATCTCCCTGTGGTGCTCCAGTCTTGTTCATGAAGAAGATAGACGGGACTATGAGACTCTGTATTGATTATAGACAATTGAGCAAGCGTACGATCAAGAATCAATATCCTCTCCAAAGGATTGAAGATCTCTTCGATCAAATAAAGGATGCTTCAGTGTTCTCAAAGATCAATCTTCGATCGGGATACTACCAAATGAGGGTAAAAGAAGAAGATGTACCCAAGACAGGCTTTCGTACTCGATATGGCCACTTTGAATTCCTTGCAATGCCATTTGGGTTAACGAATGCACCGGTTGCTTTCGTGGATCTTCAAGCCCTATCTTGACAAGTTCATGGTCGTCTTCATTGTTGACATTATGGTGTATTCTCGGAACAAGGAAAACATTTTGAACACCTTCAAATTGTATTACAAACTCTCCAAGAATGTCAATTCTTTGCAAAGTTCTCTAAATGTGAATTTTGGCTATCGGAAGTCTCGTTCCTTGGCCATGTCATCTCGATATAAGGGATTAAAGTAGACCCGAGCAAAATTTGATCCATCCTAGATTGGAGACCTCCAAAGAATGTTGGTGAGGTCAGAAGCTTTCTCGGTTTAGACGAGCATTATCGACGTTTTTTTAAGGGATTCTCATCCATTACCGTAAGCTTGACTAAGCTAACCCGCAAAGACACACCATTTGTATGGTCAGAGAATCAACAATGAAGCTTCGATCAGCTTAAAAAAGCCCTAACTCTTGCTCATGTTCTCATCCAATCAGTATCGGGCAAAAAGTACACTGTTTACAGTGATACATCTCATTTGGGACTAGGATGTGTCCTAATGCAAGATGGAAAATTGGTAGCTTACGCTTCAAGGCAAGTAAAACAACACGAATCAAACTACCCTACACACGATCTAGAATTGGCAGCTATCGTGTTTGCACTCAAAGTCTGGAGACATTACTTGTACAGAGAGAAATGCAACTTGTTCATAGACCACAGAAGTCTCAAATACCTCCTAACTCAGAAAGACTTGAATTTAAGGCAAAGGAGATGGATAGAGTTACTTAAAGACTACGATTTGGTTATCGACTACCATCAAGGGAAAGCAACTGCGGTTGCTGATGCCTTAGTCACAAACCATAATCGGGTAAACCCTTAAATTTAAACCCTAGAATAATTCATTCAAAATGTTCCTTTCTTGACTTGCAAGTAACTATTCAAATTAGACCTTTCTTTACTTGCAAGTAACTATTCAAAAACCTCCCTTACTGATCTTGTCCATTCATTTGTTAGTTCCTTCGCTATTAATGCTCAATTCTATTTATCTAAAGGGCGGAAATTTGTGTTTGAACTTCAAGTTCAATCTAGTCTAATCTCAAGAATCAAAGAACTCCAACAAATTGATCCAGATCTTCAGAAGATCATGTCCAAGCTAGAGTCTGAGTCTAATTCTAACTTCTCCCTCAAGTCGAATGGACTCCTCTATTTCAAAGATAGAGTATGTGTTCCTAACAATGAGGAACTCAAACAAGAGATGCTGCAAGAATCTTACCAAAGCACTTTCTCGATTCACCTGACATCGGTTAAAATGTACAAGGACCTAAAGACACTATACTGGACGCTAGGCATGAAATCGGCTATCACAACTTTATTTCAAAGTGCCTATCTTGTCAAAGAGTCAAAGCCGAGCATCAAGTCCCTACTGGATTGCTCCAACCAATCGTTACTGGTCTCCCTTCCACTCCAAGAAAGAATGGTGTTGTATGGGTGATTGTTGATAGATTCACAAAGTCTACTCACTTCATCCCTATTCGAATGAAAATGAGCTTGGAAACCTTAGCCGAGCTATACATCCGTGAAGTGATTAGATTACACGGTGTACCTACAACTATAATCTCTGATCAAGACCCTAGATTTGCTTCACAATTTTGGAATTCCTTACAGAAGGCTCTAGGAGCTAAAGTGCACCTTAGTATAGCCTTTCATCCTCAATCAGATGGAAAATCTAAAAGAATCATCTAAGTGCTTGAAGACATGCTACGTGCTTGTGTTATAGACTTCGAAAGGAACTGGGAGAGATCTCTACCCCTCGTAGAGCTTTCATACAATAATAGCTACCAGGCATCGATCTAGATAGCTCCCTTCGAAGCTCTATACGAAAGGAAATGTAAAACTCCCTTGTGCTGGTCTGAACTGGGAGAAAACAAAGTATTGGAACCTCAATTGCTTGGAGAAACTGGAGAACAAGTGAAGATCATTCACAATCTATTAAAAGCAGCCTCTGATAGGCAGAAAGCATATGCAGACTTGAGAAGGAGAGACATCCAGCATAATGTTGGAGACAAGGTATTCCTGAAAGTGTCCCCTTGGAAGTATGTCTTTCGGTTTGAAAAAAAGGGAAGCTCGATCCCCGATTCATTGGACCATTCGAAATCATTGAAAGAATAGGGCCAGTGGCCTATTGATTCGTTCTTCCCAGTGATTTTGACAAGGCTCACAGTGTCTTTCACGTATCTATGCTAAAAAGATATAAATCTGATTCATCCCATGTCCTTGAGCTTGAAGAAGTAGAATTGAATCCTGATTTGTCTTATGAAGAATAACCAATCTAGATTCTTGATCGTGCAGTTAGAAAGCTCATGAACAAAACGTTCCTCTTGTCAAGGTCTTGTGGAGAAATCACAAGATAGAAGAGGCAACTTGGGAATCTGAAGAAATCATGAGGAAGCAATATCCTCACCTATTCGATTTAGGTAAATTCGAGGGCAAATTTATTTTAAAAGGGATAATTGTAACACCCTAAACTTGGGCTAGGAAGGTTGCCACTATCTAAGATATAGACTAATTGAATTATCTGCTAATCAAGATAAAGATAAAATAACATTAGCTAACAAATAACTAAAGGACTAAAATGTTACAGCCGACAAGTTAGAGTGCCAAATTAAATGGACCATCTTAAATATTAGGCAAAACTTAAGCTTTGCATGGTGGAATTAAAATGGATAATGGACCTTACACATGTTCTTCTCCCCTAAAAACAATCGGCCACTATAAGAGGAAAACTTCATCTTCTTCATTTGGCCATAGCTGAATTTTTTAGAGAGAAAGGAGGAGAGAAAGATTTATAGACCATCTTCAATTCATGTTTCTTGATTTAGCGTTTATCAAATTAGCCTAGGAGAAGGTAAATTGCTTGATTCCTCACTTCAATTACAAGATTGAATCTTGAATTTGTGATGTTCTTGTTGCCTAATTTGAATAGGCTGGTTGGTATGCATGTTATAGTGATGTTAGCTTCTAATGATCTTTGAAATTTTGAGTGTTAGTAGTCAAATTGCTAAGGACAATGTGTATGGTTGCTGGAAATTGAGAATAGGGATTATGGTTGAAATTAGTTTTGATTAGGGACTGTTTTGCTAGGTGAAAATGTGTAAACATGCTAATTGTATATAATGCCCTATTTTGATCACATTGCTAGATGAATTGAGACTTGAATAGAGTAAATAGCTTGCTGGAAATTGAATGCATATAATTGGATTAGATAAAGCTAGGTAATGGACTACTCAAATGGTGAATTAGAGGTATGTTGTTGATCAAATGGATCAAATTGAACATAGCACTATAATGCCCTATTATAATCAAATTGTGAAGCTAGAAGTTCAAACTACTGTAATCAACCCAGAATACTCTGTTCTAGGTAGTAACTTTGAAAAAATACCATAAATTGTATAAATGGAATTTAAGGCTGAAATTTTTATGGACAATGCCTTAACATGTCTAAATTCATTAGGAGAAAACATAACTGAATTTTGGATTGTAGAATGAATTGTAGAGAAGAAATACTAGGGACAGTGCAAACTGTCCAGTGTTGTAAATTTCCCTATCTTTAAGTTAAAAAGTGTATTAATTGGCAAAGAGCTAAAATGCAAGGCCTAAATGGTTAGAAATACAATTAAGTTAGCTTTCCAAAGGTGTAAACCAATTGAAATTCCGATGTACATAATGAAAGTTGTACATGTTTAAGTGAGTAGAGTACATGCTGCTTGGTAGTAGCAGTATAGTTAATTGTACACAATTTTGTATACAGTTTGGTAAACTGTTTTCCAAACAGTTTTGGACAGTTTAATTACTGCCCTATTTTACCTTAATATGGAATCTAGGCAGTTTGGCAATGTGCATTAAGGTGTGTATATGAATATGCTATTTGTCTTGTCTTGTATTTGTGATGTATTAACCTTGTTGCCATGTTGAATGATTTTGTGATTTCATGTTTTGATCTTGTTCTATCTATGTGATTTTTTAGAGCAAGGATGGGACTTTGGAGAAGGATCTAAAGTCGAGCATTCAAGGGACAAGCAAAAGGGAATAGTATTTCGAGACTAGCTAGCTTGGGGAGTATCGTGAGTGTAGTTTATTATAGAGTTAGGACTAGGTCCTAACTAAAGCAAGCATGTCTAAATTCTTGAATTGTTAATTGGACTTAATATGATCTTGACATAAAAAGGGAAGTATGAAATAAGATATTATACATGAAACTTGACTACATCCTTGAAGTGTTGCATAAATAGAATGCTAGCATGTATATGTGGTAACATTGATGCTTGTATGTATGACATGGTATTGTGACCAATTGCTTAAACTGAATACTTGATGAACTAGCTTAGATGATGCAATGAACACTTGAAATGTTGAGCTATGGCTATATTGGTCTAAGGGCTTAATGCATGTAAAAACTTTCTATGCAATACTCGAAATGACTCTTGAAATAAAGATAATGCTTAACATGAACTTGTACACTTGAATGATACATGATCTTGAACTTGAAAAGCTTGAAATCCTTGAATAAATGAAGTGTAATCAAACAACCTTGGTTGCTAGTTGATTAGGTAGAAGGGCATGCCTTAGATTCTAGAGCTCATTGTGTCAGGGTGGACTACGGTCCAGGGCTAAGGCCCCTATTTGGTGATAGACGGAGGGTACATATGTTGTCTTTGGCGACAGTAGGAGGGTTGACCAGTACTACGGTACATCTTGTGGCGATAATTGGTTGAAGACTCGATTACCTAGAAAACTATGAACCAAGGATTGTGATAAAAGATAGTAAATGAGCTAATTAATTGTCATATAAGCATGAATTGCTTGATTACTTGTCAAGTAAGCATGAATTGCTTGATTTATTGAAATGTAAGCATGAATTGTTTGATTACTTGTCATGTAGCATGAATTGCTTGCTTACTTGTTATGTAAGCATGAATTACTGTCTCTTGCACCTTATGTTAATCGAATGCTTTGCAATCCTTAACTAGGATCATTCTTGTCTAATTGACACTTAACTTGATATAACAATTGGGTAGAACTAGTTACTACCTCACTAAGTACATTCTTGTACTTATGACTCTTATTTTCATTCTTCCCAACTACAGGATAAAAGATTCGATTGTTGCTTGATCTTGAAGCCTGGTTTCTTGAGCTCGAAGTAAGACACAAGCATAGCTAAAGTATGGTTCATACTTGTTTTGTATTTTCCTAGTTGGTGGCACCTAGACACATATATGTAGGTAGAACAAGACCATGCATCTTGTTTGTTTTTGGAGGATTGTATATATGCATGAACATGGTTACTTGATGTTTTGAATACCTGTATATAAGTTTTCTTGAATAGGCCTACTATGTTATGAACATGGTTGAAAATATGAAACAAGTTTGTATTGAACTCAAATTATATGTAATGTAGAAGTAGTTGCTGCGCATATATGAATATATGTATATATATATATATATATATATATATATGGAATGTTCAAGTGATTGTTCTAGCTTATATTGCCATTCGAATACCTTGTGGAATGATATAGTCTTGTTTGAATATACCATGATGTAGGTGTTGTTATGTGTTTGTATGGTGAATGGCAAATGGTATAGATGTTTGTATGTTCAAATAATCATGTTTAGTAAATTTAGGTATGAGATGTTATATGTATCAATCTAAGGAACATTGAAATGAAATGGAAGTATGTTTGCACACTTAGGCTATTCGAATTATGGTTGTATGATGATGTTAATTGAATTGTTTGGTAACTTATGATGTCTTGAAATCAAAATGTGAGATTTCTTGCATGTTAAGTTATGAATATTTGGTTGCTTGCAAGTTAAGTAACTCATCTAATAGGGATGAGATAATATATTCTTGCTTTGTTCTTGCTTGTAATGCCTTGTTCTTGCTTGGTAATGCTCCTGAGCCGGTTTGCTACTAACTCGGGGTAGGGGGTGTTACATGGCGATAGTAAGAGGGTTGACCAGTACTGCGGTACATCTTGTGACGACAGTTGCATGGAGACTCGATTACCTAGACAAACTATGAACCAATGATTGTGTTAACAAGATAATGAATGAGATAATAAGCATGAATAGCTTGATCACTTGTCATGTAAGCTTGATTTGCTTGATTTCTTGTTATATAAGCATGAATTGCTTGATTTCTTGTTACGTAAACATGAATTGCTTGACTACTTGATATATGACCATGAATAGCTTGATTACTTGAAATGGATAAGCATGAATTATGATTCATTATCTCTTTCTTCTTATGTTATTCGAAAGCCTTGAAATCCTTAGCTAGGATCATTCTTGACTAATTGACACTTAATTTGATATAACAATTGGTTAGAACTAGTTACTACCTAACTAAGTACATTCTTGTACTTATCACTCTTGTTTTCATCATTCCCGACTAAATAATAAAGGACCCGATCGTTGCTTGATCCTAAAGCCTGATTTCTTGAGCTTGAAGCAAGACACAAGCATAGCTAAAGTATGGTTCATACTTGTTTTGTATTTCTCCTAGTTGGTGGTACCTAGACATATACATGTAGCTAGGACTAGACCATGCATCTTGTTTGTTTTGGGAGGATTGTATATATGCATGAACATGGCTACTTGATGTTTTGAATACTTGTATATATATGCTCTTGTATGGGCCTTCCATGTTAAGAACGTAGTTATTAAGACTTAAGTATGTATTGAACTCAAATTATATGTAATGTAAAGGTAGTTGTTGCGCATATGTGAATATATGTGGAATGTTCAAGGTGATTGATCTAGCCTATTGAGCCATTCAAATGCCTTGTGAAATTATATAGCCACTTGTGTGAATATACCATGTTGTAGGTGTTTTTATATTGTGTATGGTAAATGTCGAATGGTATGGCTTGTTGGGAGATAAGATACATGCAATTGTATGTTCAAATGATCATGTTTGGTAAATTTAGGTAAGAAATGTTACATGTATCAATCTAAGGAACAATGAAATGAAAAGGAAGCATGTTTGTTCACTTAGGCTATTCGAATACTAGTGTATGGTGATGTTAATTGAAATGTTGAAGTAGTAACCTATAATGTCTTGTAAACAAAATACAAGATTGCGTGCTAGTTAAGTAACTCATCTAATAGGGAGGAGTTAACATTTTCTTCCCTCGTTCTTTCTTGTAATGTTCCTTCTTGGTAACGCTCCCGAGCCGGCTTGCTCTAACCTGGGGTAGGGGGTGTTACAACTAAGCTTTGGAAGTCAGTGATACCCAGGGCAGTAAATATGGGACTTAATTCGTCATTGAGTTTGTCAATAAATATTCTACACTTGTTTGCATCTATCTTGATATACTCTGATATGTACTTGCAATATTTGCAAAAAGCACTCACATACTGTTCAATAGGTTAGCCACCTTGCTTTAAGTACAAGAAATGCTTTCGATGCTGAGCTAAGTACTGTTCACTGATATACTTTTTCTTGAATTCGTCAAGAAAGAATTTCCAAGTAACAATGTCAGAAGGAGTAGTTAGGGTTGTAGTTTCCCACCAGCTCAAAGCTTTGTCTGCCAATAGGTCTATGGCACATTTGAGTTTTTGTTCATCAGAACAAGGTAATTGCTTGGTCAAGATTCTAGTAGTAGCCTCTAGCCAATACTTAGCTACTTCAGGGTTGGCTTCATCAGTACCAGTGAATGTATAAGCCCAGTGTTGAGCCAGCTTATCAATTGGAGCCATGTTTGGCACGACGACAGGAGGTGGAACGGGATGATCTCGTTTTAGAGTTGTTACTAGCTGATCGAACATCTCCTTCATGCTAAGGTGACATTCTCGTTGCATAGGATTTATAGCAGGGGCTTCCTATTGAGGAGCAGCTTGTTCTCGAGGTTCAGCTTGTTGTGGAGGATTTTGATCCATCCTCACACTATCTCCTTCATTCGAGGAGCCCACATGACTTTCATCATCTTGAGCAAGCCTTGTTTCAGACATTTCTACGTTTAGATAGAATAAGAAGGAGTTCAGTTGAGCAAGAACACAAGCCTATACAGTACATTGTCTCCTAGGTGGCACAAGTATTCCTATATGATGCAATAAGGCCCAGATTAGTCATAGAATAGACTAAAAAGCTCTGATACCGATAAAATGTAACACCCTTACCCCGGTTTAGGAGTAAACTGGCTCAGGAGCGTTACGGGAAATACTGGAAACATGAATCATTTGAAATTTTTGAGAACTCATCACTAATCGATGAGTTGAACAGCTAGCAAAGAACTTAACAATCATATTCAATCATACAAGCATTCAAATAGCACTTTTAACTATAACCTAATCATTTCAGTCTAACATCACATATGTGTACGCAACTTGACTATTCCATTTACATGAACTTTAATTCGAATTACTAAGCATAGGAATATGTGCATACATTCAAACCATGCTTCAAGAAACATTTAGTGTGTCATTCTTTATATATTTAGCAATATGCTAGATCATGTTTATCATAGATTACTCATACCGTTCATGAAGCAAAATTAGGTACATTTCCATTCAGTTTCATATACATATGCGCAGCAAGATATAACAACAAAGTTTGATAACATTGAAAGCCAAAATATATACATATATATGAACTTTCAAAGTAGCAAGATGCATGATCTAGCCTTAGCTATATACAAGCCTAGGTGCCACCAACTATGAGTGTTACAAAACAAGTATAGATCCATACTCTAGCTTGGCTTGTGCTTTGCTTCAGGCTCAACAAGAAGCTTCAAAATCGGGAGATTGCTTTGAATCCCTTATCCTAAAGGTTGGGAATAATGGAAAACAAGAGTGATAAGTATAAGATGTACTTAGTGAGGTAACAATCTAAATTTAACCAATTATTAGAACAAGTTTAATTTAGTCAAATAATTTTATTCAAGAATAGTAGCATTCGAATTGAGCATGACATCCTATAGCCAAGTATTTAAATAACATTGAGTAATATACTTATCATAATTTGGAAGCCAACAAGAAAGAAATCTAGTAACAACCAAGTTTGATCATGACATACTTCATGGTGTCTTTCGAATAGTATGACAAGCAAAAGAAATGGATCATAGTTCAAGCTTTAACACACACTTCAATTCAATCAATGACATATTCAAGCAATATTCATACTTCTCAAGTCAAGTATAACCATATTTTATTTCAAAGCTTGTCTTTCAAGTAACAATTACAAGTAGTACATTTATGTAAGACAATTCAAGTGTAAACATTAACCATTTTGAGTTTTGCATTTCAAGCAACAAGTAAATTCCATGGTAACATTCTTAATTGTTATCTCTTTTAACTAAATCCTTGGTATATAGTTGTATAGGTAACAAGTCACCAACCAAACTATCTCCAAATAACAAGTTACTGGTCATTACCCTCCTACTGTCGATAAAGACCAATCACACGACCCTCCTACTATCGCCATTTACGTGCCCCTTAGCCCTGGACCGTAGTCCACCCAACACAAAAGAGCTCAAGACTCTATGGCATTCCATCCTACCTACGACCACTAACAACCAAGGCTTTGTTCAATTATGAATCACTTATTCAAGTATTACATGTTCAAGTCAAGCAATAGCTTATTCAAGGATCAATTTGAGTGATACATTGCAAGATCATGCTTATATATATAGCCCTTAGGCAATTTGAGCCTTAGCTCACAATTTCATGTATTTTCTTATGATATTCATGTAGTATTTTCATGCATTCGATTAAAGCATTTAGCCATACCACCATATCACATTTACAAGCATCATTAATATCACATAGCACATACTAGTCATTATTCCCATTCATCAAGATCAAAAATGCTAGCAAGGCAAGAAATTTGTCAATGTTAATCCATTATTCCAGGCAGCCAAAACAGAGTAAGTTGGTTACAATGCCTAATTTTGCATGTTTACTCAATTTCAATTCCACAAAACAGTTTCTATGTTGTGTGACTATGATCATACTTTTATCCTTCATTTCAAGCATTGTATGCTAACAATTCAATTTGTTTAACACCTTCTTTACAATATCTAATCATGATCATAATCATAATCAATTCATTAATTCCATGGCTCAATTTTAAGTTCTAATCATTCAATTCTCACTTCAACATCACAATTAAATTTTCCAGCAACCTAGATTTGTTACACTATCACAAACACATGATTTCCAGCATTGTACCTAGTTTTCATTCTTCATTTTTCATGATTCTACAACCATTTAATCATCTAATCACATATTCAATAGCTAATTTCATCTAACATCATCGAAACAGTCTAATTGAAAAAATATAGTTGCCTATTCAATTGAACACAAGTATAATATACTTACTTTGCTTCCTAGTTCAATTTCAAAGAAAATCTCTACACATGCAAGCTTAATTTTCCTCTTCAATGGTTAATTTTCAAGCTCTCTTTCTCTCAATTTTTCTCTGCTTCCAAATGGCGCAATGAAAGGATTATGGAGATGATATCCATCTTAATGGATTTGTGCATTGTCTAAAATGTCCCTTAATTAAATCCTTATCTTAACTTAATCAAGGGCATTAAGGGAAATGAGAAATTTAGCATGCATTCCTCTTCTTTCTCCTTTAATTCAATGTAGTCATTCTAAATTGGTCACTTATTTCATTCATTCATTCAATTAAACCCTTAACTAATCAATTTAGCTTAATTCTAAATTTATTTAAGCTATCAACTTATGCAATTGACTTCAATACTTCTAAGCTAGGATTTGGGGTGTT
Source organism: Hibiscus mutabilis (assembly GCA_019671005.1). Taxonomy (NCBI): domain Eukaryota; kingdom Viridiplantae; phylum Streptophyta; class Magnoliopsida; order Malvales; family Malvaceae; genus Hibiscus; species Hibiscus mutabilis. The sequence continues at coordinate 39,442,253 of CM033718.1, read as the reverse complement.
ACAACACTCGAATCATGTCTATCATTCCTATGCTTGTAATTATAGCACTCAAATGATTAGATTGCCTTGTATGTATATGTAATGTCTAAAGATGACCATGTCTAGTGTGATCCATGTACATTGCTCACGCTTTTTTGACCATGACTTAATTGAATTGATAGCACTATACATGTTGGAAAACAATGCTAATTAAGTTGAAAACAAGTTAAGCTAAACATGACTAGTAAATGTGAAACTTGAATCTCGAATATAAGCTTGAATGATACTTGAATTGCATGTATATTATATGAACACGTCTACTTGAATTACTTGTTGTATGATGGTAAGGATACTTGTATACATGACCCTGGTTCGAATGAATTGTTGATATTGAATTACACATTTAACATGATACTCATGTTTATCTAATTGATTTTGCATAGAAGATAAATTGTATGTATATGTGATTCTTGCCTAATAAGAATGATTGCTTTGCAAAATTGTCTAGTAATTGTATTATTGCCAATTGCTGATACATGTAATGCTAATCCTTGAAATGAACTTCTTGATCCTTAATCTACCTTACATATTTGAAATATAAGCTTGAATTAGATTATAGATAAGTGTAGTAAAGTGTAGTGGAAAATGTATATGAACATGCTGCCAAATTTGTGTATGTTATGTGCTTGTAACGTTGCCTTGATTGAATGATCATATGAACTTGTCTTGACATGTTTGTACTTGTAATGTGATAGAACTAGGAGTAAACTTGGTTGAAGAGGATAGAGTGGATCATCCTAAAGCCAAGAAAAAAGGAATTTGGATCCAAGATTAAGCTAGCTTGGAGCATAGTGAGTGTACCTTTAATAAGAGGGTTAGGACTTAGGTCCTAACCAAACTTGATTGAATCATGTTTTATGTTTAAATGCCTATGCATGTTTGTTATGTATAATAAAGGGAAGAATGGCCTAATGGTAAGCTTGGAAAAAGAATGCTATGAATATGCTTGAAATATCCTTGTTTGAAACTTGAAATGTTTATGAAAATGTATTTGAATCTTGCAACTTGGTTGTCTAGTGATCCTTGCTTGTGAATCATGTATAACTTGAAAGGTTTAATGCCTTGATGTGTTCTTGCTTGAGATATGATTTGAGATTGTGTTTGCTTGGCCTTGTCTTTACACAAAGCTTGATATGTTACCTTGACTACCTATTGAACCCATGCTTGTATTGTATGAATAGTTTGGGTGCTTGAGAAATCTTGAATTGGCCTTGCTTGAAACTTGATAAGTACATGTAATAGTATTTGGATCATGCTGCCTTGATTTTCAAATTGATACCTGCTTTTGAGCCATGTACAATTCGAATGGATTGAATCTTCTTGGCATGTCCTTGCTTGAATCATGGCTTGATAATGTAATAGCTTGAAGTGAATCTTGCTACTTGATTTCCATTGAAATCCTTAATTGTGTATCATGATTTAGTTCGAATGAAATGGATGATCTTGAAGTATCCTTGTTTGAATCAGGGCTTGATAATGTATATGCCTGAAATAAATCTTGCTAAATGCTACATGATATCACATGACTAGTGAAACGTGAATGAGTTCGTAAATTCTTGAACTTGGTGAGCTAAGGCTCCTTTGCCTAAGGGCATATCTTGAATCTTGATAGTCTTGACATTAATTGATATACTTGAATTTTGCATGATTCAACAACCATATAATCACCTAACAACATATTCAATGTCTAATTCATCTAACATAATCAAAAACAATCCAATTTCACAATCATAGTTGCCTATTCAATTAATCAAAAGAAGAACTATACTTACTTTGCTTCTTGATTAATTTCCTTGAAAAATCACTACACAGGCAAGCTTAAATTCTTTCTTCAATGGTGTTTTCCTTAGTTTTTTCTCTCAATTTTCTCTTCTCCAATTTTTGGCCAAACAAGGGAATAATGAAAAAGATGACAACAACAATTCCATGTTATTGGAATTGTGTTTTGTCTAAATTGTCCCTTGATTAGTTACTAAACATGTGATTAGCCAAGGGCAAACAAGAGATTCATGATATTTATCATGCAATCTCAATCTTTCTCTTTTAATTCATTGTAGTCATTCTAATTTGGTCACTTATTTAATTCATTCGTTCAATTAGGCCATTGACTGTTCAATTTAGCTTAATTCTAAATTCAATTAAGCTATCAACTTATACAATTTAATTCCAATACTTCTAGACTAGAATTTGGGGTGTTACAATTCTCCCCCCTTAAAGAAAATTCATCCTCGAATTTACCTGAATCAAATAGGTGAGGATATTGCTTCCTCATGACTTCTTTAGATTCCCAGGTAGCTTCTTCCACCTTATGATTTCTCCATAAGATCTTAACAAGAGGAACAACATTGTTCTGAAGCTTTCTTACTTCCCGGTCAAGAATCTGAATAGGTTATTCTTCGTAGGACAAATCGGGGTTCAATTCAACTTCTTCTGGCTCAAGAATGTGTGAAGGATCAGATTGATACCTTTTGAGAATTGAAACATGGAATACATTACGTATTCTATCGAATTCTCTGGGAAGAGCTAATCGATAGGCTACTGGACCAATTCTTTTAATAACTTCAAATGGTCTGATGTATCGGGGGCTGAGCTTCCCTTTTCTTCCAAATCTAAGCACTTTCTTCCAAGGTGAGACCTTTAGGAACACTCTGTCTCCAATAGCATATTGGATATCTCTTCTTTTCAAATCAGCATACGCTTTCTATCTATTGAAAGCTGCCTTTAACCGATCATGTATGATCTTGATTTGTTCTTCGGTTTCCTGAAGAAATTGAGGTCCCAATACTTTGTTTTCTCCCAATTCAGACCAGCATAAGGGAGTTCTACATCTCTACCGTATAGATCTTCAAATGGTGCCATTTGAATAGAAGATTGGTAGCTATTGTTGTAGGCAAACTCCACAAGAGGTAGGGATTTCTCCCAATTCTTCCCGAAGTCAATAACACAAGAATGTAGCATATCTTCTAACACTTGAATGATTCTCTAAGATTGGCCATCTGGTTGAGGGTGAAAGGTTGTACTAAGTTTTACGTTAGCTCCTAGAGCTTTCTGCAGAGAATTCCTTAATCGAGAACCAAATCAAGGGTCAAAATCAGAGATAATTATTGTAGGTACACCGTGTAACTGAATCACTTCACGAATGTACAACTCGACAAGGGTTTCCAAGCTCATGTTCATACGAACAGGGATTAAGTGAGTAGATTTAGTGAATCTTCAATAATCACCCATACAACATCATTAATTCTTGGAGTAGAAGGAAGACCAATGACAAAATCCATGGTAATTCGATCCCACTTCCACTGAGGGAGTTCAATAGGTTGAAGCAGTCCAGTATGGACTTGATGTTCGGTTTTGACTCTTTGACATGTTAAGCACTTGTATACAAAGTCTGTGATTGCAGATTTCATGCCAGGCCACCAGTATAGTGGCTTTAGGTCCTTATACATCTTAACCGATCCAGGGTGGATCGAGAAAGAACTTTTGTGTGCTTCATGTAACATTTATTGTCTGAGTTCCTCATTGTTAGGAACATAAACTCTATCCTTAAAATAGAGTAGTCCATTTGACTTTAGGGAGAAGTCAAAACTTGACTCAGAAGTATGCTTAGACACGATCTTCTAAAGATCTGGATCAACTTGTTGGAGTTCTTTAATTCTCGAGATGAAATCAGATTAAACTTGAAGTTCGGACATAAATTTCTGGCTCTTGGATAGTCGGAAATGAGCATTGATAGCCGTAGTAGCTATGAAAGTATTAACAAAGTCATTAGAATGATTTTCAATAGATTACCTGCAGTGCAAGGCACCGTTCGAAATGTTCCTTGCATAACAAGGCATTGGTCAAATCTTTCTTACAAGCTAAGAAAGATTCAGTTTCAATGGTTATCAGCATTTTAGGCTCAATTCTCATTCGAATGGGTTACATGTATTTCAATAAATGTTCAAATAGTAACTTGTAGCTTAAGAAAGCTCTAAATTCATGGTTTGCAAAACGATAGAAGGCATAATTCAAATGAATTTAATTAGAATTCTAGATTTAGGAGTTACCCGAGTATGGTCTACGACTAAGGGCATCAACAACTATGTTTGCTTTCCTCGGATGGTAGTCGGTAACCAAGTCGTAATCCTTAAGTGATTCGAGCCATTTCTGTTGTCTCAGATTCAAGTCCTTTTGTGTCAAGAGGTACTTAAGACTTTTGTGATCGGTAAATAGATTGCATTTCTCTCCGTATAGGTAGTGTCTCCATATCTTGAGAGCAAACACGATAGCTGCTAATTGCAGATCGTGTGTTGGATAATTAGACTCGCGTGGCTTCAGTTGCCTTGAAGCGTAAGCAATCACTTTCCCATATTGCATCAGGACACAACTGAGTCCTAGATGAGAAGCATCATTGTAAACAGTGAATTCTTTGTCTGATTCTGGTTGGATTAGTACTAGGGCATGAGTCAAAGATTGCTTAAGTTGATCGAAGCTTCGTTGTTGGCTCTCCGACCAAACAAAAGGCGTATCTTTACGAGTAAGCTTGGTAAGACTTGCAGCAATAGAGGAAAAGCCTTTAACAAATCTTCTATAATACCTGACTAAACCGAGAAAGCTTCAGACCTTGCTTATATTCTTCAGAGGTCTCCAATTCATAACAGACTGAATCTTACTTGGATCGACTTTAATTCCTTCAGCCAAGATAACATGGCCAAGGAAAGAAACTTCTAGTAACCAGAATTCACATTTGGAGAACTTGGCATATAATTGATGTTCTTGGAGTGTTTACAAGACAATTCGGAGGTGTTCATTGTGTTCTTCCTTATTTCAAGAGTACACGAAATGTCATCGATGAATACGACCATGAACTTGTCAAGATAGGGCTTGAATACCCGATTCATTAGATCCATGAAAGAATTCGAAGCATTCGTTAACCCTAATGGCATTATAAGGAATTTGAAGTGGCCATATCGAGTACAAAATGTTGTCTTGGGTACGTCTTGTTGTTTCACTTTCATTTGATAGTACACTGATCTAAGATCGATCTTAGAGAATACGGTAGCATCCATAAGTTGATCAAAAAGATCTTCAATTTTGGGCGGGAGGATACGGGTTCTTGATAGTGAGCTTTTTAATTGATGATAATCAATACAAAGTCGCATAGTCCCGTCTTTCTTTTTTTTACAAACAAAACTGAGCACCCCAAAAGAGAAGTGCTAGGCCGTATGAAACATTTATCTTGTAACTCATAAAGTTGCTTCTTTAATTCTTTCAACTCAACATGTGCCATTATATAAGGTGTAATGGACACTAGAGCTATTCTAGGCTGAACTTCTATCCCGTACTCTACTTCTCTAGTCGGAGGAACACCAAGGAGTTCCTTAGGAAAAACATCAGTGAATTCAGAAACAACAGGCATGCTAGGCAAACCGAATTCAATTTCATCTTGAATAATCATCTTAGCAAAGATTGAAGTTGGTTTCTTGTCTATTAAGAGAATGTATTATTTCCCTAAACCCCGGAGATACAATCTCCAATTTTGGCAATCTACCTAGACCTCATGTTTACTTAACCAATCTAACCCCAAAATCAAGTCAAATTCACAATATGGGAAGACATAAATATCAATAGGAAAGGGTATGTTTCGAATGGTCAATGGAGCTTGCTTGTGGTACAAGTTAATGGGTGTTTTTGCCCGAATGGATTTGAAACTACAAGATTTGATTCAATAATTTTAGGTTTCAATTTTAACTTGTTGATCAAGGCAGAACAAACAAATGAATGGGTAGACCCCGAGTCAATTAAAGCATAAGCAGGATTGGAATTTAACTCAACGGTACCTGCGATAACATCGGGAGCTTCTTCATCATCTTTACCACAAATGTGGTACATACGAGCAGGGGCTCGAGACTCCTGATGAGTTGGAGCATTCCAATAGGGGCCCTTCTATTTCCCCTAATTCCCAAATTGAGCTTGTTTGGGTGCTTTGTTTCGGTTAGGAGGAGCAGAGCTAGCAATTGCAGAAGTTCGATTCGAAGCCTTGTTGGGATTCTGAGGACAATCCCGAATATAATAACCAGAGCCTCCACATGAAAAGCATAACTTTTGTTGAACTCGACACTGGCCAGTATGATGTTTCTAACAGAACTTGTAAGGAGGGTACTGATTAGCTTTAGCCTGATTCCCCGTGCTATCAACAGAAACAACAGGGGCTGAAGTCTTTACAACCATTTGAGGTTTCAGAATATAACTACTCTTCTATTTAGGGGTATAGTTCGAAGAGTGTCCCTTGGAATGCTTGGACTTCTTTGATTACCAGTGTAGCTTATTGATAAGTGTTCAAAAGTACTATTTTTCTTACCCTTTTTACTCATATCATTGTTAGACTTAGGCTCATGTTAGTCGCATAATTAGCCATTCATGCATTAATCCATGTTTCCTTCCATCGTTGAGCTTGATTACATAACTTGGTAGTTTTTGTGGGAAAAGATGCTGCTTTGGTGTGTTTTGTGTATATCTGCAGGATCACTTGCCAAAGCAAGGCTAGAGCTAGTTGCCAGGGCAATACATGAAGGAGATGCCGAGCTAGTTGTCAGGGCAATGCATGAAGTAGACGCTGAGCCAGTTGCCAGGGCAATTGTCGACAAAGAGCAAAGGTGATATGGTAGTCGAAATTGATGACTAGACAAGCCCAAGATGACGTGGCGCAAAGTCCAATCCCAAAGGAATTTGATTTCCATGAAGAGATTAAAGAAGAATTAAATTCCAAGAAGATAGGAGGAGTTCTAGTAGGAATATAATTATAATAAAGAATTATATTCTTTAAAGATAATTTAATTCCAACTTAACTTCCTCATCAAAGAAGGACTTTGACCTAGCCCTAAAATAAGAGGGAGATTTCGACAATCCAGAGAGAGCAAGAGAGGGGAATTTCGACAACTCCAAGGAGGGCAAGAGGAGGGAATTTTCGACAAGCATCTAGGGCAAGGATGATTTCGACAAGCTTCCTTCTTCACCCTTTTCTTTCTTGTTCGATTGGATTCATGCTAGGGATTATTTATCTTGTGTTTCTTTGGAACCTAGTCATGAACTAAATCTATTTGGCTATGGTTATTGTATTTTGTGGTTGTGAGAAACTATTAGTTTTTGTTTAGGTAATAAGAGTTTGCACTTTTCTATTCAAGGTTTATTCATTCTTGGTTCTTATTCTTGTTTGCGAGTGAATTGGTAGAGGATCTTGTGATTTCATCTATTTATCTAATATCGGGAGAGTTAGATTCAAGAAACGAATGAATATGATCTTTATTCAATCTATTGATGGTGAAGATTAATCCGACTTAGGAATAAGTTAAGGATTTCAACGGCTAAGAGGAGCGCAAGATTGGTTGTTGTTCACCTTTTATTCACGCAGGGATGTATTATCAAAGCATGCACAAGTAGCTAGAGTTTTGACTTAGGGATAAGAAGAAACCATTGAATAACGCTCTGCCGAACCTTGAAGGTTGCTGCCCAGACGCCCAAGTAGTTGCCCAGGCAACCATCGATTAGTTGCCAAGGCAACCCCGTTGTGCAAGTTGCCACGGCAACTGAGTTGCTCGTGCACTCTTTTACCAAGACAATCCAATCGGCTATCACACCTCAACTCACGATAACCTGGCCTATCTCTCTCATTTGATCTCATCTATTCTTTTACTTTATTGCTTTCTAGATTAGTTATTAGTTAAACTCCTATAATCCTTTATTTGTGTTTTTACTTTTTACAGTGCAAGAGACTAGATTCTTGAAGTGGCACCAATCCCTGTGGAGACGATATCTTTTATTCTATAACTTGCAACGTGTATACTTGCACAATTGCGTAGAACTTATTACGCGCAACAAGTTTTTGGCGCCATTGCCGGGGATTGGCAATAGCGACTTTGTTTTATTTTCTTACACTTTCTTTTTACTTTTCTTGTTTAAGATTCAAAGGGCTAACAAACTTTGGTTTTGCATTGGTATATGACCAGGGCAAGACCGACTACACCAGAATATCCCTTTGATCCAGAAATCGAATGAACCTTACAAAGACTTAGCTGAAGGATAAGAGTAGCAATGGCTAATCAAGATGGCAATATGAATCAAGATGTTCTAGCAGGATGAGGAGTGATTCTTGCACGAAACATAACAATTCGAGACTATTTTGAAGAAGATCTTGCTGGACTTAATCCAGGAGTTTTCACACCTAAAATTGAAGCCGATCACTTTGAGTTGAAACCGGTAATGTTTAATATGATCAACACAATTGGTCAATTTGGCGGCTCAGCAACTGAAGATGCACGACAACATCTTAAATCTTTCCTCGAGATTTGCAACTCGTTCAAAATACACAGAGTCACCCCCGATATCTTACGATTAAGATTATTCCCCTATTCACTGAGGGATAGGGCGAAAGCATGGTTGAATAGCATTCCTGCCAGATCAATAGCATCTTGGACCGATCTTTGTCGTGATTTCCTTGCTCGGTTTAATCCTACAAATTTGACTGATAAGCTTCGTAATGACATTACTTCTTTTCGGCAGGCAGATGATGAATCCATGTACGAGGCTTGGGAGCGATATAGAGAACTTCTACACAAATGCCCCCTACACGGATTCCCGGTGTGGACTCAAGTAACAATGTTTTACAACGCCGTGAATACACCAACAAGGATGATGCTAGATGCCTCGGCAAACGGCATACTCCTAGATAAGTCACCGGAGGAAGCAATGCAAATTTTAAATGAGTGCATAAATGTTTATGATCATGTGATTGTGTTACGAATGTTATAGTTATGCCTTGGAAGTTGAGTAAAGCTAATTAGCATGTGAAAGCTAACCTAGTAAGTAAGACTATGCTTTGAAAATGAGAAATCCATAAAATGTTTTGTAATAAGGAATTGAGATAAGAAATGAAAGTTATCCCATATTGTCTTAAATGAGTATGAGAACATATTGAATGTCTTAGCAATCTTAAAATAAGATTTGAAGTTAAATGACATAAACATGTAGTCTTAAAGACCTTTAAATAATGGTTTTACAGTTATCTTGAATGATCTTAAGCATTGATCTACATGTCTTAAAATGGATAGAAGTATACAAAGTTGGTAATTGGTTTAAGAAAAATAAAGTTTATGAATAAAGATGAATCTTATGGTACTGTAGAAATAATATGGTAAGATTTGTGTATTGAAGTTTTAATATGGCTTATGTTATGAGCTAATAGTTCAAGTGAAATGCTTAAAGCGTGCACACTTTAAGAATTCCATAGAAACACAGAAGGTTTGTAAGGGAAACAAAACAACAAAGATTATTCATTGATCATGTCAACAACAAAGATTAATCATAGATCTCTTATTTTATTTCATTACCATAAGGTATTTACACCGGTGTATGTACAATTAATTAAACTAATATCTAACTATATCGTAGTTACACCGGTGTAAGTACATCTAACATTAATTTCCTTTTTTTTGTCCGAGAAGCTATGTCTCGTAGTGTAACTTTTCATAATTGAATAATTTAAGTAAGCAAAGGTAAATTTGCATAATTGAGGCAAGTTGAGCTCTATTTGGTTTTCCTGATCTCGGGTAAGGATTTCGGTTCGCACCTTTTATTACCATTTCTTTAACAAACTATGTATATTCCATAATAATTTATGTACCTACTGAAAAATTATCGTTCTAGTAAGAAAACAGGTTTTCTTGTAGGCCAATCTATATGTACACAAATGCTTACCCTAAGTTAAGCACTTTTTGGTTTGGACGATCTCGGGTAAGATTTTCGGTACGTAACTTTTTTCTTACCCTTTATGTAACAGTCTATGTATATTGCGTAATAATTTATGTACGTACTGAAATTCTCATCGTTCTAGTGAGAAAAAAGGTTTTCTTGTAGGTCAATCTGTGCGTACACAAATGCTTACCCTAAGTTGAGCTCCTTTTGGTTTTGGTGATCTCGGGTAAGATTTTCGGTACGTACATTTTTTCTTACATAAAGGGTAAGAAAAAATAGGTTTTCTTGTAGGTTAATCCGTATGTACACAAATGCCTACGATAATTTGAGCTCATTTTGGGTTGGGTGATCTCGGGTAAGATTTTCGGTACCTACCTTTTTTATTACCATTTCTGTAACAAAATATGTATAATATGTAATAATTTTTGTACCTACTGAAATTCTGAACGTTCTAGTACGAAAGTAGGTTTTCTTGTAGGCCTATCTGTATGATCAAAAACAGTATAAAACATACTTAAATAATAGGTGCCATGTATTTCAAAAACAAGTGCATAAAAACAATTTCGCTAAAGCACTACCGAGGGAGAAATCTCATTATACTTACTTTCGAGTTTAAACCAACATTTCAAGCTTAATTTAAACTCCCAAAATAACCTTTAAACTATTTCAAAGTTGAAATCCACGTTCTCGCTAACCGACTATGCAAAAACATCGTTCGCCGATGCAAATACTCCTCCAAAGCTTCCAAAACGGTGCCACAAGCTTGAAGATCAATTTCCTCTAATTTAACCACACAAAGACAGGGGATTCAATGCATCAAAATGCATTCAAAGACTTAAGAACATTAATCCCCAACAACCTTTTCAAAAACCCTTCCGCAACAACAGAAATCAATATCAAACAGCTTCCAAACTTAACCCAGCCAAAACCTAAAGGTTTAATCCACCATTTACCTTTAATTAACATCAAAAAATAGCCGCAAAAGCATCCTTATACTTCCAACATTCATAAAACACCCAAACTCACCAAAAACACTTCACTATCAACTTAGAAAATTAGTGATTCACTTAGTTTCGGGATTCTAATGTTAAAACCAACATATTAATATTATTAAACATCAAAATCATGATTAAAACCAATCAAAAAACACAAAAATCACTCAATTCTATCAATTAAACCTTTATTTAACCATTTTCCATAATTAAATCATTAATACTCATTAGAAAATATTAAACAATGATCAAATACTTGGCAATTTTAGTAAAAAACCATTCATTAGAGGACAAAAATGAACCATACATAATGATTGAAATTCCTCTCAATTGGATGTTTTACTCTTGAAAAAACAAAGGAAAACAATGAGATTTTGGAAAAAAGATTGAAAGATCCATTAGAAATCAATAGTTTAAGAAATCAAGATCATTACCTCAAATATTTGATGAAAAAAAAAGAGTGTTTGGCTAAACAAATTTTGAGAGAAAAAAGTTGCGTCAAAAGTAGTTTTAGGAAATTAAACACCCTTCCTTTATTAAATCCCCTTTAACTCACTAGTTAAAACTCATTTAAAATAATCCAAATTAAGAGGAAATTCACATTAAAAATTTGGAAAAATTGCCCCTCAAGGATTCTAAGATTTGATCCGTTTTCAAAATAGTCAATAAAAATAGTTTTACATTCTTTACATTTTGGTTAAAGCCAAAATGTCAATTTCCATATTAATTAATGATTTTAGATATTTTCCCATATTTTTCTCACACCAAAAATATTTATTATGGTTTTAATCCTGAATCCAACACGAATCTCTAATTCTGGTCCACCAAACTGTCTAATCAACCTAGAAACTCCTAGGCCCAAAATTGGGGCTTTACAACTCTCCTCCAATTAAGAAATTTCGTCCATAAAATTTACCAAAAGGAAACAAATGCGGAAGCTATTTCATCATGTCCACCTTAGTCTCCCACGTGGCCTCCTCAACTTCAGAGTGTCGCCATAACACCTTTACGAGCTCAATCGTTTTACCACAAAGAACTTTACTGCTAGAGTCAAAGATCTTAACAGGTTCTTCATCATAAGATAAATCCGGTTGTAACTCAATATCCTCCATAGCATAACATCCGATGGGTTAGGCTGGTACTTCTGTAACATCGACATATGAAACACATCATGAATCTTCTCCAACTCAGTAGGTAATTTCAAATGATAAGCCATAGGATCTAGACGCTCTACAGCCTCATATGGTCCCATAAATCTCGGACTAAGCTTTCCCTTACGTCCGAACCGCATCAGCTTCTTCCAAGGTGACACCTTTAAGAACACATGATCACTAACATCATACTTGATCTCCCTACGCTTCAAATTCGCATAAGATTTATGACGATCCGAGGTTGCTTTCAAGAGATCACAAACAAGATTCACTTTCTCATTTTTGTCTTTCAACACATCCGGCATAGAAACATGCTTTTCCCCAACCTCAACCCAACACAAAGGCGTACGACACTTTCTACCAAACAAGGACTCATACGGTGCCATCTATATACTAGCCTGATAAATATTGTTATAGGCGAACACCACCAAAGGCAAATGTTTCTCCCAGGTTACTCGGAACTCAATGAAACAACACCTCAACATATCCTCCAAGACCTGGATCACACAATCAAATAGACCTTCTGTCTAAGGATGATATGAAGTACTAAAATTCAACCGTGTACCCAAAGCTCAATGCAAAAACTCCTAAAATCTTGCTATATACTATGGATCCCTGTCCGAAACTATGGACTTAGGCACCCCGTGCAAACGTACAATCTTAGCAATATACAAATCGGCCAACTTATCCAAGGTATAGGTCGTATGCACTAGCACAAAATGTGCACACTTTGCAAGCTGATAAACAATTACCCAAATGGAATCCTTTTTAGTGGGCATTAATGGAAACCCAGACAAAAAATCCATGATGATTCTTTCCCACTTCTTTTTCGGTATCCTCAACGGTTCCAATAACCTGAAAGGAAACTGATGCTCAGCCTTGACATGCTGACACACCATGCATCTAGCAACTAAATCAGCAACATCTTTCTTCAAATTGACCCAATAGTACTCTGCCTTCAAACCTCGATACATCTTAGTACTACCGATATACATAGCAAAAGGACTAGTATGCGTCTTGGCCAAGATGGTATGCTTCAACTCATCTTCATTAGGTACCACTATCTGATTCTTGAAACACAACACACCCATCATCATTAAAGTGAAAATTTGTCAGATTTCCATCCATGATATCCTTAACATTCGGTACTAGCACATCATCAAAAGGTTGTTTTTCCTTAAATAACTGTGACAAAGATGGCTCTACTTATAACTCGGCCAACAAACCTCCATCCCACATCCCACATAACTGCACAATCATCACCCTTAACTCCATCGCAACCTTCACACTAAAAGATCAGCCACAACATTAGCCTTTCCAAGATGATACTCAATCGTCAAATTATAATTCTTAAGCAACTTCAACCATCTATGTTGCCTAAGATTCAAATCCTTTTACGTCATCAAGTATTTCAAACTCTTATGATATGTGTACATAACACCCTTCTCACCATAGAGATAGTGCCTCCAAATCTTCAACGCAAACACAACCGCGGTAAGCTCAAGATCATGCGTAGGATAAATTGCGCTCGTGCACCTTTAACTGCCTAGATGCATAAGCTACAACTTTTTCTCCTTGCATCAATACACAGCCCAAGCCTACATATGATGCATCACTATAAACAACAAACTCCTTACCCGACTTCGGTCGAATAAAGATGGGAGCTAGCGTCAAAGCCTCCTTCAACTTTTCAAAAGCCCATAGTCTATCTTCTGTCCACTCAAAATGGATGTTATTCTACAACAAATTGGTCGAAAGAGCAGCAATCTTTGAAAAACCATTCAAAAACCGATGGTAATAACAAGACAACCCAAGAAAGCTACGAACCTTCCACATGAAAGTTAATGCGAGTGCATAAATGTTTATGATCATGTGATTGTGTTACGAATGTTATAGTTATGCCTTGGAAGTTGAGTAAAGCTAATTAGCATGTGAAAGCTAACCTAGTAAGTAAGACTATGCTTTGAAAATGAGAAATCCTTAAAATGTTTTGTAATAAGGAATTGAGATAAGAAATGAAAGTTATCCCATATTGTCTTAAATGAGTATGAGAACATATTGAATGTCTTAGCAATCTTAAAATAAGATTTGAAGTTAAATGACATAAACATGTAGTCTTAAAGACCTTTAAATAATGGTTTTACAATTATCTTGAATGATCTTAAGCATTGATCTACATGTCTTAAAATGGATAGAAGTATACAAAGTTGGTAATTGGTTTAAGAAAAATAAAGTTTATGAATAAAGATGAATCTTATGGTACTGTAGAAATAATATGGTAAGATTTGTGTATTGAAGTTTTAATATGGCTTATGTTATGAGCTAATAGTTCAAGTGAAATGCTTAAAGCGTGCACACTTTAAGAATTCCATAGAAACACAGAAGGTTTGTAAGGGAAACAAAACAGCAAAGATTATTCATTGATCATGTCAACAACAAAGATTAATCATAGATCTCTTATTTTATTTCATTACCATAAGGTATTTACACCGGTGTATGTACAATTAACTAAACTAATATCTAACTATATCGTAGTTACACCGGTGTAAGTACATCTAACATTAATTTCCTTTTTTTTGTCCGAGAAGCTATGTCTCGTAGTGTAACTTTTCATAATTGAATAATTTAAGTAAGCAAAGGTAAATTTGCATAATTGAGGCAAGTTGAGCTCTATTTGGTTTTCCTGATCTCGGGTAAGGATTTCGGTTCGCACCTTTTATTACCATTTCTTTAACAAACTATGTATATTCCATAATAATTTATGTACCTACTGAAAAATTATCGTTCTAGTAAGAAAACAGGTTTTCTTGTAGGCCAATCTATATGTACACAAATGCTTACCCTAAGTTAAGCACTTTTTGGTTTGGACGATCTCGGGTAAGATTTTCGGTACGTAACTTTTTTCTTACCCTTTATGTAACAGTCTATGTATATTGCGTAATAATTTATGTACGTACTGAAATTCTCATCGTTCTAGTGAGAAAAAAGGTTTTCTTGTAGGTCAATCTGTGCGTACACAAATGCTTACCCTAAGTTGAGCTCCTTTTGGTTTTGGTGATCTCCGGTAAGATTTTCGGTACGTACATTTTTTCTTACATAAAGGGTAAGAAAAAATAGGTTTTCTTGTAGGTTAATCCGTATGTACACAAATGCCTACGATAATTTGAGCTCATTTTGGGTTGGGTGATCTCGGGTAAGATTTTCGGTACCTACCTTTTTTATTACCATTTCTGTAACAAAATATGTATAATATGTACTAATTTTTGTACCTACTGAAATTCTGAACGTTCTAGTACGAAAGTAGGTTTTCTTGTAGGCCTATCTCAGATGATCAAAAACAGATAAAACATACTTAAATAATAGGTGCCATGTATTTCAAAAACAAGTGCATAAAAACAATTTCGCTAAAGCACTACCGAGGGAGAAATCTCATTATACTTACTTTCGAGTTTAAACCAACATTTCAAGCTTAATTTAAACTCCCAAAATAACCTTTAAACTATTTCAAAGTTGAAATCCACGTTCTCGCTAACCGACTATGCAAAAACCTCGTTCGTCGATGCAAATACTCCTCCAAAGCTTCCAAAACGGTGCCACAAGCTTGAAGATCAATTTCCTCTAATTTAACCACACAAAGACAGGGGATTCAATGCATCAAAATGCATTCAAAGACTTAAGAACATTAATCCCCAACAACCTTTTCAAAAACCCTTCCGCAACAACCGAAATCAATATCAAACAGCTTCCAAACTTAACCCAGCCAAAACCTAAAGGTTTAATCCACCATTTACCTTTAATTAACATCAAAAAATAGCCCCAAAAGCATCCTTATACTTCCAACATTCATAAAACACCCAAACTCACCAAAAACACTTCACTATCAACTTAGAAAATTAGTGATTCACTTAGTTTCGGGATTCTAATGTTAAAACCAACATATTTATATTATTAAACATCAAAATCATGATTAAAACCAATCAACAAACACAAAAATCACTCAATTCTATCAATTAAACCTTTATTTAACCATTTTCCATAATTAAATCATTAATACTCATTAGAAAATATTAAACAATGATCAAATACTTGGCAATTTTAGTAAAAAACCATTCATTAGAGGACAAAAATGAACCATACATAATGATTGAAATTCCTCTCAATTGGATGTTTTACTCTTCTCTCCAGCATTCTTTTGTCATGCCAGCCTTTTGTCCTTTCCTTGTAGAGTCTGGCATTCTGATAAACTTGCAACCTAAATTCCTCCAACTCATTGAGGTCTAACAACCTCTTCTCTCCAGCATTCCTCCATGCTATGTCAAGTTTTCGAATTGCCCAATAGGCTTTATGTTCCACTTCTACTGGCAAATGGCATGACTTTCCAAAAACCAGTCGAAACGGAGAACATCCTAAAGTCGTTTTAAAGGTAGTCTATATGCCTACAAAGATTCATCTAGCCGTTGGGACAAATCTTTCATTATGGGGTACACTGTTTTTTCCATAATGTTTTTGATCTCCCTATTCGATATCTCAATTTGACCATTCATTTGAGGGTGGTATGTTGTAGCAATCTGTTGCTGAATTCCATACATGCACAAAGCTCTAGATATTAAACGACATTTAAAATGAGTTCCCTCATCGTGTATAATAGTTATGGGGTACCAAATCTAGTAAAAATGTTTTTGTGTAAAAATTTGGCAACATCCTTGGCATCGTTGGTTTGCAAGGCCATGACCTCAACCTATTTAAAAACATAGTTAACCGCCACTAATATATACAATTTACCAAATGAAGGGGTGAATGGGCCCATGAAGTCTATCCCCCAAACATCAAATAAATCTACATGCATTGTGTTTTGAAAGTGGCATTTGGTGTCTGCCAGAAATGTTCCATGTTCGTTGGCATCAACTACACGCCTTAGCAAAATTGTGAGCATCTTGGTATAGTGTAGGCCAAAAGAAACCAGACTGCAACACCTTGGCAGCAGTCCTCATCCCAGCAAAATGACCTTCGTATGGTGCTACGTGGCATAGTTGCAAAATACTATGTTGTTCCTCCTCTGGTACACACCGGTGAATTACCTAGTCGCTGCATTGCTTAAATAGTATGGGTTTATCTGTCGAGCTTCTCTCAGGAAATGCTTCCGCGAGTTATATACCAAGTCTGATGGCATCACATTACTTACTAGGTAGTTGACAATGTCAGTGTACCATCGCATAGCACAGACTGCAAGTAGGGACTCGTCAGGAAATTCATCCTTTATGGCATCATACTTACCATCTTCCAAATGATGTTCTAGGCATGATAGGTGGTCGGCTACTACATTTTCACATCCCTTTTTATCTCTAATTTCAAGATCAAATACTTGTAGTAAGAGTGTCCATCATATCAGTCTTGGTTTGGCATCCTTTTTTGCCAAGAGATATTTCAGAGCTGAATGATCTGTAAAAACCACAACTTTGTTACCAGTAAGATAAGATCTAAATTTTTCAAAGGCAAATATAATAGCAAGAAACTCTTTCTCGGTTGTGGCGTAGTTAAGTTGCACTCTATTCAGTGTTCGACTGACATAATAGATGGCATGAAAACCTTTCCATACCGTTGTTGTTGCGCGTAATAAGTGCTCCGTAATTGTTCAAGTGTACACGTCGCAAGTTATAGTATAAAAGATGTCGTCTCCACAGGGATTGGTGCCACTTCAAGAATCTAATCTCTTGCACTATAAAAAGTAAAAACACAAATAGAAGATTATAGAAGTTTTAACTAATAACTAATCTAGAAAGCAAATAAGTAAAAGACGATGTAATTAAATGAGAGATATAGGCCAGGTTATCGTGATTTGAGGTGTGATAGCTGATTGGATCGTCTTGGTAGAAGAGTGCAAGGGCAACTCAGTTGTCGTGGCAACTTGCACAACGAGGTTGCCTTGGCAACTAATCGATGGTTGCCTGGGCGACTAGTTAGGCAACTACTTGGGCGTATGGGCAGCAACTTCAAGGTTCGGCAAAGCATTCTTCAATGGTTTCTTCTTATCCCTAAGTCGAAACTCTAGCTACTTGTGCATGCCTTGATAATACATCCCTACGTGAATCAAGGGTGAACAACAACCAATCTTGCACTCCTCTTAGCCATTGAAATCCTTAACTTATTCCTAAGCCGGATTAATCTTCACCATCAATAGATTGAATAAAGATCATATTCATTCGTTTCTTGAATCTAACTCTCCTGATATTAGATAAAAAGATGAAGTTACGAGATCCTCTCCTAATTCACTCGCAAACAAGAATAAGAACCAAGAATGAATAAGCCTTGAATAGAAAGTACAAACTCTTATTAACTAAACAAAATCCAATAGTTTCTCACAACCACAAGGCACAATAACCTTAGCCAAACAGATTTAGTTCATAGCTAGGTTCCAAAGAAACACAAGATAAAGAATCCCTAGCATGAACCTAATTGAACAAGAAAGAAAAAGATGAAGGATGGATGAAGCTTGTCGAAATCTCCTTGCCCTTGATGCTTTTCGAAAATTCTCTCTTCTCTCTCCCTTTGGAGTTGACGACATGGCCTCTAATTTATATGGATAGGTCAAAGTCCTTATTTGAGGAGGAAGTTAAGTTGGAATTAAATTATCTTTAAAGAATATAATTCTTTGTTATAATTATATTTCTTCTAGAACTTCTCCTATCTTCTTGGAATTTAATTATTCTTTAACCTCTTCATGGAAATCAAACTCCTTTGGGATTTAGCTTTGCTCCACGTCATCTTCGGCTTGTCTAGTCATTAATTTTGACTACCATATCACCTTATTCTTTGTCGACAATTGCCCTGGCAATTGGCTCGGCATCTCCTTTATGCATTGCCCTGGCAACTAGCTTGGCATATCCTTCATGCATTGCCCTGGCAACTAGCTCTAGCCTTGCTTTGGCAAGTGATCCTGCACATACACACAAAACACACCAAAGCAACATCTTTTCCCACAAAAACAACCAAGTTATGCAATCAAGCTCAATGATGGAAGGAAACATGGATTAATGCATGAATGACTAATTATGTAACTAATATGAGCCTAAGTCTAACAATAGTATGAGTAAAAAGGGTAAGAAAAATAGTACTTTTGAACACTCATCACACCCCCAAACTCGAACTATTGCTTGTCCTCAAGCAATGCAAACTAATAATTACCTGCCAAGACTTCAAATTTCACAAACTTAGCTTGAATTTGATTTCAATTCCCAGAATCAGGGCACAAAGTATGATTGGCTTTTCATTTTTCGGAAACCTTAGGAGTTACTCGGAATCAAACTATAATGCTTGTGCGTGTGTGCAGAGTTGTGTGCAAGTTTATTTTTCAGATTCTATGCAAACAAGAGGTTTTCAAATTACTTCATTGGGTTCTTTTTAACGTGTTTTAACTAGAGCCGGTTTCGAGCACCTCTAGTGTTTTGTTTTTAGTTTCCTTAAGTTAATTAATTTATTCGACTAGAGCCAGTTTCGGGCACCTATAGCGATCAATTTTAGCACATACTAGAGCCAATTTCGGGCACCTCTAGCGATCCATTTTATTTAGCACATGCTAGAGCCAATTTTGGGCACCTCTAGCATTCATCCAATTTTTATTCTAATCCCCCAATTTGTTTAATTATCAACCTAAGTTCACTAGAATTCCTTAAATCAATCAAACCACAACAGTGTTTCATCAAATTTAGCATCATAGTAAAATTCTAAGTTTTTCCATGGTTATCCTAGAATAAAAATTCTATCAATTAAGTGCATTGGCAAAATCATCATCGGATATTCATCAAATCTAGGCAATTCTTGTTCCAACTAAAGGCATGGCAAGCAATTTATGTATCCTAAATGCAATACTTAAGATGAATACAACTAAAAATGGTAACTACTAATAACAATCCCCCCCAAACTCGAGTGAGGCATTGTCCTCAATGCATGCATTAAAGAAAAATAAAAATAACAAAAAATAAATGCAAATGAAGACTTACTCCAAGAGTTCGTCGTCGTGGATGATTAGTTTCCTTTTGGTCGGTGTCTTGATTCTTTTGCTTGAACGCGCTGGTTGTTTCCTTGTTGTCCATGGTGGAATCGATCCTCGTACGGGGTTGTCCTCATCATCCTCTTCATCAATGTCATTGGCTTTTCACTTGGAGGATTCAATTGGTGCGGTCTTTGTTGGTGCAATGGAGGACTCGTCCGAATCTGAAAAATTAGACAATGATTTCGTACGAGTTGATTTGGGCATAGGTGCTTTACCTTTGGCTTTTGCAGTGGTTGTAGGGATGTCTTTAGCTTTGGTTGCCGTGGCATCTTCATGGTTGGTTGCCATGGCATCATCTGTTGCGATTGTCGTGGCAACTGCTTCATTGGTTGTCGGGGCAAGGTTCTCGGCAGGAAAGATTGGGAATGGCACACAGCTGTCCGGGTACTTTTCTAGGATAACTTGGGTGATGGCATTGTTGTGCTCCTTCATGTACCGCATGAACATTAGTTGCCGGTCTTCAATTTGCCTTAGGTGGCTCGCCAATGGTTGCAAGAGTTCTTCAAAGTGTCCCGGGGTTGATGGCCGAGTTGCCCGGGCGTTAGGTGCTTGGGCATTAGGGATTGCCGGGGCGGCAGGAGTTGTTGCGGCAATTGGAGGCCTTGAGGATTTTTTTGGTGCCTCTCCCATTAGCTTTCGGATTTGTGGTTGATTCTAACCGGACTTTGGTAGGGCTTTTTCATCGGTGGACTCACTTGGGACATGCATCTCCTTGCAATTATTAGAAATTAAGCAAGGGAAGAAAAGAGAACCCTTATCTTTTGAGCTACATACAAAAATCTCATCACAAATAATTTTTCCAATGTTAATGATGCGATTATGCAAAATAGAATGTATGAGCAAAAGCCGTGGTATATCAACGGTAGTATTGTGTATGGTGGGCATTAAAGAAGTTTTAACAAACTTATTCCATAGTTTTGCCTCGGGTTTAAGCCGAAGGCAATTTACCGTGCCCTTGTATTTACCGTCATTCCAATGAGTTCCCGGTAGAGTGAGTTCTTGAAGCACATTGTCGAGTTGCTTGGGCGTGATTTGACCACAAAGGCTTGATGCTCGTCTTTCCCAATGTAGAGCCCATAAAAGGTGTTGACGTTTTCGGGGCTTATGAGTATGGCCTTGTCATGAACAAAAACATAAGGATTATCCGGCTTAGGCGAGTGAGCATAGAATTCTCTTACCCATGAGATGTTACCCAGTTCCGATTGATGGAAAAAGATTTGCCACTTTTGATGTGCAATCCTCTTGAAGATGAATAGTTCAAGGCTGAAATCTTGATGATAGTTGGAGTATTCAAAGCCTTGTTCTTCGTAAATCTTTCGACTTTCAAACTTGGAGTGAAATTTTTCTTGAACCACCGGTGTAGCAAACTTCTTGTATCTTGGTTCTTTGGAGGAACTTGGATGAACTAAAAATTTAATTTTGGATGCCATGGATGATCATGGTTGTGAGTTTTGTAAAAACAAAGAAAAGAAAATAAAAGAAACTAAAGAGTTGCAAGATGAAAAGTAGGAATAGTTTTCTTGGAAGTTAAGGGTGATGGGTTATATAGAAAAGATAGGTAGTAAATATGGTGGGTGAGATTAATTTTGGATAAAAAATAAATGGGGTTTCAGTTTAGGGGAAGGGTGACAGCAAGGGGGTTTAATTAGGGTAAGTTGGAGCCTTTATATAAGCCTTAGATTCAGCCCATTAATTTCCTTGTTGAAGATGTTTTCCTTCTTGGATCAAAATTCCTCTTCATCTTGAACTCTTTTCCTACAATTCAAAAATAAATCAAATAAGGATTAAAATTAAAGATAAACTAATAAAAGAAAATAAATAAAGATGTGTAAAGGGATTCTTAAACTTAAAAAGATAAAAAAGAAAGAAAATAAATCTATCTTAAAAATATAATAGTAATCGAAAATAAAAAAAATAATTAGTCTCCTATGGGCCTCAATTGAAGGTTTGTGATCGTCTTCCAACAAAATCTTGTGCATGCACAATGTCGGGCTAATTCCCTTCAAGTCGGTAATTATCCACCCTATGCCTTCTTGTGTAGCATTAACATTTTGATCAGCTTCTTTTCCTGCTCAGGCTGTAACTTAGAAGAAATAATAACAGGCAATGTATTATCGGTTCCTAAGTATGCATATTTTAGTTGCTCTAGCAACTGTTTCAACTCAAGAGTCGGTGGTTGTTCAATAGAGGGCTTTTCGAGCTTACCTTCCTTACCTGAGTAATCAAGTGGTTCAAAGTATGTACCTGGTCGATTGACTAGCCAATTTGCCTCTTTTTGTTGCTCTTTTTTACTACCTTTTTCATACTAGGATTTAGCCGTCTTTGTCCTTCAATAGTCTTACCATGATATTCCTCAAGTATGATCTTGTGCATGCAAATAGTTGGGCTGATACCTCGGATGTCTACCAAGGTCCACCCCAAAGCTTGCTTATATGTTGATAGTATTCCCAATAATATTTCCTCCTAATCATTAGTGAGAATAGTAGCAATGATTACAGGCAGAATTGAGTATTTAGGTAAATAAGTATACTTTAGGTGCTTTGGCAATGTTTTTAGCTCCAATGTTGGTGGCTCCTCAATGGATGGTTTGGGTGCCACAATCTCTCTTCCAGCCAACTCAAGTGGCTCTGGTTGTTCAAAATAGTTCACGTTTTCAGCCATAAAGGCTATTTCATCTGGTTCTTCAAACAGTTCAGCAATGCCTTCAATCATGCCAGCATCAGACTATTGCTGACATATCTGTGTCAAATCCAGCTTATAGATAGACTCTACTATTTCCTCTGTTTGGCATTCCTCAGGTTCATCTGTACATTTCAAAGCTTGAAACACGTTAAATTTAACTTGAAGGTCATTCATACGCATTGTTAATTCCCCTTTATGAATATCGATAAGAGTTCTACCCGTGGCAAGAAAAGGTTTGGCTAGGTTGATTGGTACATTTACATCAGCTTCACAATCCAATATGATAAAATCGGAAGGAAAAATAAATTTGTCTACCTTTACCCGCACATCTTCAATCTTACCCTTGGGGTGTGCATATGATCGATCTTCAAGTTGAAGTGTTATCGTTTTCAGCCTTGCTTCAATGGCAAGTTTCCTAAAAATAGATAGGGACATTAAGTTAGTACAAGCACCTAAAACGCATAATGCCTTTCCAACAGGCTTATTGCCTATGGTACAAGGAATAGTAAAACTCCTTGGATCTTTCAACTTTGGTGGTAAGCGGTTGCGAATCATGGCACTGCATCCTTCTGTAAAGGCTACTGTATCAAAATCTCCAAACTTCCATTTTTTGGTTAGGATGTCTTTCATGAACTTCACATAGTTGGGCATCTGCTCAAGAGCTTCCACTAGGTGAAGGTTGATTTGTAGCTACTTAAGCACTTCTAAGAAATGCTTAAATTGCTGATCTTGCTTGTGTTTTTGAAGGCGAGACGGAAAAGGTGGTGGCGAATAAACTACTATTGGTCGTGCTAGCTTTGCGAAATAAGTGCTAGCATTAGATTTCTTCCTAACATCATTTTGTTGTTTGGCATCAGCTTATGCCCTGGCGTCTGTAGACTAACTAGAATCTGAATGTGGTCTGGCATCGTTTACTCCTTGTTCTGCTTCATTGGCATCCTCTGCTGGCATTGTTCTGTTAGTTTGGCATTGAACTAATGGCTTGACAGCCATCTCTACTTCACATTGCTTTCCACTCCAAAGAGTTACTGCTTTACATTGTTCATTGCCTTTTCGCCTAGCATCTTCAGTGTCACTTGGCAAAGTTCCCTGAGGACGATTGGTAAGAGCATTGGCAATCTTTCCTAGTTTAACCTCCAAGTTACGCATTGATGTTGCCAAACTTTGTACATTGGCATCATTCTCTCCATATACTCAGTAAGAGAGTTCCCTTTGTTTTGTCCTTGCTGTAAATTATTCTGGGCTCTTACTGGCATTGCATTATTATTTTGCCTCTGGTTGTTCTGCTGCTGAGCATTGTTGTTCTGTTGCTGAGCATTGTACTGATTGCCTCCTTGATTTCCCCAAGCCAAATTTCGGTGATGTCGCCAACCTGTATTATAAGTGGTGGAATTAGAGTTGTAATTTCGATTATAGTTGCCAACATAATTTACCAACTGAGGGTTAGCAGGGAAATCTTTTGAATAATGATTTTCTCCACAGATAGTGCAAAATTGATATAACATTTGAACTTTATGGGACTCTTTGTTCTTTTGCAAAACTTCACTATGTTGGTAAGATTTACAATTTTAGCTTGAAGGGATGTCAACTCATCCACTTTCAATATTCCACCTGTTTTAGTTCCAATCCCACGCCTAGCAACAGGGTACTCGAAATCACTGATTGAGATTCTCTCAAGGATTTCTACAACCTCTAAGTATTTCTTATCGAGCAATGAATCGGCTGCTGAAGCATCACAATAGTATGAGTTTATGCATTCAACCCATTATAGAAGGTTTGTATTTGGGTCTAGTTTGGAAATCCGTGCATAGGAAACCTTCTCAGCAAGTCCTTAAATCTCTCCCAGGCATAATATAATGTTTCATCATCAGCCTACCTAAATGTAATGATCTCACCGCTCAACTTGGCAGCGAGTGTAGGCGGCTAAAATCTTGTCATGAACTTTTGGCATAAGTCTTCCAATGAGTTTATCGAACCTGGTGGCAAAGAATTAATCCATGTCTTCGCTCTATCTCTCAAGGAAAACGTGAATAGCCTCGATTTCACAATATAGTCAGGCACTCCAGCTTGTTAGAATAATTGGCAAATCTCCATGAACTGCTTCAAATGTTTTCTTGGGTCTCCAGTGAGTGCTCCATCGAATTGACCTATAGTTAAAAGAGTATAAATCATCACTGACTTAAGTTCTAAATTTACAACATTTATCTCTGTGCCAACGAATCCTGGCATCAAATTGTCGTTATTGGGTGCTGAATGTTCTCTAATAGGTCTCTCCTCTCCAGTTGGGATAACAGGTGGTGCTGGTGGATTATAGTTTGGTAAATTTGCTTCATTGTTCACCACACCAATCCCTTGATTACCTTGATTATTCATTTCTCAGAATGTTTTCTTTAACCTACTCAAGATTTTCTCAATTTCCATATCGTATGGCCACTCGTTCAACAAGGGAGACTTCTGGTCATACACTGGTATAAACAACAAAAAACTAAAAGAACAGACAAATAAAAATTTTAAAACAATCAACTCTGTTGCAATCACCGGCAACGACGCCAAAAATTTGTTGTGACCGAAATGTGCTTGGCAAAAGGTATAAAAATTAGTATTGGAAATGTATAAAACAATACCAAGTCAAGTCTTTTTTTGTGCAAGTATACACGGTCCACAAGTAATACAACAGTTAAGATGGGTATCGATCCCACAGGGATTGCCTTGGATTTTAATTATTCAATTGCTACTTGCTTTTGGGGTGAAAATTGATTGTTTTGGAAATTGATTTTAAAAGAAGAAAAATAAAATAGCTTTGGCAAGGAAAACTTGAAAAAGTGGATGATGAGCGTCGACAAGGAATGCAAGGTTTTCACATTGTTTATGCCATGCTTGCTTTTAATAATGTCATGCTTTGACAATATTTTATTGAGCAGATTCAAAAGATGGTAATTTCCTCCGTCGATAGCAATGCCTTTAAATTAATCATGTAAAAACACCTATATGTTTATAGTGCATGTTTCCCATTAATTAATTTAGTTAAGTTCCATTCTTTACACTCTAAGGGGTAGACTCACTCCCGAAGTAAGTTCATCTACTTGAGCATCTTCTGTTAAAGCTTCTCACCTTAGAATTTGGCAAGTAATCGTCGCCTCCCAAGTCAGTTATGATATTGAGTTGCAATAAGCATGCTACGCTAGCCGTCGCTTGGCATTGAAGTTTTAGAAAAAGTAAAGACATTGCCAAATGAGTAAAGCTTTATGTCGAAGCATTCCTAATTAATAAAAGCAAGCAAAAAACAACTTTTCATCCATCCACCCCTCACTAACTATTAAATTAGTTCATGATGAGGGGGTCAACCACAAAATAAACTTCATCATTTTCAAACATCATCTTCAAAATTAAAATAAACCAAAGGAAAAAAAGGAAGAAAAGAGTCGGTCGATTCAACCTCTCTTGCTCTAGCCCTCCTCGGTGTGGCTACTCAAGTCGGTGGTAGAAATGATCGGAGATGAACCTAAGCTAGCTCGCTCCAAGTGCATGACACCCTTCATGCTTGGAAATGATCTCTTTCTATAGACGAGTGAGGAGAAAACCCTAGGAGAAATTCAAATTTTTTATTTCGGCTAAGGCTCTTTGATAAGTGCTTGATCTACTTATCAGCTTACCACCGAGTATGGCTAACATGTGATGGTCTAGGGCTGATGTCATCAGTCAACACTGTGATGCCAAAGGTCGTGGCAGAAAACTCCTACCGACTAGCTGCTCCTGATTTTTCGGATTAGATCCATTCGCATGATTTTCGGAACCTTATACTTTCCATTTTTTTCGGACTATCCGTCATTGTCAAGGGGCTTGGCATACAACTACTGGTCCATCTGCATTGCACTGCTAGCCGCGCCTCAAAAATCTTCCCTGGCATTGTGACTTTTGCTTTCCCTTATTCCTTTGCCATGCCATATGGCATAGAACCTGCACCAAAAACAATAAAAACCCTTCAAACCGTAAAAGGGCACCTGCTAAACTCATTTTTATACAAAATGCATGAAACTAATACTAAATGCAAACATGCATAATCGAAAACTAGCAAAAAACATTGTAACATAGTTGCAAATGTAGTACTTTTGAGGAGTTACCAGTCACTAAATATTGTATGGTTCAATTGGATAAGTAAATATTATCGAAATGTCATGAAAACTTATGAGAATCTTGTTATTGCATTGAACTTCATCGTGGTATTGTTAATTAGAAAAAAGGACCTCTAAAACATCAAATTTATAGTTTAATCCCTAAAACTTGTAAAAGTTATAAATTGGTCCTAATTAATGAATTATTGTTCCATGCTATCGCTATATTGGGTAATGTTGGAGAAGTATAACATTGTTATGTGTTAGTCATTAATGAAATTTTATAACACCAATCACCGGTAGCATTCTCCAACCCGGTTTTCGACCAGGCCAGATGGGGGATGTTACATTTAACCTCTTTTAGACAATTTAAAAAGGTTACTTAGAGCCTTTATGGCTTCCACAAGTAACGCATACTACACACATATCACAAGGGTTATAAATGACTAGTTCAGCTAATTTGCCACCAAACTAGGAGTTCATTAAGGCAAAACATATTACTTGGGGCCTATAGTGACTTGTCAACAACGTCGATCTCAATTCTTCAACAGTGGAATCCTTAACCTGAAATGTATGAATTGAAATGCATTAGGCATACATTTCCTAGTGAAGTGGTCACAACTAAACACTTTATTCAGTGAAATGCATCCCAAATCATATCTTAACAATAACAATGCAATGAATCAATAGTAGCAATGCAATGTTCATGTTCAATAGCAATAAGTACATAGTTTAAAAATAACCCTTTGATCGATTCAGAATAATGGATACGTGAATTCCTACACCTTGCAAAATAAATGAATGGTCTAGTCCCCCCACCTCGCCAAAACAATATAGTTCGTATCCCAAGGACAGTAGTCCATCCGTACACTGAGCTCATGAATTGTATGGCATGGCAATTGTATCCAAAGTCCTCAAATCCATGGTCCGATGACAATATCAAAAATCAATGTTCAATAACAATAGCAATGTTCAATGCTTCTTATCAATAAGAAATGTTACAATGTCAATGTTCAATAGCAATATCAATAACAATGGCGATGTTCAACGATCTCAATGACAATAGCAATAGTCGATTCTTCACTTACAATGTTTCGATGACAATAATTGTGTCGATATTAATGTACAATGAGAATGACAATG
Source organism: Hibiscus mutabilis (assembly GCA_019671005.1). Taxonomy (NCBI): domain Eukaryota; kingdom Viridiplantae; phylum Streptophyta; class Magnoliopsida; order Malvales; family Malvaceae; genus Hibiscus; species Hibiscus mutabilis. The sequence goes on along the minus strand of CM033718.1, from coordinate 39,414,355 downwards.
ACGATAGCAATAAAATTGGCTATACTCTCTGTCAAATGCTTAATGCTTCAACAATTCAATGACTATATCAATGGCAAACTCAATAACAATGATCAATGGCAATGGCTATTACGATATCGATGTCTGATACTTATACCATGACTTACCTCTAATTACAACAATATCCACTAAGTGGTTTGATGCAATATTCCTTATCAATGGTGTTAGCAACGCTATATACAATGACAATGGAATCAGGAAAGGCACTTAGCCTAATCTCGCGACTCCGACTACACTCACCTTGATAATCCGAAGCTTCTACTGCTCTCGGATAGCAATCCCCTTGTTCCTAGCTTTTGGTGAGGATGATGGGTGCTCTCCTTTAATTTCTTGAGCTAGGTAAACAATAAGATTATGTTAGAATCAATATTACGATATCGAAATCGCTATAATGATATCAAAATCATTATCCAAACTCAATATAGACAATATCTATAAATTTTCCATGGATAGCCAAAACCTAGCTTGAGATTACTCTCAAGTCCTCCATGGATTTCAACAATTGTTTGGGAAAAATAGCTTACCTGATCAATAGGAACGTTTCGATAAAAATAAACTGAAGAAAATCTAAACTTCACTCCACCAACAATGGTGGTGTTTGGTTAGGAGAAGAAGGTGATAGCAACGGGGAGGTACTTGCTTACTAGAGTATCGGGTAAGACTCATCCTTTAGCTATTTACTATATTTTAATAGGAATAGGTTTCCTTCCTTTGAAGGAATTGTTCTTAATCATCCCACGTATGGATGATTAAAATTGAGGAGGGTCTAATCACAAAGTTAGTCCCTCAACTCTCAATTCTCTATACTTTTGCCCCCAAACTTTTAATTTCTATAATTTAGCCACTAAACAAGTTTTCAATACTTCCAATACTGTCCTTAGACACTACTTCAACTCAATTAAAATTCATTATCGATACAATTAACCTTGTGATCAATGTTAGTATAATATTTGAACAATTCTGATATAGGAACTCCGGTCGCCGAATCCCAATTCCAACTAGGTCGGATTTTGGGGCTTTACAACTCTCCCCCTTTAAGAAAAATTCATCCTCCAATTTTACCTAGATCAAAGAGATGAAAATATTGCTTTCACATCATTTCCTCCAGCTCCCATGTTGCTTCCTTGGCAGTGTGGCTCTTCCAGAGCACCTTAACTAAGGGAATAGTCTTGTTACGAAGTCACTTGATTTCCCTTGTTAGAATCTGGACTTGTTCTTCCTCGTAAGACAAGTTTGGCTGAATTTCTATAGATTCAGCCTCGATGATATGCAAGGGATCAGAGCAATATTTTTGAAGCATGGATACATGAAACACATCGTGGATTTTGCTCAATTCAGAGGGTAGAAATAAGCGATAAGTCACATGGCAAACGTTTTCAATAACCTTGAAAGGTCCAATGAATCGAGGACTCAATTTCCCTTTCTTGCCAAACCTTAGAACTTTCTTCCATGATGAGACTTTAAGAAAGCTTTCTCACCAACTTCATACTTTATATCTCTTCGCTTGAGATCAACAAAAGCCTTATGTCGGTAAAGGTAGCTTTTAATCGATAATAGATGATGGTAACCCGTTCCTCGGTTTCCCGAAATAAGTCAGGGCCCAACACCTTTCCTTCATCGAGTTCATACCAACATAATGGAGTTCTGCATCGTCTGCCATACAATGCTTCATACGGTGCCATCTTAATGGATGCTTGATAACTGTTGTTATAGGAAAACTCAATAAAAGGTAGGGATTTCTCCCAAGAGCTTCTAAAATCAACGATGCATGCTCAAAGCATATATTCCAAAACTTGAATTTCCCTTTTTGACTGGCCATCAGATTGAGGGTAAAAAGTAGTACTAAGATTAACTCTGGTACCTAGAGCCCCTTGCAATAACTTCCATAACCGATATGCAAATCGTGGATCTCGATCAGAAATGATAGACTGAGGCACTCCGTTGAGCCGAATAACTTCCTTGATGTACAAGTCAGCTAATTTAGGAAGACCGTAGTCCATCCAAATTGGGAAGAAATAGCCTGACTTGGTGAATCGGTCTACAATAACCCAAATAGCATCATGTTTAGTAGGAGTTAACGGTAGACCACTAACAAAGTCCATAGTGATCTATTTCCATTTCCATTGTAGTTGATTGATGGGTTGCAATAAGCCGGTAGGAACACAATGCTCAGCTTTAACACGCTGGCACGTAAGGCACTTAGATACAAATTCAACTATGGCTTGCTTCATGCCCAACCACCAATAAAGCTCCCGTAGGTCCTTATACATCTTCACCGACCCCGGGTGAACAGAGAAAGAACTCGAATGAGCTTCCCTAGGAAAATCGGTGCGAAGAGATTCATTATTGGGTAAACAAACCCGATCAAGGAAATATAAGAGCCCTTTAAGACTCATTCTAAAGTCAGGGTTTTCTTGCAACATGGAAATGATAACTTGAAGTTTAGGATATTGATTTTGTAATGCTTGAATTCTCGATATGATGATAGGCGAGACTCGAAGTTCATGTAATATCCTAAAACCTAGCCTAGAAGTATTGAAACCAATTACTTAAGTTGATAGCTTAATTGAACTTGTATTTAGGCTAATTAGATTATTTAATGGCTTAATTGAAAGATTACAAGAAAATTGTGACCAATTTAGAATGACCTAGTCGAATTAAATGAGAAAGATAATGATTGCATGTTAAACTCTTTGATTCCCCTAATGCCCTTGATTAAGTTAAGAGTAGGGATTAATTAAATTTCATAAATCCATTAACTTGGATTAAATGTTATCATCTTCTTCCTTCATCCTAGTTTTCCGAATTGAAGAGAGAACATTAGAGTGGGAGAGAGAAAGCTTGAATGTATGGTGTCAAAGTTCAAATTGAGCTAAACTCAACTTGGTGGCAGTATTACTAAGGTAAATACATGCTGTCCAAACTGATTCATGCTTAAAATTCTAATTTAGATGATGTATAATTCTTAGTTGAGTTGTTAGGTTGTTAGAAATGAAGAGAATGATGAAATTGAACTTGTATACACCATGGGAAACTTGAATTAGAGTGGAAGTTATGTGTAAGTAATGGTGTAGCAAAAAATAGGTTGTTGGAAATTTGAAATGAAATGCTGTTGTAAGAATTGAATTGTTAGAACATGTAATTGAGTTATGGAACTAATGAATTGAACATGATCATGATTAGGTAATCTAGTTAAGGTGTTAAACAAGCTAAATTGTTAGTAACCAATGCTGGAAAAGAATTGAATTGTTAGAACAAAGTCATATAGCCTAGAAACTATTTTAGTAAGAACAAATTGTGTAAACATGCAAAATTAAGCAACTTAACCAACTTACTCTGTTTTGGCCACCTTGAAAAATGAATTAACATTGACTAAACAAGTTTAGGATTTCATATGAAATGAATTATAGGGCCAAAACATTGGTTAAAATGAATTTTAAGGAATTAAAATGTGAATAGGTGCAATATGCCCATAATTGCTCTATTTTGGGCTGTAACTTTGAAGATTCACCAAAATTTGTATAGATCAAATTCAGGGCTAAAATTTTAGTGACATAATCCTTAGTATGTCTACTTTCATTAGGTGAAAGCTGAACTGAATTCTGGGTTCTATGCTGGAATCTATAATTTGAGATAGCTGAACAGTGCAAACTGTCCGGACAATGCAAATGCCCTATATTTGAACAATAAACTGTACCTATTGGCTAAGCATGAGAATTCAAGCATTATACCATTGGAAAGGAAATTAAATAATCTTACCAACGGTGTAAAGTAATCGAAATTCTGACATACGGATTAAAAGATATGATTATTTAAAGGGAGAGTGTGCAAACTGCCAGGCAGTAGTGTCCTGGGCAGTTTGGGACTGTTTTTGCACCTACAAGCAAACTATTTCCAAAACGGTTTTGAGGCATTGTAATCTGTCCAATTATGTCCTAAAATGAGGTAATAACAATGTAGAGATAAACAAGTAAGAAATGCTGAAAAGAAAGCAAAAAAAAAACAATAGCTAAATGTTAGGTGCAAATGTGGTAACATTATTACTATATATGTGTGACATTATATGCATGTTTTGATGAATTGTATGTGCTATGCTTGCTAGACCAAGGGCAGAAAGTTGTGGAAGAGGAAGAAAAGAGTGAACATCCCAAAGCAAGAGGCAAAGGGATTTGGATACAAGACAAGTGATTAGCTAGGAGTATTGTGAGTGTAACCTTCATTAAGGTTAGGACTTAGGTCCTAACCAATATTGCTATTGTGTTAATTCAATGACATTTCCATGTAACATGACCTAATATATATTTGGCTAAGCAAGGGAAGAATGATATGAATGACAACTTGTTTGATGCTATGTTCTACTTGTTTAATGGATTGTTAAGCAAATGAAATGAAATGCTTGACATGTTGCATTGCTTATGCCAAATGTATGAAATGGCATGCTTGCTTGGAGAATAAGGTACGCACATTGCATACATATGAATGTGTTTGTGATTGATATGCATGACTTGTTTGAAATGAAATGAACAATGGTACCACCTTGTGTTCATGCCATTCGAATGGCATGGATAAACTTGTCTTGGTAGTTAAGACTCCATAAGCCTAAGGGCTTGGACTTTGAATGGCATAATCATGTATTGATTAATGAATTGTATAAAGCTTGAATGAAATTGATAATCAACAACCTTGGTAACTAGTTTGGATAGATAGGAGGGCATGCCTTAGAATCTAGAGATCAATGGCACTAGTGTGCATTTTGGCACGACGGTGCATTTTGGCACTACAGTGCATATTGGCACTTCGGTGCATTTGTTGAAGATTTGATTATCTAGTGAACTAATTACCAAGGGTGTTGTAAGATGAATTAATAACTTGAAATGAACATTGTTTGTCTTGGATGTGTGATGTGAACATTACTTGTCTTGTTAGATTCTTGAATGAACAACCTTGTCTTGAAAGATAACACACGAATGATTGTATAACTTGTTACTTCTCATGAAAGAAATGCATAGATGTTGTTTATTGTGTAAGAATGTCTACTTGGTACTTGGTGTATTTGATTGTTCTAAGCAATAATTCGAATAGCTTGATGTAATCATATGATGATGATGCTATGTTGTAAATGTGAATTGTATGCTTGTCAATGTCTACTCCTTGTAGTGATGATCTTGATCCCTTGAAATACTTGTAAACTTGGATATGTATACCTGAAATTGGTTAGCTTAGTGTTACCTCACTAAGTACATAACTTGTACTTACCACTCTACTCTTCATTCTTCCCATAACAGATTAAGGACGCTTTCAAGAGGATATCTTGAGCTCAAAGCAACGTTTTGAATCAAGATTGAAAGTATGATTTCATACTCTTTGTATGCTCCTAGTTTGGTGGCACTAAAACTTGAAATATTTAGCCTTGATCATGCATTTTGTTGTGTGTTTAAGGCTTTTAATTATGTATAACTTGTATGGGCCTATCTTGTAACCAACATGGGTGACTTGAACTATGTAAATAACTATGTTGATATGTATATAAATAAGTATGATGCTACGCAAATTGTGAAAGTAATTCAATGATTGTTGAAACCTTTATATCATTCGAATACTAGACCAATATTGTATGATCATGCATTTGTTCTTGTGGCCATTGGTAAGAATCAACATTGCTTATTGAATTGGAGCTAAGGTATGTACAAGCATGCATTAACAATGTAACTAGCTAAGGATGCCATGAAATAGTATGTCTTGCTTGAAAAGGAAACAAATGAAAAGTGTTAAGTGACCATATTGTTATTCAAATAAGGTGTATGAACATGTAATCAGAATGTAAGTTGGGTAATAACTAATAGTAACCTATTGTGAAGTATGCTATACTTGTCATTGATATTCGAATGGTGTATGTGTATTGAAATGGAATGGTAAATTGTAATATGATAGTGGTAACTTAGGATAAGTATGAAATGAAACAAATTAGTGCCTAAATTAGCATGTTAAGTATGTTTGTTTTATATGTATTGTATTGTTGTGTTTGGGTTACTTGCATCTTAAGTTATCTATATCGAGGTTACTTGTTCGACAAGTAACCAATCTCTTGCTATGTTCTCACCTCGGTAATATACCCGTACCGGATTACGGCTAACCCGGGGATGGGGAGTTACAGTTCAGCTACAAGACAATGATGCTCTCAAAGACAGAAGTGAGTATTGATAGCTTGAGGAGCTACAATATAAGGACTTTGCAATGAGTCGATGCACTAATCAACACATAAAATTTAATGATCGATAATGATACTTATCAGGCATAGGTTTGTGGCTGAGTGCGTCAGCCACCATGTTGGCCTTGTCTGGTTGGTAATTGATGACAAGATCATAATCCTTGAGGAGTTCCACCCATATTTGTTGCCGAAGATTTAACTCCTTATGAGTCAAAAGATACTTGAGACTTTTATGATCGGTAAAGAGTTATCTCTCTGTAGAGATAATGTCTCTAAATTTTCAATGCAAAGACAACTGCAGCCAAATCTAGGAATGAGGTAATTCATTTCATCTTGCATTAACACATCCTAACTCGAGATGCGAAGCATCACTATAGACAGTGTAGTCCTTTCCAAATTTTGGTTGGGTTAGGATTGGTGCATGTGTCAACATTTGTTTCAACTAGTCAAAACTTCTTTGTTGATCCGCAGACCAAACAGACGGAGCTTCCATTCTCAACAACTTAGTCAAGGGAGTTGCTATCATAGAGAATCCTTTGACGAACCTTCTATAATAGCCAACACGATCAAGAAAGCTTTTCACCTAACCAATAGTTTTCAGTGGGTGCCAATTGATGATGGCTTGGATTTTCTTCGGGTCTACCTGGATACCCAAAGTCGATACAATGTGCCCAAGGAAGGCAAATTCGGTGAGCCAAAACTCACACTTAGAAAACATGGCATATAATTATTTCTTTTGAAGAGTTTGAAGCACAATGTGAAGGTGGTCTCGATGTTCAGCAAGGTTCTTGGAGTAGATCAATATATCATCAATAAACACCACCATGAATTTATCAAGGTAAGATCGAAAAACATGATTCATTAGGTCCATGAAAGCTGTCAGTGCATTGGTTAGCCCAAATGGCATCACCAAGAATTCATAGTGACCGTATCTTGTACGGAAGGCAGTTTTAGGCACATCACACTCTTTAACTCCCATTTGGTAATATCCATACCTCAAATTAATCTTATAAAACATAATGGCATCCTTAAGCTGATCGAATATGTCATCACTCATTGTAAATGGATATTTATTCTTGATGGTTACCTTGTTCAACTACCGGTAATCGATGCATAGCTTCATGGAACCATCCTTCTTCTTTACAAAGAGAACCAGAGATCCCCAAGGCGAGGAACTCGGTTGAATAAAGCCTTTATCAAGCAAGTCTTGAATCTGGGCATTCAATTCCTTCATCTCAACAGCTTTTATTCGATAGGGTGCAATGGAAACTAGGGCAGTTTCGAGTTGCACATTGATACTGAATTCAACTTCACGGGTTGAAGGTAAGCCCAGAAGTTTATCAGGGAAGACATCAAGAAATTCACACATAGTATTAATATCTTGTAATCGAGGTTTATTTTTGCCTTCCAATGTTAAAGCTACAAGGAAGGATTTCTTGAACTCATCAAGACGATGTTCTCCTTGCCAAGGCCTCGTAGATACAGTTTTATCTTACTACAATCTACCCACGCTTGATGTTCACTAAGCCAGTCTAAACCCAATATAACATCAAACTCAAGGATCGGTAAAGCAAATAGGTTGGCCACAAAAGTAATACCTTGAATCACCAAGGGACAATTCTTACATACAAGGCTTATGGTGACACAATCACCTAGTGGATTGGTTACGGCGACCCTTGGTGCCATGGGCTCAGAAGATAATATGTGTTCCTTAACTAGTACAGTACTTATGAAGGAATAAGTAGAACCAGTATCAATCAATTCATATAAAAAAGAGAGTATAGTTCAATGATACATGCGATGACATCAGGCTCATTTTCCTCCTTTCTACTACTCACATGATGCATCTGAGCATGAGCCTTGGATTCTTGCTTACTTGGTGCCTTGCCAGAGTCACCAGGTCTCCTTGTAGCTCCCGATGAACCTTGCCTTAACCCTTACCTCAGAAGGACTGAGTAGGGGTTGTATTACTTACCGGTGCAGCAGTAGACTTGGTGGCACCAGAAGGACAATCACGAATGAAATGACCTTGTTCTCTATAATAGAAGCATGCTTTAGTTTGCTTACGACACTGACCCTCTAGATGTCGTTTCTGACAATAGTTGCAAACTAGATTCTGTAGACTTTGATTGGAGCCTCTAGTGCTTTCAACCGAAGCCATCTTAGTAAATGATTACGCTATAGTTGGAGGTCTCTCAATGTTCACAGAACATTAAGGCTGTGAGTACGTGTTCTGCTTGGAGCCCTAATATCTACTCTTCTTGTTCCACTTGGGAGGTCGAGGATCATCTCTAACCCTTTTCTTAGACTTACTAGATCTACCTGATCTCTGAGCCCTCTGTGCAATTTCGGTGGCCTTAACTCAGTTTACAAGGTCCTGGAAGTTGGTAATACCCAAAGCAGTAAACATAGGGCTTAGCTCTTGCTAAGTCCGACAATGAACATCCTTCATTTATCTTCCTCCTTCTTGATGTATTATGCACCATAGCGGAAGTACTTGCCGAATTCATGGGTGTACTTCTCGATAGGTCGACCACCTTGCTTCAGACGAAATAATATACCACGATTTCTACAAGGTAGTACTCAATAACATACTTCTTTTGGAATTCTTGAAGAAAAACTCCCAAGTGATAGTTTCCTCAGGAACAATAAGAATAGTGATCTCCCACCACTAATGCCCTTCATCCACTAGCAATATAATGGCACACTCCAGCTTGTGCTCATCAGAACACTGCAATTGCTTGTTTAGAATTTTTAGTATGTTGTCCAACCAGTACTCGGCGATCTCAGGATTATCATCATCCTGACCAGTGAAGGTATATGCCTGAAGCAATGTCAGCTTGTCAATAGGGGCTCGTGCATAATGGACAACTAGTGGGGTAGGCTGTACTACCACCTCGACCCTCATAGATGTCATAAATTGTTTGAACATGTAAGCCATGTTCCGATAACACTCAGCCTTAGGCAGCTCTGGCTTGACATTCTAAGGTAGGGGATTTGATGGATTTAGTGGGTCTCCCCTTTACTTCCTTTCCATGAGTCGAGGAACCAGTAGCAGGCTCATTGATGTGAGCTTCATAAGTATATGCTAGCTTTTGAGTACTCAGCCTACGGATGTTACGCGTTAGTTTTTTGGAGCCACTTTTCGAAGGGTGTATTTGGGTACTCGCTATCAGGATGAGAATGTGGTTGTATGAATGTTTGCTCAGGAGTTCTTTTCATGTAGCATCAACGCGGTAATTAATGATAATGGTGTTGCTTTAGTTTAGTATTTTTGGTGAGTAGATGGCAAATGTCCTAGTGGCATTCGAGGTTGTGAAGAGACAAGTATTCTGAGAATACTTGGGTTTAAGATTAGCAAGAGTGGTAGTGGTTTCGTGTGTAGTGATGTGCCGAAACGAATCTTGATTGACAATCAAGATGTGAGTGGACTTTGTATTGAAGCTGGATAGGTGCAAATTTTGGCGAATATGTATGGGGTACTATATGGATGCAAATTTGGTTGCGGGTCATCGGTCCGAGAATATTGTTGGTAAGTGTGAATTGTTAATCATGCACAGTAGAAAACACTTATATGTGTATATTTAAATATGTCATTACATGCATGCATTTGGGCATGGCATTAGAAATTTTGCATACATATGCATAGGTATTTATGAGGGTATATAGTTGAGCATATACGCATTTGTTCACACTTATGGATTATTTCTCGAGGATCGATGAAGATGAGATGTTTGTAGTATTTGCAAAAAGATCTTTTAGGATCTCAGAGAGTAAATAAGGTGTTTAAGGTGGTTTGTTGAGGTTAGTGTTTGGAGTACGATGTCTTTTTCTAGGATTTGTTGTTGCTAATGAAGTGCGTTGAGGAAATTTTCTTAAGTTGTAACGTCATTAGAGGAGTTGCGGCATTAGAGATGCCTACACAGTGCAGGGTCATATGTTTACGGTTGATTTGATGGAGTGGCCTTTCTAGGGTTTTGATTTTATCTAGGGAATGGATTGGTTGGTTAAGCATAAGGCTGTAGTAGATTTTGGCACGTATGTAGATACAGCTCCGGTGCCCATTTCTCTGTATCACATGGCACCCAAGGAGTTATAAGAGTTGAAGACGTAATTTCAGGAGTTGCTAGACCGTGGGTTCATTCGGCCTAGTGTGTCACCTTGGGGAGCTCCGGTGCTGTTTGTGAAGAAGAAAGATGGCACTATGAGAATGTGCATCGATTATCGATAATTGAATAAGTTGACGATAAAGAACAAGTATCCCTTACCATGAATTGACGACCTATTTGATCAGTTTCGTGGTGCTACAGTGTTTTCCAAGATAGATTTGAGATAGGGATACTACCAGATGAAAGTGAAGGATAAAGATGTGCCAAAGACAACATTTCACACCCGTTACGGACATTATGAATTCTTAGTGATTTCGTTTGGGTTGAATGCACCTGCAGCTTTCATGGATATGATGAATAGAGTGTTCTATGAATTCCTAGATCAGTTTGTGGTGGAGTTTATTGATGACATCTTGTGTACTCTCGTACCAAGGAGGATCATGATAAACATTTACGGATTATTTTGCAGACCATGTTGGACAATTAGCTTTATGCGAAGTTAAGTAAATGTGAGTTTTGGATAAAAGAGGTGGTGTTTCTTGATCATGTTGTGTCGGCTGAAGGAATTTGTGTTGGTCCTCCGAAAATTGAAGCGGTTGTAAGTTGGAAACAACCTAAGTTGGTATCGAAGGTTCACAGTTTCTTGGGTTTAGCGGGTTATTATCGTTGTTTTGTGGATGGTTTCTCTAAAATAGCTGCCCCATTAACCAAGTTGTTACAAAATGATGTTAAGTTTGAGTGGACAGAGGCAAGGTAGAAAGCTTTGAGAAGTTGAAGTAAGCCTTGACACAAGCCCCAATCTTGATTCAGCCTGAATATGGAAAAGAGTTTGTGATTTATAGCGATGCATCCTATGTGGGGTTAGGTTGTGTGTTGATGCATGTTGGTGGGGTGGTGGCTTCTGCATTGATACAGTTAAAGGTGCATGAGTACAACTACCCCACACATGATATTGAGTTGGCTGCGGTGGTGTTTGCGTCGAAGATATGGCGACATTGCCTATATGGTGAGAAGTGTGTGGTGTATACGGATCATAAAAGCTTAAGGTATTTGATGTCACATAAGGAGTTGAATATTAGGCAACGAAGATGGTTGGAGTTGCTTAAGGATTATGATCTATCGATTGAGTATCATCCGGGTAAGGCCAATGTGGTGGTTGATTCTTTGAGTAGGAAGATGGCTGTGGAGTTGAGGGCCATGTTTGCGCAGTTGAGTGTATCGCGTGATGGTGGGTTAGTGGTTGAGTTGCAACTGAAACCGTCCTTGATTTAGTGGATCAAGGAGAAGCAGTTGTGCAAACATTCGTTGGTACCACATGTTTTGGATATTGTAGAGGGTAACCCAATGGATTTTTGCTTTAATGATGATGGTGTTTTGTGCTTTAAAGGATTAATAGTTGTGTCGAAAGATGTTGAGTTGAGGCGTACTATTTTGAAGGAAGCGCATAGTAGTTCTTTTGCTATGCATCCTGGTAGTACCAAGATGTATCGTGGGTTGAAAGATGAATACTATTGGGTTGAGTTGAAAAGGGATATTACTGATTTTGTGGGTAAGTGTTTGGTTTGTCAGCTTGTGAAGGCTGGGCATCAGTTTCCATTTGGGTAGTTGCAACCGTCGAAGATACCAGAATGGATGTGGGAAAGAATCACCATGGATTTTGTGTCTGGTTTGCCTTTGACCTCGTCAAAGAAGAACTCTATTTGGGTGATTGTAGACCGTTTGACAAAGTGTGCATATTTTGTGCCAGCGTATACGATGTATACCTCGGACAGGTTGGCGGACTTGTATATCGCCAAGATTGTACGTTTGCATGGTGTACTTAAGTCTATAGTTTCATATAGGGATCCGAGGTTTACCACGAGGTTTTGGGAATGTTTGCATCGAGCCTTGGGTACGCGGTTGAGTTTTAGTACATCTTATCATCCTCAGACAGATGGACAGTCTGAGCGGGTTATTCAAGTCTTGAAGGATATACTTTGTTGTTGTGTTATTGAGTTCCAGGGTTCTTGGGAGAAACAGTTACCATTGGTGGAGTTCGCCTATAACAATAGTTATCAGGCTAGTATACAAATGGCGCCTTATGAGGCTTTGTATGGAAGGAAGTGTAGGACGCCTTTATGTTGGGCGGAAACGGGGCAAAAATTAGTTTCCTTGCCGGTTATGCTTTTGGGAAAAACGGAGAAGGTAAATATAATTTGTGATCGTTTGAAGAAGGCTTAAGATCGTCAAAAGTCTTACGCGGATTTAAAGCGTAGAGTGTTTTTGAAGGTTTTTCCTTGAAGGAAAGTGATGAGGTTTGTTCAGAAAGGTAAATTGAGTCTGAGGTTTATTGGACCGTATGAGGTGTTAGAACATGTTGGTCTTGTTGCTTATAGGTTGAGGTTGCTGTCTGAGTTGGAAAAGATACATGATGTTTTCCGTGTATCCATGGTTTGGAGGTATCGGTCACATTCGTCGCATGTTATGCCAATTGAGGAAGTTGAGTTGAATCCGGATTTGACTTATAATGAGAAACTAGTCAAAATCTTGGAAGTGGATAGAAAGGTGCTTTGTGGGATGACCATTGAGTTGGTCAAAATGTTATGGAGACACCGAGGTGTCAAGGAAGCTACGCGGGAGAGGAAGGATGACATGAAGAAGCAGTTTCCTTACCTTTTTCCTTCAAGTAAATTTTAAATTTCTTAAGTGAGGGAGAGTTGTAACGCCCCGATTTTGGGCCTAGAAGTTAGCCGGGTTAGGCTACATGGCTCATTGAGTTGGTTTCGACAATTTAGGCTAGTTTCAGGAATAATCTGGTATAAATAGTTTTTGAGTAAAATTAAATATGGTAAAATGTTTTAAAATCCTTATTTATTGTATAAGTGATTTTAGTGGAATAAATTTTGGAAAATATATTTTGCAAGGTTGACATTTTGGGATTAGTGACCAAAATGTAAAATAAGTAAAACTACTTTTAGTGACAAAATTGTAAGAGATCAAGGCTTCGAATCTTTAGGGAGATTTGACCAAGAGTCTAATTAATACTTTTCCTTTTATTGGCTGGTTTTAAATGGCTTTAATAAATAAATAATTGGAAGGAATTAATTAACCAATTTGTTTTCTCAAAATACATTTCACGTAACTACTTTCTTTTCTCATTTACTTTCTTTCAAATTCTCTCCATCCAAAAAACCATTTTCTCTTCAAATATTTAAGGTAAATATCGGATTTGATTTGTCATTATGATCTTAAATGATTCTTTAGTGTTGTCTTAACAAAACCTTGTTGTTTAAACCTTGTTTTCCCATGTAAATCTTTGCAATTGAAGGAAAAGTCAGCATTAGAGGTAAGGTTTTGTTCTTCTCCTCTAATGGAGGGTTTTTTATTGAAATTCCCAAGTTCTTGATCTCTTATGATGTTTTTCTAATGGGTTTTGGTAATATGTTTATGGAAATTTTGTTTAATTGAGGTTTACTTGCCTAAATCAATGGATCTTTGCTTTTGAATGGCATTGCTGAGTTTATAATGAGATAATATGATGATTTGAGATGTTGATTTAAGTGATTTTGTTAATAGAATCCCGAAACTAGGTAAATTGTAAGGTTTGGTTGTTGATATCTTTGGGTTGGTGGGTTGTTTATGGGGTTAACTGATTGCTGACGGTTCTTTAATGTTAAGGAGATGTTTTGAATGTAAATTGATGTTGTTTAAGTCTAAATCTCGCTGGGTAATAGCTGGAGATGTATTAGAAAGGTTTCACCGATGTTTTCGATTGTTTTTGTAAGGCGACAGCTTGGTTGTTGGGAGAGGAAAGTGTTGTTGTGTGTTTCCAGGGATTTTTATGCAAGGGAACACATTAATCCTCTGTTTTGCTTTGGTTAGAAGTAGGGGATGATGATCTGATAGCTTCAGAAGGTGTCGCAGAGGATCCGGAAGCTTGATTTTGCCTCGGCAAGCCAAGTGAGGTGTCGTTGGTGAGTGGCACTGGTTTATAGCTTTTCAAAGGTTTGAAAGGAATACTTTGGGGGTTTAGATTAAGCTTGAAACACTAATCTAAGCTCATAAGTAAGTATGAAATGTTTCGCTCTCGGTTCTGGGCTTTTCCCATGGTTTTTAATTGCTCATGCTCATGATTTAAAGTTGGATTCGTTACCTACTGTTAAGCATGATTTTATGAATTGAGAAATGATTCATATTATCTCATGAGATTGATTTATGGTTTTCAAGAGGTTGCATCTTGATGAAAAAATGCTATGCATTGATTTATGATTTAAAATGGGATATGCTATGGTTTATGTTGATGCATTGGAAAATAGTAGGTTAACATGGTTTTAACATATATATTGGCAAGTGATGATACTTATTATATTTGGATATAATTGGTCGACCAATAGGATGAGAGTGCACTATAAAAAATATAGCAAAATTCGCATGTGCGTGTGTCATTCGGCCCACATTAGCCTAGCAATTATTGTGTTGAGGGTAACCGAAGCGTATTGTGGTGAGAGCAGCAAGCACCACGAGATCTAAGTCATGATGAGTGCGGCAAGCACCATGAGATCCACCTTATGAAGAGAGCATCAAGCTCCATAAGTATTGGTGGAGAGAGCAACAAGCTCCAGCAATGAGTATCCGCATATCCGATGTATTTATTATGGAGAGTGCAACAAGCTCCATGTGCATAGGGATGGCGAAGCAACCATCCGGATCACTTGAATGCCAATAAATGAGATTACATGTATCATGGTTTTGAAATGAAATTGTATATGAGATTTGTTCATGAGACTATATCTTGAGATATGTTGAATGCCTAAGTATGTGAAGCTTGCATTGAGATTTTCTTTGGTTTAAAGCATGAAATTTCATGATACATGTGCAAAGAGTTTAATGGTTTTGCTTTAATGGGATTTTAATGCATGAGATTTGTTAAGAGCATGATGGGGAAATGGTTTGATAAGAAAATGGTTTTCAATAGTGCATTGTTATTGTTTTGTTTTGAGCATCCCTCACTAAGCATATAGCTTACGCTCTCTTTTCTTAACAATGCAAAAAAGTAGTTTGTTTGGGATGCAAGGCAGCAAGAAAAGTGGTTCATTCGACACTCTAAGCTCAAGTATGGTTTTAACATTTCAATAGTAATGGGATTGGCAATTGGTGGATGCCTTGATGTTTTAGGAGTGTATGTTTGATGAACACCCTAGTTTGGCAAGTTTGTTTTGCCTTGTTGAGATTGTAAATGGCCTATTATGTTTGGTTTATGCTTTGCTATTGTTTGTGGTCTTTGTTTTGATATGGTTTTAGGAAGCACGCCGATAGATTTCCCTTTTGAGCTTGTGATCATGGTATGATGACGTTTCTGTTGTTAATGGTTGATGATCGACCCCTTAATATGTTGCCTATGTGTAGCAGCATGCCTAGGGGTTTATAATTGGTTTACAGATTGTTCATCGAGAAAAATGTGACATTTTGTGCCAAGGAGTATCGATACGTGGGCTACCGTATCGATACGGTTATGCTAAAAAAGGCTAGATGTATCGATATAGTATGAACCGTATTGATACTGTGAAAAAAGAAATTGGCTAAGCGTATCGATACTCGGGACTGTATCAATACGGTTTTGAGCAATTGGAATTTGGGTTTTGAAATTACAAAGGTCCCTATCGATACTGTGCTTGGGCGTATCGATACCCTGTTAGTAAAGTGGTTAATTGTCATCTTATGAAGTTATGAATCTTTGCGTTTTTGTCCTTGATTGTTTTGTATATGCAATTCAATAAGTTTGGATGGCTTAAATTAGTTGAAAATTTATGTGGTGGATCGAAACCTACCTAATTAAAATATAGTAACTTCAAATTCAATTTAAGTCCCGTTTAATGATAGTTTTACAAAATGGTCCTTAAACGCTATTTGGGGTAATCAGATGTCGATTTGACGCCCGATCGAGTTGAGAATTTGTCTGTTACTTTCTCTCATGCTTAGGTTAACTATGTTGCTTCTAGAAAAAATGAAAAAAAAGATTTGTTTATTGAAGTGAAAATTTCGTGTTTTACTCTAATATTTCCTGTGTGACTCGCTCGATTCAGTCTTGCAAGTAGACCGGGTCAAGGTGGTTACATTTGTTGGTATCAGAGCCAGGTTTACAAAAAATTGGGAGGTAAGATGGTTGAATTCTCGATGTTTGTTATGCACATTGTTTGATAGCTTGATTATCTGATTTGTTATGTGATGATTTGGGAGTAGACGTATGGGTATCCATTGCCACTCTTACTATTGGTGTAAAGAGAATTGTTTTAAAAAGATTTGGGCTACTTGGACCCTTGCTTCTTGTTGGCCTAACTATTTTAATGTTGCATTTTACATGCTAGAGATTCATTAGGAAAGGATGAATATGCGTAATATGGTGGAAGAAGAGCGTAATGACGCGGTACCGCCGCCTACTCCTCCTCTGGGTGGTGATGGAGTTGGAGCTAGAGTTTGTGTAGATGTTGTTGGACCCCAGGTAGCCCAGGGTCATGCTATGGGTGACATGACATCGTTGATTTAGGCCATTGCTGGAGCATTTCAGACTACAGCGGCGGGTATGCATGCAGTTGTGCCACAAGCTATGGCTAATCCTTTTTTGCCTTTGGAGCGGTTACATAGTCTGGGAGCTACAAGGTTTAGAGGTTTGTCTCCGGAGGGTCCTGAGGTATGGTTTGAGAATACCCAGAGGAATATTTGACAGATGGAGTGCACAGATGTGCGTAAGCTGGGTTGTATAGTTTCTTTGCTCTAGAGTGATGCTTATTCGTGGTGGATTACCACTATCGTGGGGATGGAGCCTGCAAATGATATGCGGGAGTTTTTCGGAGCTACTTTCCGAATGAAGTATTTGGGTACTCGCTATGAAGATGAGAATGTAGTTGTAGGAACGTTTGCTCGGGAGTTATTTTCCTGTAGCATCAGCGCGGTAATTAACGATAATGGTGTTGCTTTGGTTTAGTATTTTTGGCGAGTGGATGCGAATGCCCCAGTGGCATTCGAGGTTGTGAGAGACAAGTATTTTGAGGATACTTGGGTTTAAGATTAGCAAGAGTGGTAGCGGTTTTGTGTGCAATGATGTGCCGAAACGAATATTGATTGACAATCAAGATGTGAAGTGGACTTTGTATTGAAACTTTTGAGTTAGAGTTGGATAGGTACAAATTTTGGCGAACATGTATGGGGTACTCTAGGATGCAAATTTGGTTGCGGGTGATCAATCCGAGAATATTGTTGGTAAGTGTGAATTGTTAGTCATGCACAGTACAAAACACATATATGTATATATTTAAATATGTCATTACATGCATGCATTTGGGCATGACATTAGAAATTTTGCATACATATGCATAGACACCTGCGAGGGCATTTAGTTGGGCATATACGCATATGTTCACACTAACGGATGATTTCTCGAGGATCGATGAAGATGAGATGTATGTAGCATTCGCAAAAAGATCATTTAGGATCTCGGGGAGTAAATGAGGTGTTTAAGGTGGTTTATTGAGGTTAGTGTTTGGATTACGAGGTCTTTTTCTGGGATTAGTTGTTTCTAATGAAGTGCGTTGAGGAAATTTTCTTAAGTTGTAACGTCGTTGGTAGAGTTGTGACATTATAGATGCGTACACAGTGCATGGTCATATGTTTATGGTTGATTTGATGGAGTGGCCTTTTTCCATCAGGTAAATTTTGGGGACAAGATTTCTTAAGTGGGGGAGAGTTGTAACGCCTTGATTTTGGGCCTAGAAATTAGCCGAGTTAGGCTAGATGGCTCATTGTGTTGGTTTCGACAATTTAGGCTTGTTTCGTGATTAATTTGGTATAAATAGTTTTTGAGTAAAATTAAATATGGGAAAATGTTTTAAAATCCTTATTTATTATATAAATGATTTTAGTGTATTCAATTTTGGAAAATATATTTTGGAAGGTTGACATTTTGTGACCAGTGACCAAAATGTAAAATATGTAAAACTATTTTTAGTGACAAAATTGCAAGAGATCAAGGCTTAGAATCTTTAGGGAGCTTTGACCAAGAGCCTAATTAATACTATCCATTTTATTGACTGGTTTTAAATTGTTTTAATAAATAAATTGGAGGGAATTAATTAACCAATTTGTTTTCTCAAACTACATTTCACATAACTACTTTCTTTTCTCATTTACTTTCTCTCAAATTCTCTCCAGCCAAACAACCAATTTCTCTTCAAAGGTTTAAGGTAAATATCTGATTTGATTTGTCTTTTTGATCTTAAATGATTCTTTAATGTTTTCTTAACAAAACCTTGTTGTTTAAACCTTGTCTTCTCCTGTAAATCTTTGCAATTGAAGGAAAAGTCAGCATTAGAGGTAAGATTTCATTCTTATCCTCTAATGACAAGTTCATTATTGAAATTCCCAAGTTCTTAATCTCTTATGTTGTTTTTCTAATGGGTTTGGGTAATATGTTTATGGAAAATTGGTTTAATTGAGGTTTACTTGCCTAAATCAATGGATCTTTGCTTTTGATTGGCTTTGTTGGGTTTAAAATGAGATAATATGATGATTATGATGATTTGAGATGTTGATTTAAGTGATTTTGATAATAGAATCCAGAACTAGGCAAATTGTTAGGTTTGGTTATTGATATCTTTGGGTTGGTGGTTTGTTTAAGGGGTTAATTGATTGTTAACGGTTCTTTAATGTTAAGGATATGTTTTTGGATGTAAATTGATGTTGTTTAAGTGTAAATCTCGCTGGATAATAGCTCGAGATGTATTAGAAAGGTTTCGTTGATGTTTTCGGTTGTTTTTATTAGGCAAAAGCTTGTTTGTTAAGGGAGGAAAGTGTTGTTGTGTGTTGCTGGGGATTTTGATGCAAGGGAATGCATTAATCCTCTGTTTTGCTTTGGTTAGAAGTAGGGGATGATGATCTGATAGCTTCGAAAGGCATCGTAGAGGATCCGAAAGCTTGATTTCGCCACAACAAGCCAAGCGAGGTGTAGTTGATGAGTGGCATTGGTTTACAACTTTTCAAAGGTTTGAAAGGAATACTTTGGGGGTTTAGATTAAGCTTGAAACACTAATCTAAGCTCGAAAGTAAGTATGAAATGTTTCACTCTCGATTCTCGGCTTTTTCCATGGTTTTTAATTGCTCATGCTCATGATTTGAAGTTGGATTTGTTACCTACTGTTAAGCATATTTTTATTAATTGCGAAATGATTCATGCTATCCCATGAGATTGATTTATGGTTTTCAAGAGGTTGCATCTTGATGAGAAAATGCTACGCATTGATTTATGATTTAAAATGGGATATGCTATGGTTTATGTTTGTGCATTGGAAAACAGTAGGTTAACATGTTTTTAAATCTTATATTGGGAAGTGATGATGCTTATTATATTCTTATATAATTGGTCGACCAATACGATGAGGTTGCACCATAAAAATATTGCGAAATTTGCATGTACGTGTGTCCTTCTGCTCCACATTAGCGTAACAACTATTGTGTTGAGGGTAACTGAAGCGTATTGTGGTGAGAGCAGCAAGCACCACGGGATCTAAGTCATGGTAAGTGCAGCAAGTACCCTGAGATCCGCCTCATGGAGAAAGCAGCAAGCTCCATAAGTATTGGTGGAGAGAGCAGCAAGCTCCATCAATGAGTATCCGCATATCCGATGTGTTTATTATGGAGAGTGCAACAAGCTCCATGTGCATCGGGATGGCGAAGCAACCATCCGGATCACTTGAATGCCAATAAATGAGATTACATTGTAACACCCCTAACCTGGTTTAGGAGTAAACCGAACTAGGAAGTGTTAAGAACAAACGTTCAAACAAAAGTACGACAATTAAAACACTTCACAATTAAGAATGGAAAAAAATCAGGGAATCAATGTGATACTCCTAAATTTATCGATTAGAATGAACTTGTATTCAATAATAGATAGAGATAGCAAGTGCTTGCATAAATTGTTTTGTCTAGGGGACTAAAATGGAAGAAAGTTTATTTATGAGCCTATTTGATAAAGGGTCATTATGTTATAACTAATTATTAGTGGATTTGCATGTAAACATTTTGGGAGTTTAAGGGTGATTACACTTGTCTCCTAAATAGACACGGCTAGACTCAAAGAAAAAAAAAAGAGAGTCATCATCCTCCTTGTATCTCATTGGCCGAATGGTAAGGTTTAGAGTGAGAATAGAAAGAGATTCTTTGCTGATTTTAGACTTGTGGGTTGGTGTTCTAACGAATTGAACTCCATCAATCTTGAACAAGGTAATGCCTTCAATCACAATACTTTGCATGTAAGTTGTTTCTTAGTAGCTATCGAATTGTTGAGTGAAATTGAATGAAAAATGGATTTTGTCTTGATAGAATGTATAATGATATATATATCGATGAATTGAGCTAGCTAGGGAAGCATTCATAGATAGATTAGATTGAGATTTTGAATGCTTTGTACTAGTTCCTTGGGTTATGGTTTCTTAGTAGTAACTTGTTGGTAGGTTGAATTGATATTGGATTATTGGTTAAATTGGTTAATTAAGCAAGACAATGAATGTATATAAATCTTGAATAGATTGTGAGCTTCAATGTTTAATCATTGAGTCTAATAAAATGAATGTGTTATAGAATGTTAGACCGAGAAGAGATTGAGGATAAAAGAGCTACGGTAAGCCAGCAAGCTGATAAACTTAAATGGGTTGTGATCTGAGATCGGCAGTAGCTCAGAAACAATATGTGAGTGTAGTTTATAGTAGCGGAAGGATGTTTTTGTCCTTTTCGCATTTATTTTTACTAGAATGTTAAAGATTGCTTAAGGTATGTTGCTTAATTGAGTATGGCTAAACTAACATGGATGCAAGGTATGTATTCCCTTGAGGACACTTAATTGAATGATTCCTTGAAAGCATGTTATATTATTGATTGGCATGTTATAGTCATTTCTATGTGAATTAATTGGGGTAAAGCATCACGTTAGTATGAACTAGAATTGATTGATAAAATAAAAGAAGAAGGTGTGTGAAACGTGAATTAGATCATGACTATCTATTGATGCAATTTGTTATAACACATTAATCTTTGAAATAGATAGAAATTGGTTCCGTGGCAATCAAACTATTGGTCATTGAATTGAGCAATAATTATGTTAACATCGAAACATTGAGTCATTGAACAAGGAATATTGATAATGTTATTGAATTATTGACATTGGAATTGATCCCTGAATAACAAGGGAAATATTGGCACCTATAGTGCAAATTTGATTATTGAGTTACTAAATGAATTGATAAGAACATTGATTACTGAAAGCCTTAGGTTCGAGTCAGTTCTAGATATACTTGGCATGCCATAGAGTCTAGAGAGCTCAGTGTCGGGATGGACTACGGTTCGGGATAGTGGTCCCTAATTGGCGACAGCAGGAGGGAAGTTGTGTATGGTCATTTGGCGAAAGTAGGAGGGATTGATCGGTACTTTTGGTACCATATTGTTTATTGGTGACAGTTTGGTTGGAGACTCGTGCGTCTAGACTGAGGAATTGATTCTCAAGTTTGAAACAAAAGCTAATTATAAAGAATTGTTTTGATAATGAAATATTATATTGGTTATAGCATGTATGATAGCATTGTTTAAGAGCTTATAATAATGAGACTGATATATATGTATATAATCGGGATAGAAAGAATTGATATATAAATATATATTGCATCTACAATGAGGATTGAATGCTTAATTGATTACTTTGAATTATTTGGAGATGAACAAGAGTAGTATTTTATGTAACATTTGAATACATGATTGAAATCTTAATTAGTCAAATAGCTTTGTAACAAACTTGATCGAATGATCTCTAATGACATAACGATACTATGGGAAAATTTTAGTTGAATGATTGATTGTTGCAAGTACTTTTGGTTGTGGTGAAACCATGAATTCTTTATGAGGATATAGTAGTGAAAGACTTTAAGTTGTGTTTAATATCTTTGTGCTATAAACTCATTCACTAAGCTATTGCTTATCTAAGTACTTTCACCTTATTTCAGGCAAATCTTTGGACATTGCTAGAACGGGAAGCTTGTTCAAGTCACCTTTTTGCTTATTAGAGTATGTAGTTATTTTGTTTAAATGACTCCTAGGATGGTGGCACTAATGTACAGTTATTATATGGTTGTTTTGGTTTGTAAGTATGTAAATTTCTAAGGCATGTAAACTTGTCTAATAGACCTATGGTAGCTTATAGTTGTGGTAATTGCATGACTTGCTTTAGATTAATGGTTGGATTTCATGGTTTTAACATGACCTTGCTTGGAATTGTATTGATAGATTGCATGATAGCAACAACATATTTAGGTTATTTTTGGAAGTAGATAAATAGTAATGTTGTAAGTTGAGGTGGTATTAATAATCGAATGCATGTGACTTGAATGGTGACCATATGACATAGGAATTTTGATATCAATTGGATATACATATATATAGATCGAACCAATACTAATCTCTTATGGTTCGTTTTCTCTTAAGCAAGAGTAAGCCCATATTAAGGAAGTACATGGAATCAATCTAGTTCAAATATGCCATATGGTAAATGAATCATAGTTTTTTTATGTACAATGTACTATTCTTTTCCTTGAGGTGATTCAATGTATGATTGTTTATTTAATCATCCCGACATAATTATCTCAATAACATGTTACTTGATTGTTTGCTCGACTCTAGAATGGTTTAGGTTTCAATCGAATGCTTGTTTCTTCTGGGCTAGTTTTAGGGTGTTGTAGTTTGGTAATCAGAGCTAAAGGTTACATGATTTTAGGGCCATTGTATGATTATATTGTTAGAATGACTTGCATTGTAAAATTGCATTGTTACTGATACTTTAGTGCCACCTTGGAGTTAATTTGATATTCCCTGTGACTTGAATTGATCAAGCTCTTTTCTTATTATAGAATGTCTGAAATGAGGCTAGCTAAGGACAATGAAAGTCCAACCGGCTCCTCCAATGAATGAGGAAGCATGAGGATGAATCAGAAGCCTCAAAAGCTTGTCGAACCTCAACAAGTTCAGCAAGAAGTTCCTACAATCCATCCCATACAATGCGAATGCTTCTCTAGTATAAAGGAGATGTTTGATCAAATAGTTGTCACTATGAGACAGAATCCTCTAACCTTCCCTGATTCTCTAGTTGTAAAACCAATAAGAGCCCTAATCGACAAGCTAGCTCAACATCGAGTATATACCTTCACTAGTGCAAGTGAAGAAAGGTCGGAGGAAGCTGAATATTGGTTGGAAGCTACAACAAGAATCTTAACTAAGCAATTACAATGTTCAGATGCACTTAATTTGGAGTGTGCAGTGACCTTGTTGGCTGAGGAAGCACTTAACTGGTGGGAAACTACCATTCTTGTAGCACTGAAGGAGACTGTTACTAGGGAATTTTTTGTTAAGGAGTTCAAAAAGAAATATATCTGTGATCAATATCTTGCTGAACGTAAGAAGAAATTATTGTATCTGAAGCAAGGAGGCAAACCAATCGAGCAATATGTTAATGAATTCTTCAAATATTGCAAGTACGGGTCAAAATTTATAAAGAAGGAGGAAGATAAATGTAGAATGTTCATAGATGGACTCAATGATGAGTTAGGCCTTATGTTCATTGCTTTGGGATTATCGATTTCCAAGATTTGGTCAACTGAGCCATAGCTACTGAGGCTGTAACACCCCTAAATAGGGCTTAGAATGTTACCACTATTTAGAATTCCTAAATAGTTAAATCATCTTGAATTAAGTAAAGTCAATTAAGGGTTGAATTGAATAATTAACAAATATGAATGCCAAATTAAAGGACTTAAATAGAAGAATGATTGAAATAAGTGATCAATTTAAAGTGACTAAATTGAATTAAATGAGAAAGATGATGATTGCATGCTAAATTCTATGATTCCCTTAATGCCCTTGATTAAGTTAAGGTTAAGGATTAATTAAAGGCCATTTTGGACATTTCATAAATCCAATACAAGTGATGTCATCTTCATCCATTTCTTCATTATGCCGATTTTGAAAAAGGAAAATAGGGAGAGAGGGTTCTTGTGAGATAAAGCTTGGATTTATGGTTTCAAAGTTGAAATTGAGCTAAATTCAACTTGGTTGCAGCATTACTAAGGTAAATTCATGTTGTCCAAACTGATTCATGCTTGAAATTCTGACTTAGATGATGTATAATGCTTAGTTGAGTTGTTAGGTTGTTTGAAATGAAGAGAATGATGAAATTGAACTTGTATATATCATGGATAACTTGAATTGGAGTGGAATTTATGCGTAAGTGATGGTGTAACAAAATTAGGTTGCTGGAAAATTAAAATGAGATGTTGTAAGAATTGAATTGTTAGAATATGTAATTGAGCTATGGAATTAATGAATTGAACATGATCATGATTAGGTAATTTAATTAAGGTGTTAAACAAGCTAAATTGTTAGTAACCAATGCTGGAAAAGAAAGATAAAAGTATGAACAAAGTCATATAGCCTAGAAACTGTTTTAGTAAGAACAAATTGTGTAAACATGCAAAATTAAGCAACTTAACCAACTTACTCTGTTTTGGCCACCTTGAAAAATGAATTAACATTGACTAAACATGTTTAGGATTTCATATGAAATGAATTATAGGGCCAAAACATTGGTTAAAATGAATTTAAGGAATTAAAATGTGAATAGGTTCAATCTGCCCAGAATTGCTCTGTTCTGGGTTGTAACTTTGAAAATTCACCAAAATTTGTATGGATAAAATTAAGGGCTGAAAATTTAGTGACATGATACTTAGTATGTCTACTTTCATTAGGTGAAAACAGAACTGAAATCTGGGTCCTATGCTGGAAACTATAATTAGAAATAGCTGGGCAGTGCAAACTGTCCAGACAGTGTAAATGCCCTATCTTTGAACAATAAACTGTATTAATTGGCTTAGAACTAAAACGCAAGCCTTATATGGTCATAAAGACAAATTTTTATCTTTCCAACGGTGTAAAATAATCGAAATTCTGACATACGGATTAAAAGATATGACCATTTAAAGGGATAGTGTGCAAACTGCCAGGCAGTAGTGTCCTGGGCAGTTTGGGACTATTTTTACACCTAGAAGTAAACTGTTTCCAAAACAGTTTTGGGACATTGTAATCTGTCCAGTTATGTCCTAAAACGAGGTAATAACAATATAGAGATGAACAAGTAAGAAATGCTTAAAAGGAAAGCATAAAAACCGCAGCTAAATGCTAGGTACAAATGTGGTAACATTGTTATTATATATGTGTGACATTATGTGCATGTTTGATGAATTGTATGTGTTATGCTTGCTAGACCAAGGGGAGCAAGTTGTGGAAGAGGAAGAAAAGAGTGAACATCCCAAAGCAAGAGGCAAAAGGATTTGGATACAAGACAAGTGATTAGCTAGGAGTATTGTGAGTGTAACCATCCTTAGGGTTAGGACTTAGGTCCTAACCAATCTTACTATTGTGTTAATTCAATGACATTGTCATGTAAAATGACCTAATATATATTTGGCTAATTAAGGGGAGAATGATATGAATGACAACTTGTTTGATGCCATGTTCTATTTGTTTACTTGATTGTTAAGCAAATGAAATGAAATGCTTGACATGGTGCATTGCTTATGCCAAAGGCAAGAAATGGCATGCTTGCTTGGAGAATAAGGTACGCACATTGCATACATATGAATGTGTTTGTGATTGATATGCATCATTGGTTGAAATGAAATGAACAATGGTACCACCTTGTGTTCATGCCATTCGAATGGCATGGATAATCTTGTCTTGGGAGTTAAGACTCTATAAGCCTAAAGGCTTGGCCTTTGAATGGCATAATCATGCCTTGAATAATGAATCGTATAAAGCTTGAATGAAATTGATAATCAAACAACCTTGGTACCTAGTTTGGATAGATAGGAGGGCATGTTTTGGAATCTAGAGCTCATATTGGCACTACGGTGCATATTGGCACTTCGGTGCATATTGTTGAAGATTTGATTATCTAGTGAACTAAATACCAAGGGTGTTATAAGATAAATTAATAACTTGAAATGAACATTGTATGTCTTAATTGTGTGATGATAACATTACTTGTTTTGTAAGATTCTTGAATGAACATCCTTGTCTTGAAAGATGACACATGAATGATTGTATAACTTGTTACTTTCCATGAAAGAAATGAATAGATGATGTTATTGTGCAAGAATGCCTACTTGTTACTTGGTGTTTTTGATTGTTTGTCTCTTAAGCAATAACTCGAATAGTATGTTATGGATACATGATGAATGTTGCAAATTTGGCATGATAGTAAGTGCATAGTTAAGTTATTTTTGGAAGTAGATAAATAGTAATGTTGTAAGTTGAGGTGGTATTAACAATCGAATGCATGTTACTTGAATGATGACCATATGACAGGAATTTTGATATCAATTGAATATACATATATATATATATATATATATATATATATATATATATATATATATAGATCGAACCAATACTAATCTCTTAAGGTTCGTTTTCTCTTAGGCAAGAGTAAACCCATATTAAGGAAGTACATGGAATCAATCTAGTTCGAATAGGCCATGTGGTAAATGAATTGTAGTTTTTTTATGTACAGTGTACTATTCTTTTCCTTGAGGTGATTCAATGTATGACTGGTTTATTTACTCATCACGACATAATTATCTCAATAACATGTTACTTGATTGTTTGCTCGACTCTAGAATGGTTTAGGTTTCAATCGAATTCTTGTCTCTTATAGGGTAGTTTTAGGGCGTTGCAATCAAAAAAAATTTAGACCTTTGACAGAATTAATGTTCAATATAAAAAAATTATAAAGCATGAACAGACATAAGTACCCCGAAGATATTACACATTTTTTATTCTAAACATTGATAGATATTAGTCTATTTTGACTTTCAAGTCACCAGGTTATTATTAATTCCTGCAATACTTAAAGTTCTATATATGAACCATCTAAACTCTTATTATCCTTACGACTATATACCTTAGATCAGTTGAACCTCACTTAATGACTAAGATCTATTAGAAACGAATCCATTTATTAATGATATTTAAAATTATCAATCACAAAAGCACATTTATCTTAATATACTAGCTTGCAAAAATAACTTTCACATCAAACCCGAGCTATCCAAAGTTAAGAGAAATTGACATACCGCACATAATTCAATATCCAATTATCATGAGATTTTAAGGGAAAGATCAATAGAGAGCAGTGCACGATAATCATATTCTAAGTAGAGGTTCATAATCGTTCCAAAGCTAGCACCTTTCTTACTCTTTTTCATACATCATTGACTTAGTAATACTTTGCACATGACTATTGACTTACTTATAGTCATTTGGTTTATCTAACCATTTAGTCACCCAACTATGTTGACATATTAATAGACTCAAACATGTAATTTATCCTCAATAAGCATGTTATCTAAATGATCTAGCATCTTAGTTCACAAACAAAATGTAACCAATCATGAGATCATGCTAGCCAATCAAAATATGTAGCAAGCAATCATAAAAAGATGCTATTTAAACTCGATAATGAGCAGCCAAAAGAATAATTATAAAGGCCTATTACAACCCAAATGCTCCTTAGAGCTTCATATAAATATAAAGGCCATAGTCAATTCTATATGCTTTATGCAAAGATTAACTAAGTGCCACCATCCTAAGAGTTTAGAGAAGGTTGTTTCGAGCCATACGTAAATCCTGATGATTGTATCTAGCTTGAGAGCAACCTGAAACTTTGCTAACCTGCAAGGTGTTAGGCATAAATTCGATAAACGTTCGCTTAGTGAGGTAGTGACGTTCTATTTAGAACAAGGCCTATTATTCTCTATTCAATTAACTTTTAACAACCATAGATGAGTCCCAAGTAAGTACTACTGCAATCAAACCAATCACACAAATCAATCACAAGATAACTTCATTAGCCTTTTAGATGATTTCATAAGAATTAACCACTAATTTACTTGACACATAATTTGATGTTGGAAATCAATTTAATCAGCCCAAAATTCTAACTTACTTTTCGTACAATGCACTATTTTTACAATAGTCTACCAAGGTTTCTTAGCAAGCACAACAGTAAGATATATGTTCCTTCAATCAATTCCACACTTAAGTAATTCTCTTATCATGAGTTATCTCTTCTCATACATAGCCAAATCCATTATACTATCCATTTTATCAAGTAAGTAGGCAATATACTTCTTTATAACATACTTATAAACTTTCTTGGATTGTCTTCTTCAAAGATTATCATTACTCGAATTACCCGACACTCTATTCGTTAACTTTTTATCTCATTGCTTAAGAACTAGACAAGTAGTCTACATATTTTCATAAGTACACTTAATAAGGTAGTTATAAGCAAAGAAACATGAACATAATACTTTTACATTACTTAACTCCATTAAATTGTAACCATGTATTTTTAAGCTTAGGTGTAAGAATATTTCCTTAGCATTAAATCAAGAGTTAACTTTCATGATTAGTTATCTTTCGCGTTATTACAACCTCTAAATGTATTCTTAGCATTCGAATATTATATAATACATGCTAATTCATTTGTTTTTTAATTAACTCTTAACTCGTACATTAATCTTTCGCATTAGGATTAAACTTGACGATCTCTTACTCATTCACCATTCAACACAAACAAGACCAATAAGTATCCAAACATTATTTCTCACATACAGCGCATTTATCGATCGATTAACACAACTCATTCATGAACTTACTTATTACTAGATCAAACAAGTCATCCCTTCACTCACATAACATTCGAATAACATCATTCATAAACTAGGTTATTCCTTATTCAATTATTACATATCATGCATATAATCATTTACATTAAATTATGATATAAATCACATAAGTTTATTTAACACTTGATCAAACAAATAGTTATTTGTGTACAAGCAATACGCTATCTTATCACTTTAGCTATAAATTCTTTATTTTCAATATAGGAAGCCCTTCATAACTTATGCCTATGACGTATAAAGCGTTAAGCAATCTAACATAACTCCGGTTTCAATGGTAGATCACTGAATGCATAATAATCATGTGTAATCATCAATAATTCAAGAACTATTGTCTATAGCATTCTCAATTATAAACCCCCAATGTTGTGTAATTTCACTATTTGTACATTTTCACAAATTCTTTTATGGTAACTACTATTACACACCATTCACATTTATAGTTTAGCAAACACTTATCAAGCATATCTTCATACTCAATTGCCTCTATTCTCCAAAAAAAATAAACTTACATATTTATGTGTGCACGAGGTACATGGATCTTTATTCTATAAGAAATTTGAGAATTTTCTTCACTTATCTTACAACCATCATTATAACCCTTCCTTAAGTATTTCGAAAGCATAGGACCTTTCTCAACCATGTATTTTCTCTTTAAACAAATGATCAACTTTATCAAGTTGCAATTATTAGATTCCTTGATGTGCAAGTCATTAGTCGAGATAAATCTTAGATATCTCTCATTTCTTTATTAGATTCACAAGGTTTAAAATCAAATAAGATATCACAGTTCTTATTGCATTAACTTAAAGTTTTATTCTTTCGTATTATCTTAGCCCGGAGAATCGATAGCCCGGTCTAGATACACGAGTCCCCAACCAACAGTCGCCTATAAACAATATGGTACTCGTAGTACCGGTCAATCACTCCTACTGTCGCCAAATGACCATACACACACTTCCCTCCTATTGTAGCCAAATAGGGACCACTGTCTCGGACCGTAGTCCACCCCGACACTGAGTTCTATCGACTCTATGGCATGCCAACTATATCTATGACTGACTCGAGACAAAGGCTTACAATAATTATCATTCTTATAAATCTTAGAGCATAGCTCAATTCAATATGCACTTCTTGTGCCAATATCATTTTTTTTTCAATTAGGAGTCGAATACCAATTTCAATATCAATGATTCAATAACTATATCAATAATCAATATTCATTGTTTCAATATTCAATATCAATAGTTGATATTCCGTTTCAATGATCAATGTTTGTATATCAATAACAATGTCAATAATCAATGATCCATAGCAATTGTATCAGTAATCATTTATACTCCAATTCGCCCTTACAAGCTTATTATCTTTAACAATCTTTCATGGTTCCCATTAACTGTATCATATTCATTGGTAGCCTTAAGCATACATTCTATGCTCATTCTTTATAGAAAACATTTACATTTTATTATTATAATTAGCATAAGCCTTAGCATTGATATTTTACATATCAAGTATTCATATCATAGGATCCATTCGTCTTTAATCAAATATCAATATCTCATAATTTCAGCACATCCAATGTTGATTCCTCATTTCTCAACACCCATTTTACTCATAATTGTATTCTTTCGATTGTAGTAATATTTATTAATGTATCAATCATGCTTACTTTTATTTAACTTTACAATTTAGCAACTTAAACATGTACCATTATAGGTAGTCTTCATACTAACAACTATTTCATAGCATTTCATGCTTATTTGTGCACTTAAAGCTTTCAACTAACTTTAAAACGTGCAATACTTATCCACAAGTACTTACCTGGAATCCAAATTTAGCCACACAATACAATATAATTTTTTTGTAAGTAAGTTAGACCATAATTAAGCCATGATATTCTCGGAATAGTTTTATTTTATTCCGAGACTTAAAACTACACTCACATTTTTAACCCAAAGTTACGGGATACCTGAATCCACATCCTATCATGCTACTCATCCACTCTCCTTCCTAGCTCCTTCATGGTCTAAGTATAACAAGAATGACTACACATTAGGGTCAAATCAATCCTTCAAACGTTCAACAAGACAAAACAACTTATACACATTTTATTCACACCAACATGTCCAATTAAGCATACAAACACATCAAGCAAAAACAGATTACACTTATATTTCTTAACCATTCTAATCTAACCAATTAATTTCACTTTAAGTAATTCTGCTCAACAAGCATATATTTACACAATTAACACCGAAAACAACCCCTTTTTAGATCATTTCTAACCAAGACAGCTCACCTATTTTCTACACACAAATTAGTATTGTAATCAGTCCATATTTGTTCAAACTATTCCACAAGCAACTTTTTGTTCACATTCATTCAATTCTGAAATCAAAGCAGCCACAAAATCCAATATATATGCTTCAATATAGTCCATTTCCTCAATTTACAATTTTCATTTAACTCAATCAATTATAATTCTGCTCAAGCAGTCTACCTAGGAATAAAAACAGTCCATCTTAAGTTCCTAGGCATACAAATCAGTCCAGGTATCTTATAAACAAAGTTTTGTGTGCAAAACAGTTCATACACATTTAGCATTCCCTTATTCCAATTTTACAGCAATATATATTCATGTATATAACTTTAATTCACCTTCTACCATACTAGAAACATTGCTATATCCCCTGCAGAAGGAAAATTTGCCCTCCCCTAATTCATTAACTTGCCAAAACAATGCTAAAACAGTTTTGTTTATCAGTAAACAGTCCTGAATAACTTACTAACCAAAAATCACCCCTAGGCCATCGATCAAGGTTATTTAACTCAATCTAAAAATGGTATATTTAAAACAACCTTGCTTGTTTCAATTAACCTTATTTCATGTATCCAATTTAACCATGAATCACATTGTTTTCCTTTAACCATCAACAATCCAACATATTCCTATACAAACTCCAAATGGTAATTCTTGTAGCAAATGTAAAATCATCCATAAAATTCAAGAAAAACACGCATTGCTCGTGAATTTAAATCATAATAGCAACAAACTTTCACAATGTTAATTACAAAGATAATCCTAGGGAAGGCTTGAATATAAGATCAATTCATTAAACCGAATTAAAAAGGTAAACAAGAATTTCACCTTCTCT
Source organism: Hibiscus mutabilis (assembly GCA_019671005.1). Lineage (NCBI taxonomy): Eukaryota > Viridiplantae > Streptophyta > Magnoliopsida > Malvales > Malvaceae > Hibiscus > Hibiscus mutabilis. Next base: position 39,382,029 of record CM033718.1, on the reverse strand, counting down.
AAAATCCTTCGATGAAGATCAAATTATTTTCTTCAATTGTTTGTTTAAACTCACGCATGGTGGTTCCTAATTCTCTCTCAACAACATGTTAACTATTGATTCAAATGAAGGAATGAAGAAGATAGCCGAGACTTCCCCATTTTTTTGTTCAATTTGATCCACATGTCTCACCAAGGGCATGACATGTATATAGGTCCCCATACTTAACTTTCATTATCATGCAAACACTCATTCTTCTAATATTTCGATTTGATCCATGAAATATAAGCTAGCCACATTTTCCTCATTTCTAATATGGTCCTCATTTACTCAATGGGTATATTAAGGAGTATTTAACTCAATATAAATATCATTCGAGCTTGATACAATTCTAAACAAATTTTGACATTACTAGTCACTTAAATCATGCTTGATTTAGACATATTCTCAACCTCACCTTTGGGATATTACATACATGTATCATGGTTTTGAAATGAAATTGTATATGAGATTTATACATGAGACTATATCTTGAGATATGTTTTGAATGCCTAAGCATGTGAATCTTGCATTGAGATTTGCGTTGGTTTAAAGCATGAAATTTCATGATACATGTGTAAAGAGTTTAATGGTTTTACTTTAATGGGATTTTAAAGCGTGAGATTTGTTAAGAGCATGATGGGAAAATGGTTTGATAAGAAAATGGTTTTCAATAGTGCATTGTTATGTTTTTGTTTTGAGCATCCCTCACTAAGCATATAGCTTATGCTCCCTTTTCTTAACAATGCAGAAAAAGTAGTTTGTTCGGGCTGCAAGGAAGCAAGAGAAGTGGTTCATTCGACGCTCTAAGCTCAAGTATGGTTGTAACATTTCATTAGTAATGGGATTAGCAATGGGTGGATACCTTGATGTTTTAGGAGTGTATGTTTGATGAACTCCATAGTTTGCCAAGTTTGTTTTGCCTTATTGAGATTGTAAATGGCCTAATATGTTTGGTTTACGATTTGTTATGGTTTGTGATCTTTGGCTTGATGTGGTTTTTGGAAGCATGCCTATATATTTCCCTTTTGAGCATGTGATCATGGTATGATGACATTTCTATTGTTAATGGCTGAGGATCGATCCCTTAATATGTTTCCTGTGTGTTAGAAGCTTGCCTAGGGGTTTATAAATGGTTTACGAATTGTTCATCGAGAAAAAAATGACATTTTGTGCCAAGGACTATCGATACACGGGCTACCATATCGACACGGTTATGCTGAAAAGGCTAGGCGTATCGATACATTATGAACCGTATCAATACAGTGAAAGAAGAAATTGGCTAAGCGTATCGATACTCGGGACTGAATCGATACAGTTCTTAGGACTTAACCTATTCAATTACATTCTTTCATTTAATTCATTTCATTGTTTAAGTCACTAAGCTCTCAATCAAGAAAAACATTCAACCTTTCATCCATTTCCAATCAACATTTTATTAGCTACAACATTCGATCAAACATGTAATGTGTAACAACCTCAACCTGGTTTAGGAGAAAAATCGGAATCGAGAATGTTACAGCAAAGAAAACCGAAAACGTGAACCAGAAAATTTCAAATTTTATTTACACTTACCATAAATAATAGTATGTTTTCACGCTCTATTATTTACTTCAAGTTTTGTCAAATTAACAAGATTTTCATTTATGGTGATCACTAAACTTGCATTATGCCGAACTTAATATCTTGCTAGAGCCAAGACTCACCAATCAAGTATTAATCAATATTATTACCTTGGATTATTCAGCAAGATACACATCTTAACACAATTTATGCCATAGTAAGATAAGTCTCACCGGCAATTACAATATAACAGGACTCTATTACCTTAACTCATTATGTAATTCGAATTAGAGGAATTAAATGACCAATTTGAACAGTTCCATGTAACTTAAACATTTGTCAATTATAACATTTTACTATGACTCAAACCACAAACCAATAAACATACTATCATGTCTTGATCATTAAGGAACCATTCGAACTCCTTAATTAATAGCCGTAGCTTATTAGTTAATCATAAACTTGATCAATAACAACCTCATTTTAACAGATCAAGCCCTCATATTTGCATCATTTATATGTATTTTATTCAATATACATATATGAATTCGATTAAGTCAATATACTCCAAGAAGTCATGTAAGGATTTACAACTTATCTTATTAGCCAAGGATCTAATAGGAGGTAACATCATGTTTGGCTAAGACATATAAATCAATATCATACATACATAATTTGACCTCCAGACATCCATTCGAATGACTCAATTACAATAATTCACACATTATAATAACAAACATTAATTAGATTAAACAATATATAAGATACATTTCTTACAATAGACAAGGAAAGTGCCACCATCCTAGGAGTATCTATCTAAGATAGTTTCCAATTCTACAAGCTCTATAGGTTTTACGAATCAAGACTTGAGACAGGCATACTTGATTAACCTGCAATGCAAGAGAATGAATGCATTAGGCTTATATAGCCTAAGTTAGGCAGCAATGATAAGTAATTAGCAATAAAGGGCAAGGCATAAAGAGAAATCAAGCAATTTGATATTGAGATCACACACAAGAGCTATCTTGCGAATTAAGTTAGCTTAATTCTTCCTTGTTCATTAAGTGTTCATTAGGGATTTATCTTTAAGATATAAATTGAAACTTATGCTAGAATTAATCATTATTTTCCATAAGGCATCCTTCGATACTCACTAGAGCTTTCGATTCAATGCTCACTAAGATCTTTTCGGATCAACGCTCACTAAGAGCTTTTCAGATCAACGCTCACTAAGAGCATTTCAGATCAACGCTCACTAAGAGCTTTTCGGATCAACGCTCACTTAGAGCTTTTCGGATCAATACTCACTAAGAGCTTTTCGGATCAATGCTCACTAAGAGATTTTCGTTTCTGTGCCTCTTAAAGGCTATCAATTTCATAGCTTGATCATCTTTCTCTTGAATTCTTTAGTCAATTAAAACATTTCATATCTTATACGGGTTTGCCTTGGATCTCTATTGGTGATGAATAACATTAGTTCAGGCAATACTTAGCTCAGAGCTCATAGTAATGGCTAATATCGAATTATATCAACAAGCGATGGTAATTAGTGCCATCGAAATATATCAATGGGGCATCCCCTGAGCAATACTTTGAACAAGAGTACCAAAGGTACTAAAAGATCATTCGATCTTAATAACAAGGGACATTAGTCCAAACATTTCAGGCATCAACCAATATATCCAAGGTCTTCCATTTACAGGGGCAACTTATGTGTTTTATCTTAGTTTTGATATTCAGGAAGTTGCTTGTTGTACAAGTAGCTTTACTATTAAAGCTAATAGAGTTTTTTCTTAGGTTACAAGTAACCTTGTATGCGTTCTTATTGTACAAGTAGTCTTAATTGTTACTTACTCAACATCTTAAGACATTCAGTGCTTTTGGGATACTTTAAACATAGTACTTAGAAGTTGTTAAGTTATGGAAGAATTATCTCTTCTTTAAGTCTTATGACAATCTTATTCAGAAGTTAGCTCCAAAGCTTACTAAAATATACATTACCATACATTACAAAAATAGCCGAATCCAAACATTTAAGTAATGTAACCATATAATTGTTCTCTCAATGCCATGACATGAATGCTTTGAAATGTTGTGCTCTAGATGAGTTAAATGCACAAGCTTAGAATAGTTACAACATAACATAAAAATTAAGGACCGAAATGACACCATGTCACCCGATACAAACATAACTACACTCACCTGGTTATTCCAAAGTTATGGAATACCTGAACCACAATTATCCCTAGCTTTCAATTCACTATTTTCTTTCATTCATCCTTCTCATAATGTGTACCTCGTATAAATTAACAATTCATTAGAAATAGCTATTGACATCAAGGTTATAAATATCAAGTACCTTGATCAAACAGTTTCATTTGTAAGTTCTTACTTACACAAACTGCCCAACTAAGCTAGCATATACAATTACACATCAAAATGGTTTCATGTAACCTTAATACCTCTTTAAGATTTAACTATCAATGAAATCTGAATTTATTCCAAGAGAACTTTACTTCAATTCACAAACAGTCCACCAAATAGTCTTTCTTGATTGTCAATTAACACCTAATATATCATACAAATCATCACTCAAAAGCTACTTATTCATTACACATTTTCGAGACTGCACTAAAATCAGCATAACAAGACTGGATTTGTTCCTTTCAATTATGCATACAATTTATAGTATTCACCAGCAAAAATTATCATTTAGGTTATAGCACTACACCTCATCATTTTCATTTAAAGTATATTGCATTTCTATTAGAAACATACTGCCTTGAAACTAAATTGTTTCTTAATAATCAGTACTGAATTTCACTTAAAAGCAACACATTCTGTATCAATTCTATAAACTGTATTTACTCAAAAACTGCATCTAGATTCATTACTACATTCATTTTACAAACATTTCTGCATCGAAGTTCATTATTGCATTCAAATCCAAATTCTGCATTCTACAACTTATTCCAAAATTGCATTCTTCAGTTCAATCTAATTTAATTCTACATTCTTAAACTATATACATATATATAACATAAAACTGGACATTCACTTAGACTGCATTATTTTACCTAAATGTTTTCTTGTATTTACTCAAATTGTTTTACTGTATTACTACATTTTCAGCATCTCATTTAGACCATTTCTGCACAATAATTAGGCATATAACAGTACAGTTCTGCACCGTATATTCAAGATTGTTTTGTATTTACTGCATTTATAACACATTCTGCATTGTTTTCCCTTCAAAAACCGCACTTACATGAATAGCATAATGTTATCAATTCTTGCATTGTATTTACACATCAAAACTGAATTTACAAAGCATACAAGACTGTTATTAATCATATAAACGAGGGTCTTAAACATCACCTAACCCTTTTAATCTATAATACATTATCAAGGCTGTGATTTCAAGCCTAAAAATTACCCAATCAAGCAGTACATATTTAATCATACAGTCACCTGAAAATTTTCCTATTCATGATGCCCGAATCATACTTATACCTACTCATTCAAAAAATGTTTAGAACCTTACTTATGAGTTTCGATCCCCCAGCAACATTACTCTTAATTAATTCAATCGAATGTATATATATTTTTTAAGCATACACTCATTCATTCAAACAATTTAGCCTATGTTCAGGGCAGTTTCGATCAGTTCAAAGTTCATTAATAACGAATTTATTAACCTAAATGTAACACCACATCCCCGGGTTAGCCATAACCCGATTAAAGGAGCGTTACCAGAACAAAAGTGAAGCGATAGATAGGTTGCTTGTCAAACGAGTAACCTCGGAAAACTTGCCTTGATACGCAAGTAACAAACTCTAAACCTTTCAATACAAACAATACATACAAGCAATCCACATTAAACCACAACCAACATACATAGCATACTATTTTAGGTACCATTTTGTTTCATTTCATGCTTCTAACTTAAGTTACCATTATCATATTTCTATTTCACTCAAATCACATTCATCATTCAAACAACAAACACATGTGTGGCATACTTCACTTTTGGTTACTTATAGTCATAATTCAACTTTCATTGTTATTTCAATTCCATGTACTTATTCAAATTACACTAAGGGATTCACTAAACATGCTTTAACTAGCTTACTTGCATCTTAAGAAACTACTTATTCAATCATTCAACATGATCATTACAAGCATACAATTTCCAATCTTTACAAGGTTAAGCATCCTATTCGAATGACTAGTGTCCCCTTAGTTCATTTCATTTGTTTCTTTACAACCAAGACATCTCATTTCATAGCATATTTGGTTTGTACATTGTTAATGCATGCTTAACATACCTTAGCCGCAAACTTGATATAGCCGAATCATCTAATAGCCATAGGAAACAATGCATGATCATACCATTTCTAGTTTTGCATTCGATTCATACAAGGTTCAACAAACATTACAATACTATCATATTATGCGCAACATCATACCATCATATATATACAAATCAACCAAGTCACATACATAATTTGAATCATACAAAATGATTACATGTTAGGCCCATCAAAGCAATACACATACTAGTCTTAAACACATACCCATATCCATGATCTAGGCTAACTATTACAAAATCTAGAGCCACCAAACTAGGAGTATACAAAGAGTATGAATTCATACTTTTAAGCTTGCCTCAAGTGTTGCTTCAAACCCAGTATATCGTCTTGAAGTAATCTTTAATCTGTTATGGGAAGAATGAAGAGTAGAGTGGTAAGTACAAGATATGTACTTAGTGAGGTAACACTAAATCTAGTCAATTTTCAAAGCATACATAACCAAGTTTTCATGTATTTCCAAGAATCAAGACCATCAATACAATACATATGCTATTCGAATTGTATAGGTAACTTAGGTAACTTTTACATATCATACAATCAACATAGCCATATCTATCATGGTATTCATAGGCCATCCGAACAACATGCTTAGAAGACAAGCAACCAACCACTCAATTCATCAAGTAGGCCATTTATACATAAAGCCATCATCCATACATTTCTTTCATGACAAGTAACAAGTTTTGCAACCATTCATGTGTCTTCTTTCAAAGCAAGGAAGTTCATTCAAGTTTCTTACAATACAGGCAATGTTTATTAAGTCATCTTTCAACATTTCCTTGGTAAGTAGCTTACTAGATAATCAAATCTTATCAATATGCACCGTAGTACCAATATGCACCAAAGTGCAAATATGTACTATCGTACCAATATGCACCGTAGTGCCAATATGAGCTCAAGACCTCCTATCTATCAAACTAGCTACCAAGGTTGTTGATTATCCATTTCATTTAAGCTCTATACATTTCATTATTCAATACAACATTATGCCATTTGAAGGCCAAGCCCTTAGGCTTATGGAGTCTTAACTCCCAATACATAACTATCCATACCATTCGATTCAATCAGTCATGTATAACATTCACAAATACAAGCATATGTATGCATTGTGCGTACCTTATTCTCCAAGCAAGCATGCCATTTCATACCTTAGGCATAAGCAATGCACATGACAAGCATTTGATCATATTTGCTTAACACCCAAGTAAACAAAAAGATCATGGCATCAATCATGTTGTCATACATTTCATTATTCCCTTAATTAGCCAAATATAGTCACACAAATGTTACATGGCATTGGCATTTCATTTAAGCAATAACAAGGTTGGTTAGGACCTAAGCCCAACCCTAAGGATAGTTACACTCACAGTACTCCTAGCAATTCAATTATCTTGAATCCAAATCCCTTTGCCTCTAACTTTGGGATGTCCACTCCAATCCCCTTATTCCCAAATTGCTGCCCTTGATTTTGCTTCTAGGTTAATTTTAATGAAAAATTCCTACACATGCAAGCTTGATTTTTCTCATCAATGGCTGATTTTCCTAAGCTTCTTTCTCTCTATTTTCTCTCCTCTTTTTTTCGGCCAAACAAGGATAATGGAGAAGATGACAACAACAAATCCTTGTTAATAGATTTGTGCATTGTCTAAAATGCCCCTTAATTAATCCTTAATATTAACTTAATCAAGGGCATTAGGGGAAATGATAAATTTAGCATGCATTCCGCATCTTTCTCCTTTAATTAAATGTAGTCACTTTTAAATTGGTCACTTAATTCATTCATTCTTTCAATTAGGCCCTTAACTAATCAGTTTAGCTTAATTCTAAATTCAATTAAGCTATCAACTTATGCAATTTAATTCCAATACTTCTAAGCTAGGATTTGGGGTGTTATAATTCTCCCCCTAAATAAAATTCATACTTGAATTTACCTGAATCGAGTAGGTGGGGATATTGTTTCCTCATAACTTTTTCAAATTCTCAGGTAGCTTCTTCCACCTTATTATTTCTCCATAAGATCTTAACAAGAGGAACAATCTTGTTCCGAAGCTTCCTTACTTCCTGGTCAAGAATCTGAATAGGTTTTTTTTCGTAGGACAAATCGGGATTCAATTCTATTTCTTTAGGCTTGAGAATGTGTGAAGGATTAGATCGATACTTTTAAGCAATGAAACATGGAAGACATTATGTATTATATTGAATTCTCTAGGAAGAGCTAATCGATAGGCCACTAGACCAATTCTTTCAATAAATTCGAATGGTCTAATAGATCGGGGACTGAGCTTCTCTTTTCTTCCAAATTTGAGTACTTTCTTCCAATAGGATACTGGATATCTCTCATTCTAAAGTTAGCATACGCTTGCTGTATATCGAAAGCTTCATTTAATTAATCGTGAATGATCTTGATTTGTTCTTTGGTTTCCCGAAGCAATTGAGGTCCCAATACATTGTTTTCTCCCAATTCAGACCAGCATAAGGGGGTTTTACATTTTCTACCATATAAAGCTTCAAATGGTGCCATTTGAATATAATATTGATAGCTATTGTTGTAGGCAAACTCTACAAGAGGTAGGGATTTCTCCTAGTTCTTCCCGAAGTCAATAACACAAGCCCGTAGCATATCTTATAAAACTTGAATGATTTTTTCAGATTGGCCATCTGATTGTGGATGAAAGGTCGTACTAAGATGTACATTAGCTTTTAGAGCTTTCTGCAGAGAATTCCAGAATTGAGAAGCAAATCGAGGGTCACGATCGGAGATAATTGTTGTAGGTACACCGTGTAACCGAATCACTTCACGAATGTATAGCTCGACAAGGGTTTCCAAGCTCATGTTCATACGAACATGGATGAAGTGAGTAGATTTAGTGAATCTATCAACAATCACCTAAACATTATCATTATTTCTTAGAGTAGAAGGAAGACCGATGACAAAGTCCATAGTAATTCGATCCCACTTTCATTCGGGAAGTTCAATAGGTTGCAGCAATCCAGTAGGGACTTGATGCTCGGTTTTGACTTTTTGACAAGTTAAACACTTGGATACGAAGTCCATGATTGCAGATTTCATGCCTGGCAACCAGTATAGTGGCTTTAGGTCCTTATACATCTTAAATGATCCAGGCTAGATCGAGAAAGAACTTTGATGAGCTTCTTTTAACATTTCTTGTCTTAATTCCTCATTGTTAGGAACACAAACTCTATCTTTGAAATAGATGAGTCCATTTGACTTGAGGGAGAAGTCAGAGATAGAGTCAGAAGTAAGCTTAGATATGATCTTCGGAAGATCTGGATCAACTTGTTGGAGTTATTTAATTCTCGAGATGAAATCAGATTGAACTTAAAGTTCAGACAAAAATTTATGGCCCTTGGATAGTCAGAAATGAGCATTGATAGCCGTAGTAGCTACGAAAGTATTAACAAAGTCATTAGAATATTTTTAATAGATTTCTTACAATGCAAGGCACTATTTGAATTGTTACTTGCATAACAAGGCATTGTTTGAATTCTTTCTTACAAGGTAAGAAAGATTCAATTTCAATGGTTACAAGTATTTTAGGCACAATTCTTAATCGAATGGGTTGATTTGAGGTTTGGGTATTATCGGTTGAAGGTAAAGGATGTGAATGTACCTAAGATTGCCTTTTGTATGAGGTACGGGCATTACAAGTTCTTGGTGATGCTGTTTTGTTTGACTATTTTTCCTGTCGCGTCCATGGATATGATGAATCGAGTGTTGCATGAGTTTTTGGACCAGGTTGTTGTTGTGTTTATAGATGATATTCTCATGTACAACGGTACCGAGAAAGACCTTGATCGACAGGTATAATGGGTTAGTGCTTTTGTGGATGAGCGAATGTTTGCTCCTTTTTTGGGTAAATGCAAGTTTTGGTAGGTTGGAAGGAATTATGGTGCTAAGAACATTGTTAGTAAGTGTGAACAGTTAAACATGCAGAGTGCAAAAACACTTATATGTGTATATATAAATAAGCCAGTACATGCATATATTTGGGCACAACATTAGAGGTTTTCCATACATATACATAGACATCTATGAGGGTATGTAAGTAATCATGCATACATATGTTCACACTTACGGATGAATGTTCGGAGGCTGAAAGAGTGATGGTGTAAGCAAGGTAGCTTATGTAAGTAGCTTTGGTAATGTGCTTCTTTGGAGTTCTTAAAGTTTGAAGAGGGTGTTAAACATTTGTTCTTGGAAGTTTGATTTCTATTAGTTTTGAAGCAACCAAGGTTGGACTTAGAAGTTCGTGGGTTTTCTAGATTGTTGCGTCGCTAACGAAGTTGTGGCCCCCACATTTTTACAGTTGAAGGTGCATGAGCGCATTGTCCTACGCATGTTGTTGAGCTTTCCACGGTTGTGTTTTCTTAAAGGATTTGGATACATAATCCCTATGGTAAGAGGTGTGTTGTGAACTCAGATCATAAGAGTTTGAAAAAAAATCTGATGACGCAAAATGATGGTTGGAGTTGCTTAAGGATTATGATTTGATTATTGAATATCATCTGGGAAGGGCTGATGTTGTAGTTGATGCTTTAAGTAAGAAAGATGTGATGGATTTGAGGGCGATGTTACAAGGTTAAGTGTGACGCAGGATGGTGGCTTCTCGGTCAAATTGCAAGCAAAGTCAACTTTTTCGCAGTTGATTAAGGAGAAGCAACCTTATGATGATGCGTTGGTAACACATATTAAGGATATAATAGATGTAAATCTAACGGACTTTCACTGTAACAATGATGGGGTGTTGTATTTTAAAGGCCAGATAGTGGTTCTTGGTGGTGTTGAGTTGAGGCGTGCCATTTTGACCAAGGTGCATACTAATCCTTTCGCTATGCATTTCGGTAGTAGTAAGAAGTACCAGGGGTTGAAGAAATGGTACTTTTGGGTTGGTTTAAAGAAAGATGTGGCTAATTTTGTTGTTAAACGCATGTTGTGTCAGCATGTTAAGGTTGAGCGTCAGCTTCTTTTTGGGTTGTTGCAACCGTTGGGGATACCGAAAAGGAAGTGTGAGAGAACCACCATAGATGTTGTGTTTGGGTTAACATTGTCGCTCACTATAAAAGGATTCCATTTGGGTGATTGTTGATTGATTTACAAAGTGTGCATATTTGTGCTAGTGCTTACAACGTATACGTTGGATAAGTTGGCGGAGTTGTATTTTGCTGAGATTGTACGTTTGCACAGAATGCCTAAGTACATAGTTTCAGATAGAGATCCATGGTTTACAGTGAGGTTTTTGGAGTGTTTGCATCAAACTTTAGGTACACGGTTGAATTTTAGTACTTCGTATCATCCTCAAACGGATGGTCAGTCTAAACGTGTGATCCAAGTCATGGAGGATATGTTGGGGTGTTGTATCATGTAGTTCCAAGGAACATGGGAGAGGCAGTTTCCTTTGGTGGAGTTTTTCTTTAATAATAGCTGTCAGGTTAATGTGAAAATGGCACCTTATGAGGCTTTGTATGGTAGGAAGTGCGTACGCCTTTGTGTTGGGCTGAGATGGGAGAAAAGCATTTTTCTTTGCCAGATGTGTTGAAAGACACGAATGAGGAAGTGAAGCTTGTTTGTGATCGCTTGAAGGTGGTTTCAAATTGTTTGAAATCCTACACGGATTTGAAGCGTAGAGAGATTGAGTATGCGATTGGTGATCGTGTTTTCTTGAAAGTGTCACCTTGAAAGAAGGTGATGTGGTTCAGACGTAAGGGTAAGCTTATTTCGAGGTTTATTGGACCATATGAGGTTGTGGAGCGAATAGGTCTTGTAGCTTATCATTTGCGGTTACCTCCTGAGTTATAGGAGATTCATGATGTGCTTCATGTATCGATGTTGCGAAAGTATCGCTCAGATCCATCGCATGTTATGTCGGTGGAAGACATTGAGTTGCAATCGGATTTAACTTATGATAAGGAACCGATAGAGATCCTTGAATCTAGCGGCAAAGTTTTTCGTGGCAAAACGATTGAACTTGTAAAGGTGTTGTGGCGACATCATGGAGTTGAGGAGGCCACGTATGAGAGCAAAACGGACATGATGAAATAGTTTCCACATTTATTTCCTTTTGGTAAAATTTCGAGGATGAAATTTCTAAAGCGGGGGAGAGTTGTAGCACCCCGATTTTGGGCCTAAGAGATTGCTAGGTTGATAAACGGTCTGGTAGACCAAAATTAGAGATTTGAATCAGATTTGGGATAAAAATCAAAATAAATATTTTTAAATGAGATAAAAATATGGGAAAATGTCCTAAAATCATTATTTAATATATGGATATATTTGGTGAAATCAATTTTGGAAAATAGGTTTTGGACATTTGACATTTTGGGTTATTGACCAAAATGTAAAGATTGAAAACTATTTTTAGTGACTATTTTGAAAACGAGTCAAACCTTTGAATATTTAAGGAGACAATTTACCAAATGTTTTTATTAGATTTTTCTCTCAATTAGGATTGATTTTAAAGAGTTTTAATTAAGCCATTAAAAGGGGATTTAATAAAAGAAGATAGTTATTTCCTTAAACCACTTTTCAGATAACTTTTGCCCTCAAACTTTTCTCTCAAAATCTCTTCAGCCAAACACTCTGCTTTTCATCAAATATTTCAGGTAATGATCCTAATTTCTTAAACTTTTAATTCCCAATGGATTCTTCAATCTTGTTTTCCAAAATTTCATTGTTTTCCTTTGTTTTTCATAAGTAAAACATCCAATTGAGAGGAAATCCACTCATTATAGGTAAGGTTCGTTCTTCTCCTCTAATGAAGTGTCCTTTACTGAAATTCCCATGTATTTGATCCTTATGTAACATTTTCTAATGAGTTTTGATGATTTAAAAAAGAAAATTGGTTAAATCAAGGTTTATTTGTTGAGATCATGTGATTTTCCTATTGGATATATTTTGTTGAGTTCATGATTGGTTTTAATCATATAAAGATCAAATTTTGAGGTTCTTTACTAAAATTGCCAAGTATTTTGATGTCTGATAAAGTTAATCAACTAGTTTTAACATCAGCTAGGCGAATCTCTAATTTTTACGTTGTTAGTAATGTGTTTTTGAGGAGTTGAGGGAGGTTTATGGATGCTAGAGGTATAAGGATGTTATTAGTTTTGGATGTTAATTGATGGTAATTGGTGGATTAAACCAATATGTTTTTGTAACATCCCGAAAACTAGTCTAGTCGGAATTGGGTTCCGGCGATCGAAAACCCTATATCAAAAAGGTCTAAATATTGTATTAACTTTGACTGCAAGGTCAATTGTATCGATATTGGACTCGAATTGAGTCAAATTATTTAATATGGACCTTATTGAATGTATTGAAAATCTTTTAGTGCCTAAATTATAGAAATTGAAAGTTTGGGGGTACACGTATAGAGAATTGAGAGTTGAGGACTAACCTTGCGATTAGTCCCTCCTCAATTAAAATCACCACCTACGTGGGTGATCAGGAAACAATTCCTTCAATAGAAGGAAACTGTTTTTAATAAAAAGAAAAGAATTGATAGCCAATTTAGCCTTACCAATTTAAGCAAGCACATCATTTGTCTTCATCATCTTCCTCCAAGCAAGCACCTCCATTGATGAGGTTGGAAAAGCTTGAGTTTTCTTTGGTTTATCGATATCGAATCATTGTTATCGATCCTATAAGCTATAATCCCCACACAATCAGTGAAATCCATGGATAAAGCAAGCTTAATCTTAAGCAATGATTATAGTCATCCGTGGATTTTGATAGCTAATAGCTATTTTAAGCTTCAATATTGATTTTGATATCGTTATATTGATTTCGATATCGTATTGGTGATTCTAACAATTTTCTATTGTTAGCGTAGCTCATAAAGTGGAGAACGACCATCCACCGTCACCAACAAAAGCTAGGAACAAAGGAGTTGTTATCCGAGAGCCATAGAAGCATCGAATTATCAAGGTGTGTGTATTCGTAGTCTTGGTATTAGGCTAGGTGCCGTTCCCGAATCCATTGTCACTAATTATGGCATTGCTAACATGGTCTCTAGGGAATATAACATCGAATCACTTAGCGGATTCATTAGTAAGTAGAGGTATGTTATTGTACTCAACTTCGGACATTGATATTGTCAAAGTCATTGTCATCGATCATTGTTATCGGTTTCGCCCTCATTTTTGCCATTGAAACATAGGAGCATTGAACATTGATCATAGGACATTCCATTGCTATTGTATAGCTATTGTCACCGAGTATTGATATCGACATAGTTATTGTTATCGAAATATTGTAAGAGAAACATCGATCATTGCTATTGTCATTGAAATCATTGGACATTGTCATTGCCTTTGGTATTGCTATTGAACATTGATATTGACTTATTGTTTATTGACAAGAACATTGAATATTGCTATTGTTACCGAATACTGATCATCAATATTGTCACCAAAGCTTTGATTCGAAAGGACATTGGATACAACTGGCATTCCATTGTGTTCATGAGATCAGTGTACAGGTGGACTACGGTCCTTGGGCTACGACCTTTATTATGCCGAGGCGGAGGGATGTTTGTGTTATTGGTCATATTAGCGAGGCAGAGGGACTGAACCATTCATTGATTTGGCGAGAGGTAGGAATTCACGTATCCACTATCCCAAATCGATCCAAGGGTTAATATTGAAATATGGACTTATTGCTATTGAACACGATCGTTGCATTGCTACTATTGATTCATTGCATTGTATCGTCAAGATTTGATTTGGAATGCATTTATCGATAAAGTGTTTAGTTGTGACTACCTCACTAGGCAAAGTATGTCTAATGCATTTCATTTCTTACATTTCAGATTTACAGTTGAAGATATGAGCAGTTGAAGAGTTTGACAAGTCACAATCAAGGCCAAAGTAATGTATTTTGTCCCTATGAACTCCTAGGATGGTAGCTAGGTAGATAGACTAGTCATATTTAGCCCTTTTGTTGTCAATAAGCTATGCTTGCATTGTAATAATACTTAAGGTTCAAAAAGGCTTTTTAGTGTAGCTTAAAAATGGCTAAATATGCATATTTGGCACTAAAAGGTGAAAACCTAGCAAATGGATTCAAATGGCCCTAAAATTTGACATGTTAGTAGATTATAGTTATTGAATATTGCTTGTAAAATGTCATTGCATTTGGACATTGTTCAACAAGTTAATTCGATTAAAAACCAGATAAAATTTGGCATTACAATGCAGGCCGTACCGATATGAGTCCACCTGTTTCAGTACCGTAGTGCATATTTGGGATAGTCAAAGTGCAGGATAACCCAAGTGTATCGATACGGCTTCAAGGCATTTCGATACGACTTTGGGCAGTGAGGTCTGGAAAATTAATGGCATCGATACGGGTACAGGGTGTATTAGAACGGGTCCTGGTCAAAGTCAATGTTAGTCAACCCATATCGATACAGGTCAAGCTATATCAAAACAAAGTTGGATTGTTTCATTTGGAGTTCAAATCCATGTATACATGTACCAATATGACACCAAGGTGTTTCGATACGGTGTCTGTTAATTTTGTTATCCCGTATCGATATTGGTTAAGTGGTATTGAAACAGAACTTGATAGTTTCAAATTAGGGCTTAAATCGTGCACACCCGTATTGATACATCTCCTTGGTGTTTCGATACAATGGTAGTTAATTCTGTTAATAGGCTATGAACATAGTTTTGCATTGTTTACATTTTGGTCATTAAATCTTGGTAAGTTTAATTTAATAGGTAAATGACATCAGATTAACATGAAAATTTTCAGAATTACTATTTACTGATTGAATTACATAGTCGTGTAGCTAATTTTAGATAAAGACCCCTAGTTTTAGATAAAAAACCCTAATTCCTAGGATTACAAATCTGTTGCCTCAGTGTATTGATATCATAATGCATTTTATTGCCTTGCATTGAATTCTTGTTGAAAGATATTGCACCATTATCCATGTTGTTCACCGTTAACGCTTTTCGACCCGATTCTATACTAGACCAAGAAAGGGGTGTTATAATTGTGGTATTAGAGCTAGATTTTAGTCGATTCTAGGACTAAACTGAAGGCTATTGCATTGTTATTGTGTTACTTTACCACCTATGAGTTATATATTGTATATATTGTGACTTGTCGACTAATCTGATCATATTATATTATAGATATGTCTGAAACTAATGAAACTCACATCAATGAGCCCGCCACTTGTTCCTCGACACATGGCGAGGAAATTAGAGGGAGATCATCCTAATCCACAAGGAGTCCCTGCACGGGGTACTAGACCTAAGGTGCATACTACTCAGGCCAAATGCTATCAAAATATGGCTGATATGTTTAAGTAGTTTTTGGTTATGATGAGAGCCGAGCCAGTAGCGTAGCCTACTGCACTAGTCGTCTAGCGCATTTGATCCCCTATTAATAAGCTTTCACAATACCGAGCTTATACTTTCACTGGTTAGGATGATAACAATCCTAAAATTGCTAAATATTGGCTGGACAACACCCTACGAATATTGAATAAGCAGTTGCAGTGATCGTATGAGCACAAGCTAGAATGCGCCCTTGTATTACTAGCCGATGAAGTTTTGCATTGGTGGGAGACTACTACTCTTACGGTATCAGAAGACATTGTGACATGGGTATTCTTTATTCGAGAGTTCCGCAAGAAGTATATTGGCGAGTTTTATCTCGCGGAAAGACGTAGCATCTTCCTCCACCTCAAGCAAGGTGGGCGACCAGTTGAGCAGTACATCCATGATTTCTGCAAGTATTACTGATATGGTGTCGAATATATCAAAAAAGAATAAGAAAAGTGTCGTATGTTCATTGTTGGGCTAAGTGATGAGCTTCGCCCCATGTTTACTACATTAGGCATCACCGATTTCCAAGACTTGATGAACCGAGTCAAAGCTATTGAAACATCGTTAAAAGCCCAAAGGACCACTGGGTTGGGCAAAGCTGAGAAGAGGTTCAGAGATGACTCTCCACCTCCTAGATGGAATAAGAAAGAAAGTATCATGGCCCTAAGGAGCATGTCTATCCGCAGCCATCTCGTTCTGTAACATTGATAAGCCTCAGACTATGACTCAGTCTTTTTCCAAGGTGACCTTGTTTGAGAGCACTAGAGGCTCACAACACCATGTTTGTAACTACTATCAGAACATGCATCCAACAGTTCCATACCGTAAACAGACTGAAGCTTTTTTCTTTTGTGGTAAGCAAGGGCACTTTATCCGTGATGGTCCTCTAAAGGAAACCAAGTTTACTGCTACACCAGCTAATGTTGCCATCCTTACTCAGTCTTTCAGAGGCAAAGGGTCAAAGCAAGGATCACTGAGAGCTACCGGGAGACCTAGTGGCTCTCGCAAAGCACTGAGTAGACAAGAATCAAGAGCTTATGCTCAGATGTATCACGCAAGGAGCAGGGAAGAAGTGGATGAACCTGATGTCATTGCAGGTACCATTGAATTGTATTCCTATCCTTTATATACATTGATTGATCCTGGTTCTACCCATTCTTTTATAAGCACTGTGTTGGTTAAATGACCATCTGAACCTATAGCACCGAGGATTTCTGTAGCAAATCTATTGAATGATTGTGTCACCATAAATCTTATATGCAAGAATTGTCCCTTAGTGATTCAAGGGATTCCTTTTGTGGCCAATTTGTTGGCCCTACCGATCCACGAGTTTGATGTGATACTAGATTGGGCTGGCTCAGTGAACATCAAGCGTGGGTAGATTGTAGTTAGAGGAAGCTATACCTTTGAGGCCTTGGCAAGGAGAGTATAGTGTTGATGAATTTGGGAAATCCTTACCTACATGCTTTGACATTGGAAGCCAAGGATGAACCTTGATTAACGGATGTTGACACTGTATGTGAATTTCCTAATGTTTTTCCTGATGAACTTATGTGATTGCCTCCAACCCGTGAAGTCGAATTTGGTATCGAAGTGCAACCTGGTACTACCCTAGTTTCTATTGCACCTTACTGCATGGCAGCCGTTGAGCTCAAGGAGCTTAATGCTCAAATTCAAGACCTTTTGAATAAAGGTTTCATTCGACTGATTTCCACTCCTTAAGGAGCACTTGTTCTTTTTGTTAAGAAGAAAAATGGTTCCATGAGATTGTGTATCGATTACTAACAGTTGAACAAGGTAACCATCAAGAATAAGTATCTTTTGCCAAGGATAGATGACCTATTCGATCACCTTAATGATGCCTTTGTGTTTTTCAAGATCGATTTAAGGTCTAGTATTATCAGATGTGAGTCAGAGAATGTGATGTACCCAAGATGACCTTTCGAAAAAGATACAGACACTACAAATTCTTGGTGATGCCTTTTGGGTTAACCAATGCATCGACAACTTTCGTGGATCTAATGAAATGGGTTTTCAGACCCTGCCTTGATAAATTCGTAGTGGTGTTCATTGACGATATTCTAATCTATTATAAGAATCCTACCGAGCATCGAGATCTCCTTCAATTGTACTTCAAATTCTCCAGGAGAAGCAGTTGTTTGCTAAGTTCTCCAAATGTGAGTTTTGGCTCACCGAAGTTTCCTTTCTTGGGAACATTGTATCAGCTTCGGGCATACAAGTGGATCTGAAGAAAATCCAAGCCATCGTTGATTGGCACCCACCGAAGAATATTGGTGAGGTGAGAAGTTTTCTTGGTCTCGCTGGCTATTATAGAAGATTCGTCAAAGGATTCTCTATGATAGCAGCTCCTCTAACTAAGTTATTGAGAAATAAAGCTCCATTAATTCGGTCTGCGGATCAACAAAGAACCTTTGATCAATTGAAGCAAGTGTTCCTATGCACCGGTCCTAACCCAACCCGAGTCTAGAAATGACTAAACCATTTATAGTGATGATTCATATCTCGGGTTAGGATGCGTATTGATGCAAGAAGGCAAATTCATTGCCTATGCTTCAGGGAAACTAAAGCTACATGAGATGAATTATCTTACTCATGACCTGGAATTGGCTATAGTTGTTTTTGCAAAGGAGATAGATGGAACTCCTCAAGGACTATGACCTTATTATTGATTACCATCCGGGCAAGGCCAATGTTGTAGTTGATGGACTCAGCCACAAACCTCTTCCTGGTAAGTATTGTTATCGATTATTGAGTCCAATATATTGATTAGTATATCGACTTATTGTAAAGTCCTTGTTTCGTAGCTCCTCAAGCCATCAATGCTCACTTCCGTCTTTGAAAGCATCATTGTCTCGTAGCTTAACTTCAAGTTCAATCTACCACCATATCGAGAATTCAAGCATTGCAAAAACAATATCCTAAACTTCAAGCTATTGTTTCCAAGATGCAAGACAACCCAACTTCAGAATGAATTCTGATGGCCTTTTATGTTTCTGTGACCGAGTCTGTGTACCCAACGACGAATCTCTTTGTTATAATATTCTTAAGGAAGCTCTTTCAAGTTCATTTTCTGCCCACCCGGGGTCTATGAAAATGTATAAGGACTTTCGGGAACTATACTCTTGGCTGGGCATGAAGAAAGACATAATTGACTTCGTGTCTAAATGTCTCACGTGCCAACGTGTCAAGGCTAAGCATCGAGTCCCTAATGGTTTATTACAACCCATAGATCTACTACATTGGATGTGGGAGAATATCAGTATAGTCTTTGTTAGTGGTCTACCCTTGACTCATGCTAAACACGATGCCATTTGGGTTATTGTAGATCGTCTCACTAAGTCAGTAGATTTCTTACTTGTTCGTATGGATTACGGACTTCCTAAGCTAACTGACTTGTACATCAAGGAAGTTATCCGACTCTACGGAGTGCCTCAGTCAATCATTTCCAATCGAGATCCACGATTTGCATCTTTATTCTATAAGTCGTTGCAAAGAGCTCTGGGTACCAGAGTTAAACTTAGTACTTCTTTCCACCCTCAGTCTGATGGCCAGTTAGAAAGGGTAATCCAAATCTTGGAAGATGTTCTTCGAGCATGTATCATTGATTTTGGAAGCTCTTAGGAGAAATCCCTACCTCTAATCGAGTTTGCCTAAAAACGGTTATCAAGCTTTCATTAAGATGGCACCGTATGAAGCATTGTATGGCAGATGATGCAGAACTCTATTTTGTTGGTCTGAACTCGGTGAAGGCAAGGTGTTGGGCCCTGACTTACTTCGGGAAACTGAGGAACGGGTTACCACCATCCATGATCGATTAAAAGTTACCTTTGACCGACAGAAGGCCTATGCCGATCTTAAGCGAAGGGATATACATTATAAAGTTGGTGAAAAAGGTTTGATCATTGGATATTGGGGGTTTAGTTATAGCCTAAAAAACTTAACTAAGCTCAAGCGTAAGTTGTTCGTACTTCGCTTGATTGTTGGTTTCGAGATGAGTTTGCGGATTTCATGTTGGTTTAAACATGGTTTACTTTCATGTTTTGGTTTTAAACATGGTTTGATTTACTTACTGTAAATGCATCATTTTGGATAAATATGCAACGTTTATCAAAGTAATGAATGCCTATGAGCATTGAGATTTGTTCCTTGAAAAGGAATGTGTTGTTGCCTTTGGCAACGTGGTTTTGCATATAAAACGATGTTGAGAAATGCATTAGAAAGCAATAAGTAAATGTATTTGAAAATGATATATTGGCTATGTGATGGTATCTTGCAGTTTAACTAGGCTACTCGGACTATTGGGAGTGCACTATAATATATAAAATAATCGTGCCATGGTCCTTGAGAAAAAGCGGTTTGACTAGGCTACTCAGATTATTGTGTTATCACTTGGGTATGTGGTTTAACTAGGCAGCCCATTGTGATTGTATCTTGCGGTTTAACTAGGCAAGGTATGAGATTTGATGGAAGTGAGCCCATCATGAGAAATCCGTGCATCTAAACATTCATGGATAGAGGTGAATCTATCTGATGTCACTATAAATACCAATATATGAGAATATATGTGATAAATAGTTATAAATGATTTTGATGCATATGGTTGTTATGCTTGATTTGTTGTGGAAACAAATGATTTGTAACTAACTTATCGATACACATATAGACTGTATATGTGATAAATAGTTATAAATGAATCTATCTGATGTCACTATAAATACCAATATTTGTTTTGAACTATTTGAATTCTCTAAAAATGATTTGTAACTAACTTATCGATACACATATAGACTGTATCGATACGGCCCCACGTATTTGTACAGGTTGAGACCGTATCTGTATGCCTGGTTGTTATGTTAGTTGAACTTGATATTAAAGGTTTTAGATTCTTCTATTTTTGGTCCCTAATTGTTATGCAAGCAATTAAATGAGTTTAGATTTTCGTTTTAAGCTGAAATTTGACATGTGAACATGAAACCTGATTAATTAAGGATTGGTAACTTCAAAAAGGATTAAGTCCCTATAGTTTTCTAGAATTGCAATTTGGTCCCAAAATTGTAATTGCGTGTAATTGGATGTCAATTTGACACCCGATTGAGTTGCGTTTTTACCCGATGCTAGTATGCACACCATAGGTTATAATATTGCATATAGATAAGAGAAAAGAGAAAAAATGGACGTAATTTGAGTTAAATCTTTAGAAGTTTGTTTCGATAAACCCAATGTAGCTTGCTCGGTTCGGTCTAGTGAGTAGGCCAGGTCAAGGGGGTTACACTTAGATTCCATCTGGTAATATATTTATTGAAGGTAAACCTTAGAAGACACCATAGCATCCTTAAGCTAATCGGGTAAGTCTTCGATTTAAGAACATAGATTCTTTTCCTAATCCATGAAGGAAAAATCTTTTCTTTTGACATTCTACCCAGGTATGAGGTTTACTTAGCCGACCTGATCCCAGAATAAGGTCAAATTCATGAAAGGGTATGGTTAATAGATCAACAGAAAGGGATTTCTTGAATCAACAAAGAACAATTCATACTCACATCGTTTACCATGACTTTACTTCCCAAAGGGTTGGTGACAACAATGTTATAATTTGTGGATTTAGAAGGAGCAATCATATTTCTCAGTAAAGGTAGAATATGTATATGAAGAAAGGAGTCGAACCAAAATCAAATAAGGCATATACAAAATTTGAGTACAATTCAATTGTACCCGTGAAAGTGTAAGCTTTGATATTAAGTTAACTTATCTACCAGAGCATTTGGTTGCACAACCTAAGGAAAAATGGGAGGAGTCAAAGGGTTTTGCGCCAGAGAAGAAATAAACGGATTGAATAATTCTATCATACTGAGAAAATATTATTATCATACAGGGTGGATTGGAAGATTTTCTTGCTACTGTTCAACAACTTTCTGTGGATTTTGTTGTTCCTGATTTATCCTCATACTACTTCTTTCATTTGGAGGAACCAACCAGACTCTCATTGTCCCAGCCAAGATTCATTTATGACATTAATTTAAACTAATAACATATAAATGAGCTCGTATCAGACACCGATCAAAGTATTTGTCAAATTCAACTCCTAGATGGCACATGCAGCAAATGATTATGCAACGAGACTCGGTTTAGTCCTAGAATCGACTAAACTCTAACACTGATACCAATAAATGTTACACCCCTTAACCAGTTCAGAAGATAAACAGAGTCAAGAAGCATTACTAGCAAACAAATACAATTAACCAACAAGCAATGACGAAGTCACAAGCAAAAACAAGAGAGAATAAGACTATCCTTTACAATTGCAATTCTATTTTTTTCATGTTTAAATCTAAAATGACCTTAACATAGCTTTTAAACTTCTAATAGATCAATAGCACACTTACCTAAGTAAGTTTTAGTACAAATCATTCGAAAGTGGATCTCATTAGTGGCCTTAGCTTGATTTTTTCTTCCACTTGTTATAACCAATTTAATCCTACCCATACTAGTACTTTAGAATAATTGAATAACCATAGCCCACACACTTATGGTCATTTGGCGACAGTAGAAGGGATTGACCGATACTACGAGTACCTTATGTTTCATGGGCGACAGTTGATTGGGACTCGAGTATCTAGACTGGTTATCTTTTCTCAAGGCTATCACTTATAAAGAAATTATGAAATTATTCTATTAAGATATAAGCTTCGTATGGGATTTTATATGATATGGTGAAAAAAATGAAAAAATGATTAATGTTTGCTTCATACAAGAAGTTATATGCTACGGTGAGATGATAGATTAATGTATGCCTTGTGTGGAAGTCTATATGTTATAATGAGATTATTGATTGATAAATCTTAAGATGAATGTTTATGCTTACTCCGTTGTGGAATGATATAGGTTGGTCTATTTTTGCAAGCTTTTCTACTTATTATTGATTTATTTTGCTCGGCTAATTAATCTTGCTATAGAGATGGATTACCCATAAGTAAATGGAAAAGAAACCTAATTGCTAAAGGATGAGGGCTATGCCTATAATCTATGTAATTTTCATATTTAGTGACTATTAGTATGAACTTTCGCACCATACTTTATAGCTAGAGAGGTGCTTGATATGCTATTCATATGTAGCTTATCGGTTAATAAGTTAAGTTAAAAGGAATTAAAGTAAGTTATAAATAAATGTTGATTCTGCAATATTAGAATAAAGAATATTCAAGATGACTCGATTATTTTTGTATGATAAGTAATAATTTATATGTTTGATACGATATAGGTTTACATGTATGAAGGTATAACGAGAAAGACAGTGATTGTAGTTAAATACCTTGTATTAAAATAAGAACAACTTTGATATGATCATTAATTAAGTAATCATCTGAATCATGCATATCCTTGAATTGAAAGAGTGGTGTTAATAAGTTAAGGTCGTGAATGAGAGGATGTGTTCGAGTTCTAACCTTGATAGGATAATCTTTTAGGGTAAGATTCATACCCTATTACAAAATATGTCAATAAAGTATTCGGATGGGGAAATTGTATAAAGTGAAGTAAATTGAGGAACTGTTGTGGTAAATTACTTGGTAAATAATGAGACTTAAGTGAACTGTTATAATCCTTGATAAGATCAAGTATATTAAGCTCAACCTGAGAATGTATATCAAGATTATCAATGGAAATGACAAGATGATTATGGTTATGCTTCACTTAAACATTTAAGCTATTATTATAGACTTGATCTACTAGTAACTATAAACAATGATAACCAGTTGATGGTATGAATTAAAATGGTTTTACACTTAGCTTTAATGATTAACTAGAGAAGAAGGTAAATTAAGTCTAGAGATATAATCTCGAGATCTCTGAAGTCAAAGAATTGTAAGCTTGGATTTAGTTTTAATGATATCTTATAAAGGAATTTAGTTTTGGCACGAATTTGATAATGACTTTAAAGTTAAGAAAGATTGATGTTAAGATTTTATATTAGTCAATGGGGAAATAAATACTTGTGTTCAGGAACCATAGTATAGAGAGTATCGGTTAGGCTAAATTGACAAATTTTGGTTAACAACTAGTAACAACTACAGCATGCTATATCCACTAAATCATAGATAATAACTTATTAATGTGGTCCAAATGGAACGACGTAGACATGTTTTATTAGGATGTCCTTGTACCTACGTGACTTGATGGGTAGATAAATGAGAAAAGAAGAACTGCGAATACTGAATAGGGAGAGGGCCTATGTTCTATACGATTGGCATTAATGCCTATATATATAAATAGGTGTTCGAGTTGCTCAAGCATTTTAAGAGAAAACTTATAATGTAAACTCTTGTTAGGGAAGAGTAGTGAATGATTAAGTAATGTTATAGCCCAAGCATAAAATGCCAAATTTTGATAATATTCCCGAGGAAAAGACAAACATGGAATTCATTGATTTTAGCTTTAAACCACCTCAATAAGCAATTAGCTCAATCAAACTGTTGTTTTATTTCAGGGTTTTCATAATTTTAATTTCCCTTCTGAGCTTTGACGAGATTTCAAGAGTCGGGTAGAACATTGGTAATTCTTAAGCATTTGAGGTGGTGGCACATGTGTTATTGTAGGCATCATGCAATTAAAATGCATCTATGTTTGTTTGTTTAATCATAAGAGCTCGAAGGAGGAATTTAAGTTGTAAAGGGCCTCTATAACTATTCTTTATGGTTGCTTGTTAATTGGCTGTGAGATAGAGTATTCACTACCGCCTGCTAGATAGGTTGAAAGCTATTATATGGATGAAAATAAATCCTATATGAATGCCTGGTATGTTTAATGAATAGTTAGAACCTTAAGGGTGATACTGAGGACTTTTATTGTGATAATATTAAAAGAAAGAAATTGATTAATTATTATATTTTTGGCAGATAGATGCTACATGAAAACTATTTTTGAGTGTAGATTAATGAGAAGACTATGAATAACAAATTGAGATGGTTATTGGGTAACTTAATAATGAAGCTACAGCAAGTATTATTGCCATAACATTATAAAATTGATATGATATTATTGGAATTAAGAAGAGCGTTAGTCTGTTATGTATGCTAAATGAGAATTGGAACCTTGAGTTATCTTGTTGGAGTTTATGGCCTTAATGATTCAATGCTTTCTTGAATGTCCTCTTCAATGTAAAAGTATAAACTACTATACCGTGAAATTATTCTAGTAATAAGGTCCGTTATAAAAGTTCAAGAGAATCATAATTAAACGAGAAACCCCTTCTATGAGTTGAATTTATTTAATCTATCTTTTAAGCTTGTCGAATAACCTCCTTAAGGATTTGTTTTGTTTAGGAAGTCATAGAAGGATACTTGTTGTGTGATTATTGATCAAAGTAAAGAGATAGGCCATAATCTTGGTAATGGAATAAATATTTAGAAAAAGTTTTAATTTATTATGGCTTTCGAAGACTTGTTCATCTTTCATGTGCCTAGTTTTACAAGAAGATCAATTGAAATTGTTAAGAACACTTCTTAACCCTGTTTACTTATAAACCGGGTTTGGGGTGTTACAAACTTAGAACTTAAGTTGTTTATACTTTCGAAAAGCTCAATCAATGACAAAATAATGCATAAATTTTAGAGTAAAAATAGTTTGCACTATAGTCACTATGATCGAAGTAGCATAATTTCTTTTTGAAGAGGTCTCTATATCCCATAGCTAAGTTTTTCTTGTCATGCAAGCATCCAAATAGTTTGATAACTTAGTTATTATTAGCTCCCAGAATAACCACTTCTAAATCTTCACCCTAAAACGTAAATGAATGTATAGAGTAACCTTATGCATGGTGAGATAATACAATCATATAGCACCGATTATATTAGTCAAAAACATGAATTTATCCAAGCTATATTTTTATTTCAAAATTAAGTTGAATTTCCTAAAGATTTGACAATTTCAACTTTAGCTATAAACATGTGATAAAATCAATCAATACATAAGTATAACATTATTTGTTCAGGTATTTGGAATACAACTACATCATAACAAGGTTATCACATAACATTCTTCAATATTGAATTTAAAGGTCTTAGTTTAATCTTACTTGTCACATGAGAAATCTTTTAATCAAAGTAATTTGAATAATGATCTAGTTATACATAATTACTTTATAACCTTGGTAATCAAGTAGCCTAGGTACATGAATCCCCAACCAACTGTCGCCAAAATAAAGTACCCAAGGTACTGGTCAATCCCTCCTATTGTCACCTCATAAGGACCGTAGTCCTCCCCAAACACGAGCTCTATGGACTCTATGGCATGCCAACTATACCTAAGACTAAATCAAAATCAAGGTTCATATTATATACTTGTAGCGAGCTTAGCTCCATATTCGAAGATCAAAAAGAGAAGAACTCCATTATCTCTTATACTTATATCTTGCCAGTTCTCATATACTTTCAAAGTCCTATTATATAACACAGATAGGAATTCAGACTTTTCATACATAAACAAAAGCATTTCTTAATTCACAAAGCTTATAACATAGTTTATCAACATATCTCAATCTGTAGTGAAAAACTTACCTCAAGACCATGCTTAACTTGCAAATTAATTTATCTACGATTTCAATATTAAAGTAAGATAGCAATTAAAGAGAGTCTCGGAAAGGTTTAATCCAATCTCGAAGTCTTAACTACACTTACAGGTTTGCAGATTAGTTTCGATCCTTAATTACGATGCCAAGTTGATTGTCCAAGGCCTTATCCTTCCTAGCTCTATTGTCCTCCACTTGATCTTGCTCTAGAGGAAGACAATAATATTATTCTCTTTGAAACTTGAATTTCAAGATACAACTTCTTCAAGCATTATATATTCATGTGTACATAATTGATTCATAGACGAACCCACTTCTGCTATACTCTACCATGCCAACCAAAACAGTCCAAAGTTTAACTAAACTAGTTACTTTTAATTCATGAAAACAATCCACTTTTATTTTATAAAAAATGTCCCTATTTTGATTTACAATTACTATCCATTTGACTATAAAACAACCCTTGTTTTATGGTACAAAACAGTCTAATTTATTCTAAAATAGTCCCCTTCTTGTCCTGAAAAATAGCCCCCTTATAACACCCTCTTCCCGGTCTGGTAGAGAACCGGGTTGGAAAATGTTATTGAAAACTTATTCGGACATCAGAAGACAGAATCGGAGATTGGAGCTTTTCGGAATATTGTATTAATTATTCTCAAGGCTTATCGAACCTATTTGTTACTAGTCTTATTAGAATCGGGTTAATTTTAACCCTTTTTTCAACTTAGGGACTTGTAAACTTTACAAATTAGCGACCCTAATCCAGATTCATTATTACTAACTTGTAATTAAACAAACTAATTATTAATCAATGAAGTTTCATTACTATCGAATATCGTTAACTTGATTAATTAGATTGTATGATTATTAGTGACCAACTTGCAAACTGCCTAAAACTTCTTTATATTCTTTATAACTGAATTAACTAACACCGTATCGATACCCTAAGGGCCGTATCGATACGTTAAGCCTAATTTCAGATTTCTAGATTCAAAGAATGTCAATCCCGTACCGATACAACTAATTCTGTATCGATACGCGTTAACCCCATACCGATACGCTCTATGACCGTATCGATACCTTTTTTCCCATCCAGATTCTAGTGACCAAATTCTGTATCAATACGGTCAAAATTTATCGATACGCCCTATTTGACTAAGGTTGACCAGATCAATTATGCAAGGACAGTATCGATACGCCATCATCTGTACCGATACTCCCTAACCTGTAATGATAGATTTTTATTAGTTTTTATTCAAATTAACCTAGCAGATGTTATCCAAATTTTACCAAACTTTACCAACAATCATAAACACAATACTCTAATTGTATGTCAGATTTTAGGACGTTTTGAATCTGTTTACTAGGATTTTACCAATTAGTACGTTTAATCACATTTTAACTAAGTTACCAACCCCAAAACATACCATTCATCCCTTAGGATATTTTAGGCTTATACAAACATATCAAAATAAGTCATTTCAACACGTCTAGACCTTATGCCACCTTATTAGGAGTTCAGAAACCAAAGTAAACATACATATAATTTGCGTAAGTGACTTGCAACCAGGAGATTAGACGATCGAGCTCGGGAGATCTCAAGATCCTGAAAAATGCACTAGACACACATATGTTAGGCTTATATAGCCTAGTGAGGTAGTCATAACAAGCATAACAGAATAACATGACATGCATGGCAATCTATCATCAAGAATAGCATGGTAACATAATTAGGCATCATGTTTGGTATCATTTATCATATTCTCACATAAACATAGCATAATTTAAACACTTATTGATTCCCTTGGACAATGTAACAAATGGATACAGGGATTCCCCTTTACACCAACACATATATCAGAAAATAGGCTGTATCCTTGAGCCGTAGCTCTGGATAAGTCCCATACACAATCCATCCTTATTTCCCCCACATATAGGCCGTAGCCCTGGACCGTAGTGCAACCCTTAATTATACGAGCTCAAATAATCCTATGGCATGCCCATTTTATCCTAAACTCACAAATGTCCAAGGTTACACATATTTCATCATATGACTTACCTTTACGCTCGTAGGCCATAACATATCAGAATTGGTATTGAGCCTTAGCTCCATATCTCATATCATATCATATTTGTATCAAAATACACATGTAGCATATTTCACATATGATATGTCATGTATCGTATTTCACATATCTCATAGAAGCTATTAACATATCGAATGACATTGGGAACTTACCGTTAGCGTCCACACAAGCTTGCTCTATTTGAGCCCATAAACAAATGAAATTTGTAAAAAGAAACGAATGAAATGGGATGGCTCCATGCCTATCCCTTGACACGACTACACTCACCTTGATTACGAGGCTCTTGAATCGAAATTCCGTTATGCCTAGCTTCCTTTGGAGACGACAAGGAATCTTTCTCCACTTCTTGAGCTAGCACAAAGTTAGGGGTTGAATTAGAATTCAATTTAAGGATTCAAAATTGTGTTTTAAGCTTACCAAAGCTCCAAGACAACATTGAATTAACGAAATCAACATCATAACTCCAAGGTTCCTACTTGAACCGTGAAAACCTAACTTCGAAATTAAACCCCAACAAACATTGGAATTATCAAATTGATTGAGGGGTTTTACTCACTTAGTCGGAGGCTTTCAAATGGTGTATCGAAGTCGAGTAAAGAATAAAGGAAAAACTGAGGTGCTTGCTTAGCTTGGAGGTTAATGACAAGAATGGTGGTGTGTGCTTGTTTAAGGGAAAAGTTTGAGTTCTGGTTACTACGAGGAATAAGCGAATGAGGAAAGCTTTTCATTTTTCTTGAATTTAAAACAAAACTTATTTAATCATTAGTTCACCTCCCCTATAGCCAATAGAAACATTTCCATCACTTGAGGGTTTGCTAATCCCCATCCGTTTCTTGAACCCAAGGGATTAAAACTAGTATCTTTTTAGCACAAAGGTGGCCCAACCACATGGGATGGCAACTAAAGTGATGAATCATCACTTACAATTTTTGTTTTTTTCAAATCTACTGCTAATTTTATTCAAAATAGGGGACCCGAATCGATATGCTCGTGACCGTATCGATATGCTCATGACCAAATAGATAAGTTAGTTATTGGCGATTGAGCCATATCGATACTAGCTTGACCGTATCAACACGCCTGGCTTAGAATTTGCATTTTTGGCTTGAATTTCATACAAGGAAGTTCATTTACTCAAATAAGAAATTGAGATTTCATTACAAAAGAGGGGAACAATGGTCATTCAGTACGATATCTTACACAACAAATTCAAAACTTCTTATCACCGGTACCTGATTCTAACTAGGTTGATTTTTGGTATGTGACAACTCTCCCCCTTAAGAAAATTCGTCCTCGAATTCTCATTTCAAGTAAAATGATGGGGTACTGTTTTTGCATAGTCTCTTTAGGTTCCCACGTTGTCTCTTCAATAGAATGACTTCTCCATAGAACTTTAACTAAGGGTACAGACTTGTTATGAAGTCATTTGATTTCTCTAGCAAGGATCTGTACAAGTTCCTCTTCGTACGTTAGATTGGACTGAATCTCCACAGACACCGGTTTGACCATGTGGGAGGGATCTGGCCCGTACTTGTGTAACATGGATACATAGAAGACGTTATGAATCTGACTTAACTCCCCAGGAAGAGCTAATCGGTATGCTACATGTCTGACTCTTTCAATCATTTTGAACGGGCCAATGAAAATGGGGCTTAACTTCCTCTTTTTGTCGAAACGAAGGATCTTCTTCTACGGAGATACTTTGAGGAAGGCCTTCTCACCGACCTCGTATTGGATATCTCCTCTTTTTAAATCAGCATATGATTTATGCAGATCGAATGCAGCTTTAAGCCAATCACTGATAATGGTTGTTCTTTCTTCGGTCTCTCGAAGCAAGTCAGGACCTAGTTTCTTACCTTCACCGAGTTTGGTCCAACAAAGAGGAGTTCTATATCTCCTTCTATACAAAGCTTTGTATGAGGCCATTTGTATTAAGGCTTGAAAATTGTTGTTGTATGCAAACTCGACTATAGGTAGGGATATCTCCCACGTATTCCCAAAGTCAATAACACAGGGTCTGAGCATATCTTCCAGTTTTTACAAGGAAGAATCGAGATTAACAGAAAACATTTAGACACATAATCCAAAGAAGGGTATAGAGTTACCTGAATAACTTTCTCGGATTGGCCATCAGTTTAAGGTTGGAAAGCAGTGCTAAGGTGCACTCGCATTCCCAAGGCCTCGTGTAAGGTCCTCCAAAACTGAGCTACGAATCGAGGGTCACGATCAGAGATAATAGACACAAGGACATTGTGTAACTGAATGAATTCTCGGATATACAAATCTACGAGCTTAGGTAAACTGAAATCCATTCTCACTAGAAGTAAATGAGTGGATTTAGTAAATCGCTCCACAATGACCCAAACAACATTATTCCTTTTTGGGGTCATAGTTAGGCCACTTACAAAGTCCACTGTAATATGCTCTTTTTCCACTGTGGAAGCTCGATAGGCTGCAGAAGACCAGTAGGCACCTTGTGCTCGGCTTTGACTCGTTGACAAGTCAAACACTTAGTCATAAAGTCCGTAATCTCGTTCTTCATTCCGGACCACCAATATAGCTCTTTTAGATTTTTGTACATTTTAAAAGCTCCCGGATGAATAAAGGAAGGGCTAGAATGAGGAGCTTCACTCAGAATTTGATTCTGAAGATCATCATCATCGGGCACATAGATACGGTTGCGGAAACACAACAAGCCCTCGAAATTCATAGCAAAGTCAAGATCTGTGTTATCCTTGACCATAGAAATGAGAAGCTGAAACTCTTCATCATTTTCTTGGAGTTCTTTGATTTAGGATACAAAACTGCACTTTCAATTTAGCCAACAACTTGCTGCAATTCTTGAGTCAAAAGTGGGCATTCAGATATCTCGAAAAAGAAGTGGGCTTCCGACTAAGAGAATCAGCCACAATATTGGCTTTACCGGGATGGTAATCAATAGCCAAGTCTTAATTTTTTCAGAAGTTCCATCCACCTACGCTGACAAAGATTCAGCTCCTTCTGAGTTAGGAGGTATTTTAGGCTCTTATGATCGGTGTATAGGTATCATTTCTCACCATACGGATAGTGTCACCAAATCTTCAAAGCAAACACAGTTGCGGCTAACTCCAGATCATGAGTAGGATAGTTTAGCTCATGGGGCTTGAGTTGACATGAAGCATAACCCATGACTTGGCCTTCTTGCATCAGAACACAGCCTAATCCCAGGTGGGATGCATAGCTGTAAACGGTAAAATCTTTGCCCGACTCGGGTTGTACTAAGACAAGGGCATGAGTAAGAACTTGCTTTAGCTGATCAAAGCTCATTTGCTGATCTGCAGGCCACACAAAAGGAGTGTCCTTGTAGAGGAGCTTCGTCAAGGGAGCAGCTATCAGTGAGAACCCCTTAACGAATCTACGGTAGTAGCCAGCAAGGACCAAAAAACTACAAACTTCTCACGCATTATTCGGAGGAATCCAATCAAGGATTACTTGAATATTCTTTGGGTCAACTTGAATTCCCACAGAAGAGATCACATGGCCTATAAAGTACACTTCGGATAACAAGAATTCATATTTGCTTAACTTGGCATATAGTTGTTTCTCTCGAATAGTATGGAGTACAATCCGGATATGTTCTTCATGAGTAGCCATATCTTTTGAATAGATAAAGATGTCATCTATAAAGACAACCACAAAATTTTCTAAACAGGGTTGGAACATATGGTTCATCAAATCCACGAAGGCTACAAGTGCATTTATAAGCCCAAATGACATTACTTGAAATTAATAGTGGCCATATCTGGTTCGAAAGGAAGTCTTTGGAACATCAGACTCCTTTGCTGAGTAAGGACTTGCTTTAGCTGATCGAAGCTCCTTTGCTGATCCGTAGTCAACACAAAAGGAGTGTCCTTGCGGGGGAGCTTCGTCAAGGGAGCAGCAATTAGTGAGAACCCCTTAATGAATCTACGATAGTAGCCAGCAAGGCCCAGAAAACTATGAACTTCTCCCACATTCTTTGGAGGAATCCAATAAAGGATTACTTGGATCTTCTTTGGGTCAACTTGAATTCCCGCAGAAGAGGTTACATGGCCTAGGAAGGACACTTCAGATAACCAGAATTCATTTTTATTGAACTTGGTATATAGTTATTTCTCTCAGAGGGTCTGGAGTACAATCTGGAGATGTTTTTCATGAGTAGCCGCATCTTTTGAATAGATCAAGATGTCATCTATAAAGACAACCACGAACTTTTCTAAATAAGGCCAGAACACATAGTTCACCAAATCCACGAAGGCTGCATGTGCATTTGTAAGCCCAAATTGCATTACTTGAAATTCATAGTGGTCATATTTGGTTCAAAAGGCAGTCCTTGGAACATCAAACTCCTTCATTAGCATTCTTAATTGTCACTTTGTTCAACTGACGATAGTCAATGCATAGGCGCATCGACCTATCATTCTTTTTAACAAACAACACGGTGCTCCCCAGGGTGAGGAACTCGGTCGAATGAATCCCTTATCCAAAAAGTATAGGATTTTGGGCCTTTAGCTCTCTTAACTCCACCTGATCCATTATATACAAAGTGGCAGAGACCAGAGTAGTCCCAGGTTGCACTTTTATCCAGAATTCCACTTCTCAGGTGGGAGGGAGTCCTAGAAGTTCATCGGAGAATTCTTTTTACAATAGGTACACTTTCAAGTTTTAGATATTTCATAGCATACATGAGAGTCTTATTAGGCTCGGGTTCAGATTTCATTAGGGTTATGTTTTTCTTACCGAGTCCACGAAGATATAACTTCTTCTTCGAAAAACCCACCCATGCTTGGTGTTCGGCTAACCAGTCAAGGCCTAATATGAGATCAAACTCCCGAAAGGGCAAGGCCATCAAATTAGCCAGGAAAGGGATCCCTTGGATACTTAAAGGGCAAGCTTTACAAACCCATCAAATGATAACACTATTTCATAATAGATTAGAGACAACAATCTCCGAAGTGATCGGTTCAATTTCCAAGGCATACTTTGCAATCAAAGGTTCACTAACAAAGAATGTGTAGAGCCCATATCTACCAAAGCATAAACAAGATTAGAACATAATTCCACCATACTTGCAAACACATCAGGATCATCCTCTTGCTAGCGACCTCGAACATGGTACATCTGGGCTGAAGCCTGAGAGTCACGACTAGCCAAAGGGGCATTGGTGTTGCGAGGTCTCCCTGCTGATCTAGTTTGCACTTACTTTGCTCCTCTTCCTTTGTTAGGATTATTTTGAGAAGCTATAGATGTAGGGGCATGTGAATTCTGCGTGCACTGTCTACCCTTCTTCGAAGATGTGGGTGGCTTGGAATCATCTCGGGACCTCTTATCAGATCGAGCCTAGTTCCATTTTCTTCCCTCGTAAGCCTTTTGATAGGCTTCAGTAGCAATCACCTTATTGACTAGGGTTTGGAAATCCTCTATCTCTAGAGCAACGAAGAGATGACGTAGTTCGTCATAGAGGCAATCAATGATCATTCGACACTTCTCTTTTTCTATGCGGATGATCTTGCCACCATATTAGCATATTTGCAGAAGTCGTGGATATACTGCTCCACGGGTCTTCCCCCTTGTCTCAGATGAAGGAACTTCTTAGGCCTTTCAGCGATGTAATGGTCACTGATGTACTTTTTGTGGAACTCTTGAATGATGAATTCCCATGATAAGTGTTCAAAAGTACTATTTTTCTTACATTTTTTACTCATATTATTGTTAGACTTAGGCTCATATTAGTTGCATAATTAGCCATTCATGCATTAATCCATGTTTCCTTTCATCGTTGAGCTTGATTACTTAACTTGGTAGTTTTTGTGGGAAAAGATGCTGCTTTGGTGTGTTTTGTGTGTATGTGCAGGATCACTTGCCAAAGCAAGGCTAGAGCTAGTTGCTAGGGCAATACATGAAGGAGATGCTGAGCTAGTTGCCAGGGCAATTGTCGACAAAGAACAAAGGTGATATGGTAGTCGAAATTGATGACTAGATAAGCCCAAGATGATGTGGAACAAAGCCCAATCCCAAATGAATTTGATTTCCATGAAGAGATTAAAGAAGAATTAAATTCTAAGAAGATAGGAGAAGTTCTAGTAGGAATATAATTACAATAAAGAATTATATTCTTTAAAGATAATTTAGTTCCAACTTAACTTCCTCCTCAAAGAAGGACTTTGACCTAGCCCTATAAATAAGAGGCCATATCGTCAACTTTGGAGAGGGCAAGAAGAGAGGGGAATTTCGATAACTCCAAGGAGAGCAAGAGGAGAGAATTTTCGACAAGCATCTAGGGCGAGGAGGATTTTGACAAGCTTCCTTCTTCATCTTTTTCTTTCTTGTTCGATTGGGTTCATGCTAGGGATTATTTATCTTGTGTTTCTTTGGAATCTAGCCATGAACTAAATCTATTTGGCTATGGTTATTGTGTTTTGTGGTTGTGAGAAACTATTGTATTTTGTTTAGGTAATAAGAGTTTGCACTTTTCTATTCAAGTTTTATTCATTCTTGGTTCTTATTCTTGTTTGCGAGTGAATAGGGAGAGGAGGAGGAGTGATTCTTGCACGAAACAGAACTATTCGAGACTATCTTGAAGAAGATCTTGATGGACTTAATCCAGGAGTTGTCGCACCTGAAATTGAAGCCGACCACTTTGAGTTGAAATCGGTAATGTTTAATATGATCAACACAATTGGTCAATTTGGCGGCTCAGCAACTGAAGATGCATGGCAACATCTTAAATCTTTCCTCGAGATTTACAACTCGTTCAAAATACGCGGAGCCACCCGGTGTCTTACGATTAAGATTATTCCCCTATTCACTGGGGGATAGGGCGAAAGCATGGTTGAATAGCATTCATGCCGGATCAATAGCATCTTGGACCAATCTTTGTCGTGATTTCCTTGCTCGGTTTAATCCTACAAATTTGACTGATAAGCTTCGTAACGACATTACTTCTTTTTGGCAGGTAGATGATGAATCCATGTACGAGGCTTGGGAGAGAAATAGAGAACTTCCATACAAATGCCCCCTACACAGATTCCCGGTGTGGACTCAAGTAACAATGTTTTACAATGTCGTGACTACACCAACAAGGATGATGCTAGATGCCTCGGCAAACGGCATATTTCTAGATAAGTCACCGGAGGAAGCAATGCAAATTTTAAACAGGCTGGCCAAGAATGATTATCAATTCCCCTCTACTAGAAGAGGAGGAGTTAGACGCCAAGCCACAATACATAAACTAGGATCATCAGATTCAATTTCGGCACAATTGGCCACTTTAACCAAGATGGTCCAGAACATACAAAAACCAAACAACATACATGAGGTCAAGGTAATGGATTATTTTTGTGAATTATGTGGTGATAACCATAATTCTTCTGAATGTATGCAGAATCCGGAATCCAGCTTCTATGTGGGGAATTACAATCGGAACAACAATGTGATGTCCAATACATACAATCCAGCTTGGAAGAAGCACCCAAATTTTTCATGGAGTAATCCCAATAATGCTCTAAACCAGAACACCAGAATGCACAAGCATCGGGATTCCAGCAGAATATGCCACGGCCACAGTTGTCGCAGCAACAACCGACAACATCTAGTTCTTTGGAAAATTCTCTAAATGCTTTTATGATGAAAACTGAATCTTATATGGCTGAGAATAGTAACTTCATAAAAAGAACTGAAGCTTTTATTAACAGGACCGAGATGAGACTGCAAAACCAAGATGCGGCAATCAAATCATTGGAAAAATCAAGTCGGACAGTTTGCTCAAAATCTGAATACTAGACCGCAAGGAGGTTTACCTAGCGATACTAAAGTTGCAAGAGGAACTGGCCATGAGCAATGTAAGGCAATCACCACTAGAAGTGGCCAACAACTTAGAGAGGCTCAAACCCGCTCATCAAACAAAACTCCACAAAAAGATCAAGACGAACCTAGCTGCAAAGCCTCAGATGTTGAACCAGGAATTGCCTCGGCAACCGGTAATAAGCATGCCTCGGCATCTGACGATAAGGATGCTTCGGCAACTTGTGATAAGCATGCCTTGACAACCCCAATTGATAATGCCTCGGCAACTCTAGTTGTCCCGGCAATGCCGTCAATCAGGTTCCAAACCAATGAAAGGATCAAAGATATCCGACTTCCACCACCATTCCCACAAAGGTTGAAGCGACAAAAGCAAGAATATCAATTCAAGAAGTTTCTTGATATCCTAAAGCAAGTCCACAACAACTTGCCATTGGTGGAAGCAATTGAACAAATGTCAAACTATGCCAAGTTTCTTAAAGACATCGTGTCCAAGAGAACAAGGCTAAGAGAGTTTGAAACAGTTGCCGCAACAGAGGGATGTATGGCAATGTTGCACAATCGTATGCCACCCAAGTTGAAGGATCCCGAAAGTTTCACAATACCCTATTCCATTGGAAATCACTATGTTGGGAAAGCATTATGCGACCTTGGGGCTAGCATAAACTTGATGCCTAAATCGATTTTCAAGAAACTAGGAATCGGGAAGGCAAGACCTACAACAATTATGCTATAGCTAGCCGACAGATCCTATGTGCATCCAGAGGGAAAATCGAGGACATACTGGTAAAAGTTGATAAATTTATTTTTCCCGCTGACTTTATTGTTTTGGATTGTGAAGCAGATGAGCATGCACCCATCATTCTCGGGAGACCATTCATAGCAACAAGGAGAACCTTGATCGATGTTGAAAAGGGAGAACTCACAATGAGGGTGAATGACCAGAAAGTTAAACTAAACGTGATCCAAACACTAAGGCATGCCGATGATCCCGAAGAATGCCAACTTCTTCATGCCACGACAGAGTTTAACTTCGACAAGAAATTTAGTTACCTCGGCAACTACATCGCCGATCAAGAGTAACCTGAGGAGTATGAAGAACCGGTCGATGAGGAACAACAAGAAGAGGCAAATTGGCTAGTCAATCGACCAGGTACATACTTTGAACCACTTGATTACTCAGGTAAGGAAGGTAAACTCGAAAAACCCTCTATTGAACAACCACCAATTCTTGAGTTGAAACAATTACCAGAGCAACTAAAATATGCATACTTAGGAACCGATAATACATTGCCTGTAATTATTTCTTCTAAGTTATAGCCTGAGCAGGAAAAGAAGTTGATCAAGATGTTGAAGCTACAGAAAAAGGCAATAGGGTGGACAATTGTCGACTTGAAGGGAATTAGCACGGTAGTGTGCATGCACAAGATTTTGTTGGAAGATGATCACAAACCTTCAATTGAGGCCCATAGGAGACTGAATCATGCCATGAAATGGGTTGTAATTAAAGAAATCATTAAGTGGCTTAACGCCGGCATTATATACCCTATCTTTAATAGTACATGGGTAAGTCCGGTACAATGTGTTTCGAGAAAGGGAGGTATAATGGTGATAAGTAATGAAAACAATGAACTCATTCCAACCAGGACTGTGACCGATTGGAGGGTTTGTATGGATTATCGAAAGCTAAACAAAGCCACTAGGAAAGATCACTTCCCATTACCCTTTATTGATCAAATGCTTGACCGTCTTGCAGGTAAACCCTTTTATTGTCTTCTTGATGGTTATTTAGGTTACAATCAAATTGCCATAGCACTAGAAGATCAAGAAAAAACAACCTTCACATGCCCATACGATACTTATGCTTTCCGAAGGATGCCGTTCGGATTGTGTAACGCCCCGACAACCTTCCAAAGATGCATGATGACACTCTTTTCAGACATGGTCGAAGACTTCCTTGAGATCTTCATGGATAATTTTTTTGTTTTTGGTAATGACTTCGACAGTAGTCTCGGCAATTTAGAGAGGGTGTTGGCAAGATGTGAAGAAACTGATTTAGTCCTCAATTGGGAGAAGTGCCATTTTATGGTAGATGAAGGAATAGTACTCGGCCACAAGATTTCATCCAAGGGAATTGAAGTAGACAAAGCTAAGGTGGACGTGATCGAGAGATTACCCCCACCAAGTTCGGTTAAAGGAATTCGAAGTTTTCTTGGACATGTAGGTTTTTACAGGAGGTTCATTCATAATTTTTCTAAAATCACTAAACCCTTGTGCAATTTGCTTGAACAGGATAAAGTCTGCGATTTTGATGATTCTTGCACCCAAGCATTCGAAACCCTAAAGAAAAAGCTTGCCTCGGCACCCATTGTTGTTTCACCA
The DNA here is from genome assembly GCA_019671005.1 of Hibiscus mutabilis. Classification (NCBI taxonomy): domain Eukaryota; kingdom Viridiplantae; phylum Streptophyta; class Magnoliopsida; order Malvales; family Malvaceae; genus Hibiscus; species Hibiscus mutabilis. The sequence goes on along the minus strand of CM033718.1, from coordinate 39,342,847 downwards.
GATTGGACGCTACATTTTGAGCTCATGTATGATGCAAGTGATTTCGCGGTAGGAGCAATCCTAGGCCAACCCACAAGTAAGACCTTCCATGTGATATACTACGCTAGTAAAACTCTTAATAGTGCTCAAGTGAATTACACAACAACGGATAAAGAGTTACTAGTTGTAGTTTTCGCATTTGACAAGTTCTGATCCTATTTGATTGGTACAAAGGTAATTGTTCATACGGACCATTCGGCAATCAAATACCTATTTGCTAAAAAGGATGCCAAACCTCGTTTGATTCGTTGGATATTACTTTTACAAGAAATTGATATTGAAATTAAGGACAGAAAAGGAACAGAAAATCAAGTGGCCGATCACTTATCACGTTTAGAGCACAATAGGGAGGAGGACGCGGATCTAGAGATATGTGATGCATTCCCAGATGAACAACTTTTAGTTGCCTCGGCAGCCATGGACGCGCATGCCTCAGAAACCCTCGACGCCTCGACAACCATGGACGCGCACGCCTCGGTAACTCTCGACGCCGCAGCAGCCTTTGACGCGCACCCCTCGGCAATTTTGGGAGCAGTCGCCACGGCAGCACATGCCTCGGCAATACCCTGGTACGCAGATTTAGTTAATTTCCTTATTTGTGGTATTTTACCTTATGGCCTTACTCACCAAGGGAAGAAGCGGTTCCGCCATGATGCTAAGCATTACTTTTGGGACGAGCCTCTTTTGTTTAAACAATGTGCAGATCAGGTTATACGCCGATGTGTCCCTGAAGAAGAGCAACAGAATGTACTCCGACAATGCCATTCTTCACCCTATGAAGGACATTTTGGAGGAACTAGTACCGCAGCCAAAGTTTTGCAATCCGGTTTGTATTGGCCAACATTGTACAAAGATGCCCAATACTTTTACAAGCAATGTGATCGTTGCCAGAGGACGGGCAATATCTCTAGACGACATGAGATGCCGCTCTAGAACATCATCGAGGTGGAATTATTCAATGTATGGGGGATCAATTTTATGGGACCTTTCCCATCTTCATTCGGCAACCTCTACATTCTACTTGTCGTCGACTATGTGTCTAAATGGATGGAGGCAGCTGCAGTTCCCAACAACGATTCCAAGACCGTGCAACGATTCTTGCAGAAAAACATATTTACACGGTTTGGGATGCCGAGAGTAATTATCAGTGACGAAGGCAAGCATTTTGACAACAGACTAATTGCCAAGATGTTGCAATGCTTCGGCATATCACATAAGATCGCCACGGCATATCACCCACAAACCAACGGGCAAGCAAAAATTTCCAACCGAGAATTGAAGGGTATACTCGAGAAAGTTGTAAATCCCTCTAGGAAGGATTGGTCATTAAGACTAGATGACGCACTTTGGGTATATCACACTGCATTCAAAACACCCTTAGGTATGTCCCCCTTCCGACTTGTCTATGGCAAAACATGCCATCTATCGGTGGAAATCGAACACTAGGCATACTGGGCAATCAAGACTATGAATATGGATTGGGAAAGTGCTGGACAAAAGTGTTTGTTGGACCTAAATGAGATAGAAGAATTTCGTGCACTCGCCTATAACAATGCACAAATCTACAAGGAGAAAACAAAGCGATGGCATGGCAAGAAACTATTGCCGTGGCAATTCATGCCAGGGCAACTAGTTCTCTTATTCAATTCTCGTCTAAAACTTTTCCCAGGAAAACTGAAATCAAGATGGTCGGGACCATTCGAAGTTGTCAAACCATTCTCCCATGGTGCCGTGATAATCAAGTCCATCACTGACAAACATGAATTCAAAGTTAATGGACAAAGATTGAAACACTACAATGGTGCCCATGTGGAACGTAACAAAGAAGTGGTCAACTTAGGAGATGCATGAGCATGCTCTCCTTTCAATATTTTCTTTTTCTTTTTAGGAGATATTTTATTTTTCTTCATTATCTTTAGTTTCAGGTTTTCTTTGTTTTCTTTTCCACAACAAAACTCAAAACCACTATGCTAAGGAAATTTCCTGGCGAGATCCTTGCCCCAACAACCAATGAAGAAGTCGCCACGGCAACCACAACAGATGATGCCGCGGCAACCTACATCGTGCCTGCACAAGCTGATGCCACGACAACCAACCCTGAAGATGCCACGACAACCAAAGCTAAAGACATCCCGGCAACCATTGCAAAAGCCAAAGGTAAAGCACCTATGCCCGAATCAACTCCTACGGAATCATTTTCTGATTTTTCAGATTCAGACGAGTCCTCCATTGCACCAACAAAGACCGTATCAATTGAATCCTCCAAGCGAAAAGCCAATGACACTGATGAAGAGGACGATGAGGACAACCCCATACGAGGATCGATTCCACCACCAGCAACAAGAAAACAACCATCGCGTTCAAGCAAGAGAATCAAGACACTGACCAAAAGGAAACTAATCATCCACGATGACGAACTCTCGAAGTAACTCCTCGTTTGCATTTTATTTTTCGTTATTTTTATTTTTCTTTAATGCATGCATTGAGGACAAAGGCTCACTCGAGTTTGGGGGGGATTGTTATTAGTAGTTACAATGTTTAGTTACATTCATCTTAAGTATTACATTTAGGATACATAAATTGCTTGCCATGCCTTTAGTTGGAACAATAATTGCCTAGATTTGATGAATATCCAATGATGACTTTACCAATGCACTTAATTGATAGAATTTTTATTCTAGGATAACCATGGAAAAACTTAGAATTTTAATATGATGCTAAATTTGATGAAACACTGTTGTGGTTTGATTGATTTAAGGAATTCTAGTGAACTTAGGTTGATAATTAAGAAATTGTGCGATTAGAATAAAAATTGTATGAATGCTAGAGGTGCCCGAAATTGGCTCTAGCATGTGCTAAAAAATTGATCGCTAGAGGTGCCCGAAATTGGCTCTAGCATGTGCTAAAAAAATTGATCGCTAGAGTTGCCCGAAACCGGCTCTAGTAGAATAAATTAACTTAAGAAAACTAAAAACAAAACACTAGAGGTGCCCAAAACTGGCTCTAGTTAAAACATGTTAAAAAGAACCCAATGAAGTAATTTGAAAACCTCATGTTAAAAACAACGCCTGAAGCACAATCCCCAAGTGTTTATCATGATCCTCGTCGGTACAAGAGTACACAAGAATATCATCAACAAACACAACCACAAATTGATCCAAAAACTCATGGAATACCCGGGTCATCATATCCATGAACGCAACAGGGGCATTAGTCAATCCAAACAGCAACACCAAGAACTCATAATGCTCGTGCCTCGTACGAAAAGTAGTTTTAGGCACATCCACATCTTTCTCCTTTAATTGATAATACCCATACCTGAAATCAATCTTAGAAAACACCGAAGCACCTCTAAATTGATCAAACAAATCATCAATTCATGGAAAATGATACTTATTCTTAATCGCCAACTTGTTCAGTTGTCGTTAATTAATGCACATTTGTATTGTGCCATCCTTCTTCTTTACAAACAACAACGGTGCACCCCAAGGTCAAACACTAGGTCTAATAAACCCTCGATCAAGCAACTCCTGGAGTTGGGTCTTTAACTCTTTCAACTCCTTCGATGCCATACGATAAGGAGCAGTAGACACTAGAGCTGTATTCGCATACAACTCAATGCCAAACTGCACCTCCCTATTAAGTGGAAAACCCATCAACTCCTCTAGAAAAACACCAGGAAACTCACATATTGTACAGATGTCTTGAACCCACACCTCTTTTGGTCCCGAATTCATAACATAGGCTAGGTAGGCTTCACAATCAGAATCCATCATACAACTCGCTTTCAAAGCTTAAACAACATTGGACAGGAACTTAGCATTCTCGCCCACGATTACCACCTTGTAATCATCAGCAAAAAAACTCGCTTGGTTTCAAAATCAACCACAACCTATGCTCGGTCAACCAATCTATACCCAAGTTTACATCAAAACTATAGAACGGTAACTCCATCAAATTAGCTGCAAACACATGACCTTAAACTTTCAAAAGACACCTCCTATATAACCTTCTCAAAACAACCATCTCCCCTAAAGAATTGGTTACTTGCATACCCACATCTAACACTTTTACAAGTACATTGAGCAAATGTGCATTCTCACATAAGACGTATGAATGCGTAGAACCAGAATCTACTAATGAAAACAACAACTATGATTGTAATGTAAATGTACCTACAATCACATCGGTGTCATTGCATCCATTGCGATGCGCATACACCCTCTAGTTTGATAGCAATGGTATGAGCCACTGTCTTCGAACCCTTATCCCTACGCTAGAACTATCGTCGGCCATGACCATAATCCTTGTGTGGTGCAGTTGTAGGCGCCCTAACTTGTCCACCACCAGCCAACAATGGACAATCATGTTACAAATGATCGCTCGACCCACAAATCCAACAAGAGATAGCAACCACAACTACAAGAGCTTGTCCCTCACTAGCCAAACATGGACAGTCTCGCCTCATATAATCACACGGTCCATACACCCAACATGTATTAAATGCCTCTCTAGCCATGGTACCCTAACCCTGCAAACCTTGCCCAACCCTACCTCTACCTCGCCTCGAATTAGCGCGATACCTCTTATCTCGATGCTTCTTAAACTGATTACCACCGAAGCTAGAGTCTGCAACTCTTTTGCCCGAGCCAAAACCTCTCACACGAGATGTTAAACCCAGGTTCTGCTTAGTATCCTTCGCCCGTGTAACCAACACGTCAAAATTAGTGTAGTCAAAAGCCAACATATAAGTCTTAACATCCTGTACCAATCCGTAATAGAATCAGCCACAACGATGCCTCTCATCTAATACCAGTTTAAGAGAATACTACTCAAATCAAAAAATTATACCACTTACTCGGCCATAGACATACTACCCTGAACCAAAGCCATAAACTAACGTTTCTTGTCATCCAAGTATCTAACTCCCAGATACTTCCTTTAAAAAGTAGTTCGAAAGAACTTCTAGGTCACATCACCTGATTCTATGCCCTCAGTCATGGTAGTCCACCAGCTACAAGCATGACCTTGTAGCAGGGATACAACACATCCCAGTTTACGAGCATCATTACAACCCATTTATTCCAAAATCCAAACAATGCTGGCCATCCATCCCTCGAATGCTTCGGGTGCCAACCCTTTAAACTTAACGCCTCTCAAACTACGCAAGCGTTCCAATGGCAACCCCATTTGCACAATAGCTGGTGCAGGTACTTGCGCTCCAGCAACGAAAACGTGAAAAGTTTCGGTCATCGCCTGTATCAAAAGTGCCATATTACCCAACACTGGTCCAGCTCACGCATGTGGTACTTGCTCCACACCCTCAGGTGGATTAGGGAGAGGAGGTAGAAAACCTCTAGGAGGTACAACATCTTTCTAATTTCCTTACCCAACGGTAGCAGCAATCATGTCAGATCTTAGTTCTCTACTCAGTCCCATCATGCTAAAATATCTAAGGCATGATAATACATCAAAATAAAACTATCAGGCCAGCTTCAAGTAAGGATCTAGGACTTCCATTTCAAATCAAAACAATTCAGACTATAATAATAAGGTAATGTGTCCCCAAAACATACCCCAACATGGCATATAACAACCAGCGTGAATTTAACAATAACCGTGCATAGCAATCAACATAAATCAACAAATAACATCATCCCAATTATCAAAAACCTGACTCTGATACCACCGAATGTAACTCCCTTAACTCAGCGTAGTCGCAAGACCGAATCAAGCAAGCTACATTGGGTTTGCCGAAATAAACCCAGAAAGATTTAACTCGAATTATGTCTATTTTTTCTTTTATCTTATCTAGATGCATCATTATAACCTATGGTGTGCATAGTAGTAGGGGGTGAAAATTCAACAAAATCAGGTGTCGTATCGACATACAATTGCAATTCTGGGACATATACCATTTTGAAGTTACCAATCCTTAATTAATCCTATTTCATGCTCACGTGTCAAAAACCAGCTTCTAACGACCATCCAAGCTCATACAATTGCATACATAAAAACCAAGGAAGAAACAGAAGAATCTCAAAACATAAACAGTCCATAACTACCATAATAGCTAGTCGTACCGATACGGTCCCAAGGCGTATCAGTACGTGAGCTACAAAAAGAAAAACCAAAATTCCAGTAGCTCAAAACCGTACCAATACAACTCTTCGTGTATCGGTACGCCTTGTCAAAATACATTGATCTTTACCGATACGGAGACCCATGTATCGGTACACCTGGACATGAAATGTTCAAACTTGTTGGTTTTTCATTCAGACATGGGTTCAAACATATACCAACATGCCTCAAATCTATACAAATCTATTCACAAAATCAAACCACATCAAAACATCAAAGAAACAAGATCATAACATGGCATCACACTTCAATTTAAAGTCTATAAGCATGCTTCCTAGAAACCAAGTCAACCATCATACCAAACAAAAATCCAAAGCAATAACCAAAAAAGTGAGGCCATTTACAAACCCAAAACAGCAATACAAACTTTCTCAAACAGGGAGTTCAGCAAAAACCCTCCCAAAATAATAATGAACTCTATTGCCTTTATTACTACTAGCCTAGTTTCAAACCATACTTTTGAATAGCCGAAGTCCTTGAATTTTCTTCGCTTGCTCACTACCTCCAACCCTTTATTCTCTGCATTGATGGACAAAGGGAGTGTAAGCACACTAGGCTTAGTGAGGAGTGCTCAAAACACTACACCAACAATGCATTTAAATCCATTTTCCAAAACCACATTGAAATCACCATTTCAATCATCTTATAAAACAACATGCCTTGAAAACCATGCACTTAACACTTTCAAAAACCAACATATTAAACCATATGCAACATGTATCATGGATCAATAGCAATTCCATTTGCTAACCCTCAATTTAAGCCTTCACATGCATAACATCCCATATGCAAAACTTAAAGAGTACACATGTGTAAACCAACATTATACATTAACATCCATCAACATGATATATTAACAATTATATTGGCTTTCAAGTGATCACAAACCAAGTTCCACTTTACAAAATATTACATCGGATACACGGATTTAACAAGTGTCCTCTCAAAACTTCATGCCATCTCAACCAGAATTAAGGTACGCTCACAACCGGGGTACTATCACAACCCATATCATTGGTTAGACGCATAATCCACTAACAGGAGTTTTCAGTACCATATAACCCCTCAACTGTTAGGGTACTCGTGGTGGAGTATTTGGTACACATAAACCCCTCAACACCCGAGGCGATTCTTTATAGTGCACTATCAATCCTATGGTTGGTAAACTATATTCGATAACATTTTAAATCACATCACTTGCCAATATAATTCATTATTAACCATGTACCACACTGTTTTATATGCATCAAATCAAACTGTTTCCAAAGCATTAAACCATGCTTTCACAAGTATTCCACATACTTACATGGATCATTTACCAAATGCATCCATCATCATTATATGACCAAAAACAACATAAAACATGCTTTAAATCATGCTTAACAATAGGTACCATGTAATTTAAAAAAATGCATAAAACCAATTTCATAAAAGCATGATCGAGGGAGAAATCTTATCATACTTACTTTTGAGTTTAAACCAACATTTCAAGCTTAATTTAAACTCCCAAAATAACCTTTAAACCATTTCAAAGCTGAGATCCACGTTCTCACTCACCGACAACGCAAACCCTTGTTTGTCGAGGCAAACTACTCCTCTAAAGCTTCTGAAACGGTGCCACAAACTTGAGGATCAATCGCCCCTAATTTTACCACACAAAAATAAGGATCCAATGTTTTAAATGCATTCACAAAACCATAAACATCAATTCAAAACAATCCTCCTCAAACTGTAGCCAAAACCTCCCCAAAACATCTAAAATCAACATCAAACATCTTCCATACTTAACCAGCCAAAACCTAAATTTTTAATACATCAATTATCTTCAATTAACAATAAAAAATAAGCTAACATCATCCTTATTTCTCCAGCAGTCAATAAACAACCTCAACACCTCATACACACCTAGCTAACAACCTAAGAAATTAGAGATTCACGTAGTTTCAGAATTCCAATGTTAAAACCAATCTATTAACATTATATGAAATCAAAATCATGATTGAAATCAATTAGGACCTCAATAAAACATATCTAATTCGAAAATTACATAATTTCATCAATTAAACATTAATTTAACTAATTTCCACATCAAATCATTAAAACTCATTAAAAAATCTAATGGATGAATTCTAGTAAAGAACCAATCATTATAGGAGAAGAACGAACCTTACCTCTAATGGATGAATTCTCTCTCAATTGGATGTTTTAATCTTGAAAAAATAAAGAAAATCTACGAGATCTTGGAAAACAAAACTGAAGAATCCATTACAAATAAAAATTTTGAGCAATCAAGAGCATTACCTGAAAAAGACAGTGTTTGGCTGGGGGAATTTTGAGAGAAAACTTGAGAGAAAGAAAGTTACCTCAAAATTGGTTTTTAAGAAATAACCAACTTATATTTTTTAAAATCCCTTTAATCCTTAATTAAAGCTCATTAAAATAATCTCAATTGAGAGAAAACTCTGATAAAAACAATTAGGTAGAATAGCTCCTTAAAGATTCTATGTTTTGATCCTTTTACAAAACAGTCACTAAAATAGATTTCATTCCTTACATTTAGGCCACTAGTCAAAATGTCAACTTCCCAAATTCCATTTTTCCAAATTGAATTTACCAAAAAATTATATGTATTAAATAATGATTTTTAGATATTTTCTCAAATATTTTCTCACTCCAAAATATTTAATCTGATTTTAATCCCAAATTCGACTCGAATCTCTAATCTAGTCCACCAGACCGTCTACTCAACAAAAAATATACAAGGCCCAAAATTGAGGTGTTACACACCTCCTTTGATCCAGGATTCCTAACACAAGCTAGGAACACCTGACATCCAAAATCCATCAAACGACTCGCTTCTAGAGCCCAATCAATATTGGACAAGAACTTAGCATTCTCACTATAGCATTCCTAAAATCGGTCTAGTCCAAATTGGGTTTCGGTGATCAGAAACACTACATCATAAAGGTCCAAATTTGTATTGGTATTGACTACGTGGTCGATGTTTCATTTACAAAATTTTGATAACAATAACAATGTTGACATCAATCATCAATGACAATGGCTATATCAATGGCTCTATAACAACACCCTATACTTCATGATTCAATGTTAATGGTGATAATAATGGCAATAATAATACTCAATGACAATAATGATATCCATGTCAGATGTTTAACAACAATGACGATGACATTGACAACGCTCAATACTCGATACGATACCTTACCAATACTTACCATAATGTCCCTTAAGTGATTGGATGCAATAATCCTTAAGAACGAAGTTAGCAATGACAATTCTATTAACAATGAAGTCAGGAAAGACACCTAGCCTAATCACTAGACTCTGACTACACTCACCTTGATAATCTGATGCTTCTACGATTCTCAGATGACAACCCATTTGTTCCTAGTCTTTGGTGACGTCAATAGATGCTCCTTGTCGATTTCTTGAACTAGGAAATCAATAAGAATCGGTTAAATTCAATATTACGATACCGAAATCATTATAACAATATCAAAATCAATATCGAAGCTTAAATTAACTATTAGCTATCATACGCCATGGATGGCCAAACCCTAGCTTAGGATTAAACTTAATTTATCCATTAATTTAAATAATAGCTTGAGGGAATAAGCTTACCTGTTAGCTAGGATCTTTTTGATAACAATAAACCTATCAAAACTAAGCTTTCTTCAACCTTTGCAATGGAGGTGTGTGCTTGGAGGTGGAAGATAACAATAAGGTGAGGTGCTTGCTTAGACTTGTATCGGGTAAGTCTCCAAGCCTTAGATATTCACTTGATTTTTAATTGAGAAGCTTTTCCTTTTAATGATGGAAGCTCTCCCAGTTATCACACGTATGGGAATTATAATAGATGAGGTTCTAATCGCAAGGTTAGTCCCTCAACTCTCGGTTGACCATACTTGTACCCTTGAACTTTCAATTTCTATAATTTAGCCACTAGAGGTTTCCAATACTTTCAATAAGATCCATAAACAATAATTTGACTCAACTACAGTCTAATATCGATACAATTGACCTTTTGGTCAGCATTAATACAATATTTGAACATTTTTTATATAGGGTTTCTGATCACCGAAACCCATTTCTGACTAGGCCAGATTTCGGCGTGTTACAACACTCCCCCTTAAGAAAAATTCATCCTCGAGTTCTTGAACTGAATTGAAGAGATGAGGATATTGCTTTCGCATTGTCTCCACTAGCTCCCATGTTGCTTCCTTAGCAGTATGGCTCTTCCAGAGTACTTTAACCAATTGAATAGTCTTGTTGCGAAGTCTCTTGACTTTCCTTGCAAGAATTTGATCTGGTTCTTCTTCATAGGATAAGTTGGATTGAATTTCCACAGATTTAGGCTCAATGATGTGCGAGGGATCAGAACGATACTTCTGAAGCATGGATACATGGAACACATCCTGGATTTTACTCGTTTCTGAGGGCAACGATAAGTGATAAGCCACAGGGCCAACTTTTTTCAGTAACCTCAAAAGGGCCAACAAATCGTGGACTAAATTTCCCCCTCTTACCAAACCTCAGAACTTTATTCCATGGTGAAACCTTGAAGAAAGCTCTCTCACCAACTTCATATTGAATATCCCTACGCTTAAGATCATCGTAAACCTTCTGTCGGTCCAAGGCTGCTTTCAAACGGTCATGGATAATGGTATTCTATTCTTTGGTTTCTCAAAGTAAATCAGGGCCCAACATCTTGCCCTCACCGAGCTTAGACCAGCATAAGGGAGTTCAACAACGCCTCCCATACAATGCTTCATATGGTACCATCTTGATAGAAGCTTGGTAGCTATTATTGTAGGCAAATTCAATAAGGGGTAGGGATTTCTCCCATATCATCCAAAATCAACGATGCATGCTCGAAACATATCTTCCAAAACTTGGATTAGCCTTTCTGACTAGCCATCAGACTGAGTGTGAAAAGTAGTGCTAATATTATCCCTGATACCTAGAGCTCCTTGTAATGACTTCCAGAATCGAAATGCAAATCGTGGATCTCGATTGGAAATGATAGACTGAGGTACTCTGTGGACTCGAATGACTTCCTTGACGTACAAGTCAGCCAACTTGTGAATACCATAGTTTATTCTAATTGGTAAGAAATGTGCTGATTTAGTAAAACAATCTACAATGACCCAGATGGCATCATGTTTAGTAGGAGTCAAAGGCAGACCACTAACAAAGTCCATAGTGATCTTCTCCCACTTTCATTACGGTAGATCAATAGGTTGTAATAAGCCAGTAGGAATACGATGTTCAGCTTTAACACGCTGATACATAAGGCACTTGGACACGAACTCAACTATGGCTCGCTTCATGCCCAACCACCAATAAAGCTCTCATAGGTTCTGGTACATATTTACCGACCCCAGGTGAAAAGAGAAAGAGCTCGAATGAGCTTTCTTGAGGATATCGTTGAGAAGAGACTCATCATCAGGTACATAGACCCGATCACGAAAACATAAGAGTCCTTCAGAATTTATCCCGAAACCAGGGTTATCATGCAGCTGATAAATGATAGTTTGAAGCTTAGAGTCTTGCTTTTGCAATGCTTGAATTCTCAATGTAATGGTAGACTATACTTTAAATTCAGCGACAAAGCAGCGATGCTACCTAAGACGGAAGTGGGCGTTGATAGCTTGAGGAGCTACAACACAAGGACATATAATAAGTCGGTGTACAAATCATCACATTAAACTTGAGGATCAATAACAACACTTACCAGGTAGAGGTTTGCGGCTGAGTGCATCAGCTACAACATTGGCCTTGCCTGGATGGTAGTCAATGACAAGATCGTAATCCTTTAGGAGTTCCATCCATCTTCATTGTCGAAGATTCAACTCCTTTTGGGTCAAGAGATATTTGAGACTTTTGTGATCGGTAAAGAGGTAACATTTCTCTCTGTAGAGATAATGTCTCCAAATTTTCAATACAAAGACAACTACAGCCAACTCTAGATCATGAGCGGGATAATTCATCTCGTGTGACTTGAGCTGTCTCGATGCATATGCAATGGCCTTACCTTCTTGTATCAATACACATCCTAACTCGAGATGCGATGCATCACTGTAAACTATGTAGTACTTTCCTGACACGGGTTGGGTTAGGACTGGTACGTAGGTCAACACTTGTTTCAATTGATCGATGCTCCTTTGTTGATCTATAGTCCAAACGAATGGAGATTCCTTTTTTAGTAGCTTAGTCAGAGGGGCTGCTATCATCGAAAATCCCTTGACGAATCTCCTATAGTAGCTAGCAATACCAAGGAAACTTCTTACCTCGCTAATGTTCTTTGGTGGATGCCAATCAATAATGGCTCGAATCTTCTTCGGGTCTACTTGGATGCCTGAAGCTGGTACAACGTGCCTAAGAAAGGTAACCTCAGTAAGCCAAAACTCACATTTTGAGAACATGGCAAATAACTACTTCTCAATGAGGGTTTGAAGCACGATATGGAGATGATCACGATACTCCGATGCATTATTTGAACAGATTAGGATGTCATCAATGAATACTACCATAAATTTGTCGAGGTAGGGTCTAAAAACCTGATTCATCAAGTCCATAAAAGTAGCCAGTGCATTGGTTAACCCAAATGGCATCACCAAGAATTCATAGTGATTGTATCTCGTACGGAAAAGACATCACATTTTTAACTCTCATTTGGTAATAACCAGACCTTAAATCGATATTGGAAACCATAATGGCATCTTTGAGTTGATCGAATAGGTCATCAATCCTTGGCAATGGGTACTTGTTCTTGATGGTCACCTTATTCAACTGTCGATAATCGATACATAGTCTCATGGAACCATCATTCTTCTTCACAAAGAGGACTAGAGCTCCCTACAGCGAGCAACTTGGTCGAATGAAACCTTTATCAAGCAAATCTTGAATCCAAACTTTCAACTCCTTCAACTCAACAACTGCTATTCGATATGTCATAATGGATACTGGAGCAGTTCTAGGTTGCACGCCGATGCTAAATTCTGCCTCACAGGTTGGGGGTAGACCCAAGAGTTCACCAGGAAAAACATCAGGAAATTTGCACACATCGTCCACATCCGATAGCTGTGCCCATCCTTAGCTTCTATTGTCAAAGCATACAAGGAAGGATTTCTTGATTTCATCAGCACAATACTCACCTTGCCAAGGCCTCGGAGATACAATCTTCTTTTATTACAATCCACCCGCACTTGATGTTTGCTAAGCCAATCTAGACCTAGTATCACATCAAACTCATGTATCGATAGAGCTAATAGGTCGACCACAAAAGGAATCCCTTGAATCACCAAAGGGAAATTCTTACACACAAGGCTTATGGTGACACAATTACCAAGTGGGTTAGTTGAGATTCTCGATGTTATAAGTTCACTAGTCATTTCATACTTCTTAACCAGTTCAGTACTTATAAAGGAATGTGTAGAGCCAGGGTCAATAAATGCATATAAAGGTTGGGTGTACAGTTCAAAAACACCTACAATGACATCAAGCTCATCTTTCTCCTCCTTGCTTCTCATATGGTACATCTTAGCAAGAGTCTTGGATTCTTGCTTACTCGGTGCCTTGCAAAAGCCACTAGGTCTCCCTGTAGCTCCTGACGAACTTTGCCTTGACCCCTTACCTCGGAAGGACTGAGTAGGAGTTGTAGGACTTGCCGGTGTAGCCATAGTCTTGGTTTCACCAAGGGGACAATCATAGATAAAATGGCCCTGTTCACCACAATAGAATCACGCTCTAGTCTGCTTACGGCACTGACCCGCTGGGTGTCGTTTCTAGCAGTAGTTGCAAACTAGATTCTGTAAACTTTGGTTGGAGCCTCCACTACTCTCAACTGAGGCCGTCTTAGCAAAAGATTGCTTTTAGGACTCTGGTTAACCATAACCAGTATCGATATGGGGTCAAGTGTATGCCCTGAGCGATGCCAGCTTGTCAATAGGGGCTCGAGCATATTGGAAAACTGATGGGGTTGGATGCACCACCATCTCAGCCCTGATAGATGCCATGAATTGCTTGAACATGTTAGCCATGTTCTGATAACACTCTGTCTGCAAATTAGGCAACTCCAGCCCAACATTCTAAGGTGGGGGATTAGCTATATTCAGAGGATCTCCTCCCTTTACCTTATCATTATGTGTTGAGGAGTCGGTAGCGGGCTCATCTATGTGAGCTTCATTGGTTCCAGACATATCTATAACATAAGAAGATCGGATTAGTCAACAAGTCACGATATACACATTATATAACTCTTAGGTGGTAAAGTAACACAATGAAAATACAATAAGCTTCGGTTTAGTCCTTGAATCGACTAAACTCTAGCTCTGATACCACAAATGTAACACCCCCTACTAGGCCTGGTCGAGAATCAGGTCGAAGAATGCTAGCGGTGAACCTTGTAGTGATCAGTGCGATAATTTCAAACAAAAGATGATATTCTTAGACCCGTAATCCCATATTATTCAATAGATGGTTTCCCTAATCCGTTACGAGTTTATGATTGCTCAGTTAGGACCTACTTTAAAGCAATCCAAGTTTTAGGGACCTAATCGTAAAGTCATTATTATAGAGTTCCTCCTTTGAAATTGGGCTCACTACAATGAAATTAAACATGTAAATATCAACCAACCAAATTTTCATGTTAATCAAAATTCATTTGCCTTTCCAATTAGTCCATACAAGATTTAGTGACCTCTTTGTAAACAATGCAAAACTGTTTTCCATAGGTTTTAACTAATTTAACTAACACCGTACCGATACACTTGGGGCCCTATTGGTACGCCAAGCCTAAATTCCTAATTTCCAGTATCAAGAGTAAGAGACCCGTATCAATACGATTGAGGCCGTACCGATACTAGTTAACCATATTGACCACGTATCGATATGCCTTGACCCCGTATCGATACCTTTTTTACACCCAAATTCTAGTAGCCAAAATCTGTACCGATACGTCTAGGATGTATCGATACGCCCCATTTTGACCAATATTGGTCAATTGGGAGATGAATCCAGAGATGTAATTCAACCGTCCCAAAAATCCTTGGACTTTCTTTTGAGTTTGGGGTGGTGGGAGCTCTTGGATTGCTTTCACCTTATTAGGGTCGACCTCAATTTCTTTATGGCTTACCACAAAACCCAAAAGTTTTCCAGTTGTAACTGCAAAGGTACATTTGGCAGGGTTGAGTTTCAACTGGTACTTTCTAAGCCTCTATAAGAGTTTTCGTATTTTTTGGATGTGTTTTTCCTCGGTTCGAGACTTGGCGATCATGTCATCAACATACACCTTAATCTCCTTATGCATCATGTCATGGAACAAGGTCACCATGGCTCTATGATAGGTTACCCCAGCGTTCTTCAACCTGAAAGGCATCACCTTGTAGCAAAACGTACCCCATATGGCTACAAAAATGGTTTTTCCATGTCTTCAGGGTGCATTTAACTTGATTATATCCCAAAAAACCATCCATGAATGAGAACCAAGCATTTATGATAGTGTTGCCAACTAATGTGTCAATGTAGGGCAAGAGGAAGTTGTCCTTGGGACTCACCTTATTAAGGTCCCTACAATCCACGCATATGCATACCTTCCCGTCATTTTTTGGTACTAGCATTATGTTGGCTACCCATTTTGGGTATTTAGAAACCTTCATGAATCCTTCCTCGAACTGTTTCCGCACTTCTTCTCTGACTGTTAGCAACATGTTTGTTCTCATCCTTTAGAGCTTTTGCTGGAGAGGCTTGCATTTTGGCCTTATAGGGAGCTTGTGTACCAAGATATCTGTGTTCAAACCTGGCATGTCATGATATGTCCATGCAAACACATCCTTGAATTCTAGAAGTAGTTCCACCAAATCCTTCTTAACCTTTTGCGACAGGGTATTCCCGATCTTCACCTCTTTCCTTTCTTCGTTAGTCCCTAAATTCAAAATCTCCATTTCTTCTTAATGTGGCATGACATTCTTTTCCTTACTTTCCATTAGCCTTGGTAGCTCATCTGGGATCTCATCATCTTCCTCATCGATCTCCTCTAAACAGATGGGTCGCTCGAAATCCACCTTGGGATTAGGTTCTAAAAAATTCATACAATTTATATTAAAGGGCCTCGATGAGTTTAAAAGTTGTTGTCACTGAATATTCACCTAACTTTATTTACTTTCATTGTATTAACTATGTCATTTATGGCTTTATATTACATTGTTAGTGTTACAACATAATTAGTATAAGTGTCGTATGTTAATTAATGTGAATCATCTAGGTGTCGTATAGTATACTTAGTGTATTAAAATTAGTATAGTTGTCATATGTTAGTATATTGATATGGTAGTTAGAATTAACATAGGTTATATGCATTTTTGTTAATAATATAGTAGTTAGATATTAAAACCAAAAAAGTAAAACATGCAGCCCACTTAAATAAAATAAGAAAATGTCCATTAGATTTAGTAAAAAAACATTACCAAAAGAGTC
Source organism: Hibiscus mutabilis (assembly GCA_019671005.1). NCBI lineage: Eukaryota > Viridiplantae > Streptophyta > Magnoliopsida > Malvales > Malvaceae > Hibiscus > Hibiscus mutabilis. The sequence goes on along the minus strand of CM033718.1, from coordinate 39,326,167 downwards.
CAATATACAAGGGCCAGTTCGGCCCGTTCCTTTAGATAAACTAAACCCTAACTTCCGTCTTTTATTTGTTGTGCAGCCGAAATGAGGTCGTTGGATCAATCTATGATCCAACGACGTAGATTGCACCAGCTAGGGATGATATAGCGTCGCACTCGCATAGCCGTTCGATCAGGACGAGATCTGACGTCCCAGATCACTTCGAGGTGTATCACGTGGATCACCACTCGTGCATGACAGTCACGCGAGCACTTGTCTAGCCTCTAGCAAATGTTTCATCTTCTCTGACGGATGATTGCGCCATTTCTGCCTTGAATCACTCCTTCCCAGAGTCTCCTCGGCATTTGAAGTTATTAGAAACATACAAAAAGGAAATAAAAGGGTCAAATCCTAAATCAGCAAAAGCAAAAATCCCTAATTTTAAGCTCTAGAAAAAATCGAAGCAACCAGATGAAATTTGGAGCCAAATCAGAGGCAAAGTCAGTCAAAGTAGAATACCAAAATCCCTAAATCGGTGCCGTGGCAAAAATCAAGCAATAAGATGGGAAGAAATCGGGGATTTAAGCAACTCTTGTACTATAAATAGCACTGTAAATCATTGTAACAATTACACACAACAATTACAAAACACACACACTAGGTACATACACTTACAATTAGCATTCGGAAGTTGTAAAGCCATCAAGCAAGGACTGTAATCAAAGTTTCAAAGCAATAAGAGAAGCATGTTTCTGGTAACATTTTCTATCTATTTTTTCTTTTTGTTTCGAATTTAATAAAGAAAAGGGGATTGTTTTTACCTTTATTATGTTCAAAACGCCATTTTGATTTGGCTTCAACATAGCTCCGGTGGAAAAATGCGATTTTGAGGTCGCTAGAATTTGGAAAATTAGGGGTTTTCTAGGAATTTCGCTGTCGACAACGACAGCCAGCGCTGGTGGATTGCGGCCGGCGCTGGTGGATGACGGCTGGCACGACAAATTATCAGCGTGTTCTTCAATTCACGAAGAACACGATGAATGTCTTCAGAGAAAAATAAGAGCCAGTTTTGATCTATTTTGAGAAGAAGAGAATAAATGAAATATGTTTATGATAAAGGCTATTTATAATGACCCGATGACCCGACCCGTACCCAGTTATAATCCGCGCCCTTCTTTCCCGGACCTTATGCCGCAGCTTTTCAATTTTCAATTGTTTTAATTTCATCCTATTTATAAGAGTCAATTTTAGTAAAATTAATTGCCCTTTTCTTTATTTTAGTAAGTATTTTGATAGTTAATTTAATTTAAGTATTTTGTTCCTTTTGTTCTTATATGTATATATGTATGTGTCTTAAAACCTTAGGATTAGAGGCTTAAAACATAGAATAGAGACGTGTATGTTGTAAAACATTCATCATTTTCAATAATACACACTTAATTGTATTTAAACATTAATAGTTAAAATAAATGTAGATGTTTCTTTAGGGTTTAAAGACTAAATTCTAAAAAACGATAACACGCCTAATCTTTTCTCTAGGATGTTTTAAAATGTGAAACTTAATTAATGCGGTGTCTTATCAAATGGGAATGGAAGGTTAGCGCTAGGAGTGTTGGCCATGATTAAAGTTCATTTCTCAAGCGATAAGGCCGTTAAAATAGATTTGCATTCACTAAGCGGCCAGATAAATTGAAATTTTGTGAACTTGCAAATTCCAGCTTTTAAAGAACTTTTTGAAATCAATTAGGTACCATATTTTGGGCGTTGTGGGGGTGCTAACCGTTCCCCACATGTAACCGACCCCCGAACCTATTTTCTTTGTTTTTCGTGGACCAAAAATGTTATTTTGATAAATAAAACGTTTTTATCAAAACACCCTTTTTTAAAAGTGATCCAATCGCACCTTTTCAAAAAGATTGGTGGCGACTCCGTGATTTTATAAAAGTTTTCCAAAACGTCTAAACTCCTAAAAAGGGGTTGCGATAGCTTGGCGACTCTGCTGGGGAAATTTTGTTTTTTTTAAAACAAAAGAGGGTCATGCCACAAATTGTTTTAAAAATGTTTTTAGAAAAGGAATTTGCAAGTTCACAAAGGTTTCAATCTATCCGTCCGCTTAATTAATGTAATTTTATTTTACGTATTTTAAAATTGTTGCAACAAGCAATATTCCTGAGCTTTACCCAATTGTTAAGTAAGGGGGAAATGCTTTGCTCATGTCAAAATATTGATTCTCCTTATAAGCCTAGCAAGTACCATCGGGACTCATATGCCTCATATCTTCGTAAGGATACTGATTCTTCGAGAAAACATAGGAAGTGAGTCCTCCTGAGTTGAACTTGGTTCGTTTGAAACCTATAATGGGTGAGAACTAGGGGCTTTGATACCCTTAGTAGGGGACAACAAAGAGTGGGTACCTTTTAGAACCCAACTGTTTGAGAACTTAGAGCCCAACCCAATAGAGTCATGCGAAAAACCTAGGGTTTTAGTAATAAGGGGAGACATGTCCTGGAGTGTTGGAATGTGATGTCCAGAATTGTTCGTGAAATTATTTTGGATTCTCTGTGTTTTCTTGATTTTAATCTCCCTTACCCTGGTCTTGTTGTTTTGCATATCCATTCATGCTACATCATTACATATTTAGAAGGGGTTGATTTTCAAAATCATTGCTCAACTTTGAAAAGCTCTTGTGATGGACGGAAGGATTTTGAAAAGTGAAGATGAGAATGTAAAGGTACGACATTGGTCCGAGGTGAACTAGCGAATATTTGCAGATAGTCTAGCAGCTGATCATGAGACATAGACTTCAGAATATGCCCACATCAGTATCAAACTGAACAATGTGCAAGAATTGCAGGAAATTTGGGAGCACTTTGATTATGAGACTAAGAAGTTGTTCCATGAAGTCTATGGTGACATAACCTATCTCTTGTACGTAAAGGTCAATGAACAACTTTTGAAAGCTTTGGTTCAATTCTGGAATCTAGGGTATTGTTGCTTCATTATTAATAAAGAAGATATGATGCCTACATTTGAGGAGTACTTAGCCCTTTTCAACCTGTGCAAAGTGAAGAAGAACTGGGTCTATGCCAAGCCTCTAAAAAACAAAAACCCACATGCAAAGCTTCAAGCGTTCGCTAGTATGAGTGATGGTTGGGTCAAGGGATTGATACGAAAGAGAGGAGGCACCTTTAATTTCCCTTGGTCAAGCATAAGAAGTATAATTTCAATTCACCCCAATAGAGAGAAGATAATTGATCTCCTAGCCATTGTAATTTATGGTTTAGTCATCTTTCTGAAGGTTTTAGGGAATATTGATGTGGCATTACTTGATTTCCTTGAACAGTTAAAGAGATGAGTCAACCTGGTACTAGCTATACTTGTTGAAACTTTCATTTCCCTCAATGCTTGTCGAAGGGGTTCGTTTTGGAGGATGTGCTCCGCTTTTACAGGTTTGGGCTCTTAGTCACTTTTGGAAATGCCCAACATTGGCCTTGACAAATGTGCTTTCGCCAAACTTCTAGCCTCTTCGAGAACTCTTGGCAAAGGAGTGGCCCATTGTTAAGAATAATAAATGGGTTGATATATTTAAGGATCATCATGATGAAGACATCAGATTGAGGGTTCCTTGGATGGGTCATACCAAGCTTTTGTACAAACGTGGAGTTTTCAACTTCCCAATGCTGCTAGGTTTGTGGGGAGGAATTGGATGTGCTCCTTTGCTAGTATCTCATCAGTTTGGGTCTCGGCAGTTTATCCCATTCACTACCGGCCTTGGCTCATCAGAATTTGAGTTCCAATGACAGTTCAAACAGAAGGTTTAGATAATCAGTGATACATGGAACCACTATTATCATATGAAGTTATAATCTAATCGTCATTGCATGTACACCCCCGACTATGATATTTGGAGGCATACGAGAATAAATGACAAAGTCATAGTACCTACATCCGGACAGGGCAAGTCTCTAGAAGAACACTTAAAGGTAGTCCTTACAGAAGCTGACGTCCTAAGAGAAGAATTAAGAAGGTCTAGGCTGGAGATAGAAGCCTTACGAGAAAAGAACCAAAGAGACAAGTTTGAGTCAAGCCTTGATGTTGAAAAGTATAAAGGGAGACAAAGCAAGTGATAAAGCTATATGAAGACCTAGAAAAGAAGTTTGAGGTTCAAAGGGTTGACTTTCTCAAGCTCCAGACTACTATTCAAAATGCTGATCTAAGAAAGACCCTAAAGCAATGGAAGCAGGAAATCAAGCATGCTGTAGGAAAAGAAAAGGAACGAGGAAGGCGCGAGGTCGAGGAATATAGACAAGCCCTTGCTGAAGAAAAGAAAAAAGGGTAGGCCGACAATTGAAAATGGAAATGGCAAACGAGTTCTTGAAAAAGAGAAAAAAAGTGTGGTTGCATAGAAAATGAAGGCTCACGAAAACAAGATTCGCTTATTTCAGTTGCATAAGGCATATGACCAGACCAGTGCGAAGCTAAAGCAGAGTCAGGCTTGTGTTACTGAGGTGCAAGCCAAAGTAGATGATTTGAACCACGCGTTGCATAGACTTCAGAATCATTACACCTATATTGAACTTTAGGCTTGTTTAAGTGAGAATGATACCTTGAAGAAATAGGTTGAATGAATGGATAACATCATCCAGGAATATACGAAGAAGATACTGGTCCTTGAAGACATAGCTGAGGAAGGTAATGATTACTGGTTCACTCGTCTTAGAGACATGGCTAGAAGATTTTAAGAACGGGATGAGTTTGACAAGACTGTCCTGACCCAGGTACAGGATGTGGTTCGACACGTGGTGATGTTAGCCACTAAAGCCACAGCTCTTCATTAGTACTTCAAGCTAGCATGAGAAGTGGGACCGAGGCTTATGTGGCTCATTGAAGAAATCAAGGAACTAGGAATTCAGGTTGAAAAATATTTGTAAATGAAATTTGATGTAATATGGATCATTTCATATTTAATAAATGAGTTGTTTCTTGAGCAAATGTTTCATGGAATTGACGGCCCTTCGCTTGCATTCATGCATTTACATTCCATTATTTTGTGTTTCATAGCTTTTCTTTGCATTTGTATTTACATTTGTGCATGCATACATGACATAATAAGAATCTAACTTGAATAAAAATGGCAGAAAATCAAAATAGCAAAAACAAACCACATGAACGGTACTCGGTCTCAAGCCAGAGCAATGGAAGACAGAGTGACGGCCTTAGAAAGCAACCATAAGGGTACCCTAGATATGTTAGACAAGCTGGAGAAGGATCTGAAGCAACAGATGAAGTTAGTTCATCAAAAGAGAATTAGTTCAATTGCAGCCATGTTAGGCTTTAAAGACCCAAACATAGTGGAAGTTGGCGAGGAAGTAAATGTTGTGCCAATATTTCAGGGGATGGCCTTCGTTCATCCAAGTATGAAAAGAGAAGCTCAATCTTCTAATGCTAATATTTCACAACATTTTGTAGAAAACTCGGCTCGAAATGATAGGAAGATAAACTCTGAAGAGGTCATTGAGGTGTCTGATCTCGATGAAATTGCCGATAAAGTGAAAGCTAAGAAGAAATGGGAAGATCACTATGAGAAGTTAGAGGGCATGATTAAATCTTTTCAAGAAACAGGTATATACGAAGGAGTGAATGCCAAGGATTTAAGCTTAGTGACTGATCTAGTAGTACCACCAAAGTTCAAGGTCCTTGACTTCGAAAAATATAATGGAACTATGTGCCCTGCATCACATCTAACTATGTATTGTAGGAAAATGTCGATGTATCTCGAGAACGAGAAGCTACTTATCCATTGCTTCCAAGAGAGTATAGTAGGACTAGCTGCTAGCTGGTACACGCAGCTAAGTGGAGTTAACATCAGATCATGGAAGGATTTGTCCAGAGCCTTTAGTGAGCAGTACAAGCATGTTCAGACATGATTCCAACCCGTTTAGTTCTGCAAGGAATGGAGCAAAAGCATCATGAGAGCTTCCTCCAGTACGCACAAATATGGAGGAATATAGCTACCCAAGTCCAACCACCATTGCTGGAAAATGAGATCACCCCAATGTTCGTGGAAACATTAAAGGGTTCTTTCTATGATCGTATGCTCAATCATGCCACAAAGATTTTTGCGGACATGCTTAGAAATGGAGAGTTGATACTTGCGGCCATGAAAAATGGAAGGTTGGATAGTGGGGAAACAAAGAAACCATCAAAAAAGAGACAATGAAGTCAATGGCACTAATGTCTACAACCCTAATTACTCAAAGGGGGTAGTCTTCAACAAACCTAATGTCTCGACCACAACTCTAGCAGTCACGAATCCTCTGAACGAAGAACGAAGATATCAAGGGAACTCGAAACCATATTTTCCTCCTATCCCAATGACATATGCAGAATTGTTTGTTGAATTGGTTAAATCCCATATGGTGCTGCCAAGACATGTTCCCCCATTCTCGCCACCATACCCACCATGGTATGATGAGAAGGCACAATTTGAATATCATGCATGAGTTAGGGGGCATACCATTGAAAATTGTACTGCATTCAAAAGGGTGGTGGACGACTTAAGAAAATCAGGGATGTTATCATTTGATACGTCAGAAGAAAAGGGAAACCCTTTGCATAATCATCAGAAGGAAGGTGTGAATTCAATCATAGAGGAAGAGGATAAGGTGGTTAAGGAATGTGTTGCTAAAGTTAGAGCTCCCATGAGGTGGGTATGGGCTTAAATGGTGGTAGTTGGGATGTTGGAAGAAAGAGCCCAGAAACTGAAAATTGAAAATGAATCATACTATGAGTACCACATGAAGGAAGGACCTGAGATTGATTGTTTCTTAGAGTTTAGGCAACTAGTTCAAGACAAGATGAATGAAAAAGAACTTGAGTTCTTTGAAAAAGAAGACAAGGAATGCATGTTGGACATATGTGCATCAGAAGAGTCACCCTCTAGAAGAGATTACTTTGGAATGAAGCCTTTAGTTATTAAGGCTAAAACGAGAGTTAGTGAGCCAGCAAGGGGTGTAACCTACGACTTATAATTAAGGTGTCAACCCCATTTCCATACAAGGATAGCAACCAGGTTCCTTGGAATTATGCTTGTACGGTGGCAGCTCCGGTAGAAACATCTGTTCAAGAGAAAAAATAGCCAGCCAATGAGGTGAGTCGTTTCACGAGGAGTGGAAGGCTCTATTCCCAGCCGATAGCAGAGGATAGAGATACAGCACAAAGGAAAGTTTATGCTGAAGAACCTGAGAAAGAATATGACAGAGATTTCTTCAAAGAGAAACCGACACCATATCACGAGCCTGTGAAGGAATCAGAGGTTCAAGAATTCTTGAATATTTTAAAACACAGTGAATACAACGTCGTGGAGCAACTCCACAAGCTTCCAGCTCGAATTTGTATGCTTTCTCTGCTATTAAGTTCTGAGGGCCACCGTGAGGCCTTGTTAAAGATTTTGAACCGAACATTCATACCAAAGGGGATCACAACCGATAAGATGGACATGTTAGTCGGTAACACTATTATCAACAACTTTATTTCCTTTAATGATGAGGAAATACCAGGTGAAGGAACCAGATGTAAAGGACATATGTTACCTAGAGTCCTAATTGATAATAGATTGACATTAAATGTTCTACAGTTAGCCACACTGAAGAAGCTGCCAATAGATAGTTCTCATATAAGGACTTATCAAAATACGGTAAGAGCATTTGATGGAACTCAAAAGGACGTGTTAGGGAAAATTAAGGTGCCTTTGCAAATTGGACCAACGATCTTCGATGTTGAGTTTGTGGTCATGGATATAAGACCTAGTTACATCTGCTTGCTTGGGCGACCACAGATCAACACAACAGGAGCGGTCCTATATACTTTACACCAGAAGCTAAAGTTCGTGATCGATGGTTAGCTAATAACTGTCGGTGCAGAGGAGGAAATCATTGCATCAGTAACCACTAATGCAACCTTCATCGAGATCGATGAGGGTGCGCTCGAGTGTCATTTCAAGACATTTGAGCTAGTCAATGCAATTTTTGTCACTGAAGGGAGCAAGATGCCAGAACCGAAATTATCAAGCTATGCAAAGATGCAGGTAAAACAAACACTTGGGAAAGGAACTGAATTGGGAAAGGATTTGGGATGAGACATCAAGAAAGGTTGTATCTCGTAGTAATCCCAGCAAAAAAGGATCGGTTTGGCTTGGGCTTTAAGCCCAACAAATGGCAAAGAAGGGCTGAAATTAAAAAACATCAAGAGAGGAAAAGAGCTAGATTGAAAGGAGAGGAAATTGAGTGGGAGCCGATGAATTTCCCTCCCCTAAGTCATAACTTTATATCTGGAGGCATACTGGATCCAAGTGCCCCAATTAGTGATGAAGGAAAAAGAGAGAGTTCTCTATGTGAAGCGTTTGAAAAGCTAAGTATTAAAACTGTGACTGAAGAAGTAGATGAGAGCCAGTACCTGTCAATGATTTGCCCTTGCTCTGAGCTTGACAATTGGACTACTGAAGAAATTCCTGTAGTCTTTAAGACATGTTCATAGTAATTCTCAAAACCAGCCCCTTCGCTCCAGGCCTGAAGACAATAGGGGATCTTATGAAAAGGGCCTTTGTCAAACTTTTAATTTGAATTCAATAAAGATGCATTTCCTTAAATCTTGTGTGGAAAACTCCCTTTTCATAAATAAACCAAAACCAAATTAAAACCATAAAGTTAAAAGCATAAAAAAACAATCTACTCATTTTGTTTTTTCCGTTTGTATATATCTTTTGCCTATTCCTTTTTCAGGTTTTTAGATATCAGTGGTGTAAATGAATCTGAGTCTGACTTCAAGGTTGACTTTGAATTAACTCTATGCTTGGAAGAAGTTGGAAATATCAATGATGTGGAAGAATATGATGTACCTGGTGACATGCTCAGAATGGTAGAAAGAGAGAAAAAGCAGATTCTACCACAAAAATAGGAACTAGAAATATTAAACCTCAGTACCGAAGAAGAAAAGCGAGAGGTGAAGATCGGTACTACCATCACAGCCAAAACTAGATAAAGTCTGATTGAGCTCTTAAAAGAGTTCAAAGATATTTTTGCTTGGTCGTATCAAGATATGCCCAGGCTTGACACCGACATCGTCATGCATAGTCTCCCTATAAAGGTAGGATGTGAACCTATAAAGCAAAAGCTGAGAAGAATGAAGGCTGAAACACTCCTCAAGATCAGGGATAAGGTAAAGAAGCAATACGATGCAAAATTCGTCGAGGTAGCCAAGTATCTTGAATGGGTGGCAAATATTGTCCTAGTAGCGAAAAATGATGGAAAACTACAAATGTGTGTTGACTACGGGGACCTCAATAAGGCAAGCCTTAAGGACAATTTCCCACTCCCACGTATTGACACTTTAGTCGACAATACAACTAGATATTCACCCTTCTCTTTCATGGATGGTTTCTCCAGGTATAACCAGATTAAGATGTGCCCAGAAGACATGGAAAAGACGACTTTTGTAACGTTATGGGGAACCTTTTGCTATAAAGTAATTCTTTTTGGACTTAAGAATGCAGGGGCAACCTATAAAAGGGCCATGGTCACCCTTTTCCATGATATGATACATAGAGAAATAGAGGTATATGTCGATGATATGATCGCCAAATCTCGATCTGAGGAAGAACATTTGGTCAATTTAGAAAAGCTCTTCCTAAGACTAAGAAAGTTCTAATTGAAGCTCAACTCGAATAAGTACACATTTGGGAAGTTATTGGGTTTTGTTGTGAGCAGAAGAGGAATTGAGATCGATCCTGATAAGGTAAAAGCTATACAGGAACTTCCCCAACCTCAAACACAAAAAGGAAGTTTGAGGTTTTCTGAGACGATTAAATTACATCGCACGCTTCATTTCTCAGCTAACTAATAAGTGTGATCCAATGTTTAGGTTACTCAGGAAGAATAACCCAGGGACATGGGACGAAGAATGTCAAGTGGCTTTGGAAAAGATAAAAAAGCAGTTGAGTAATCCTCTAGTATTTGTACCACCTGTTTCAGGGAAACCACTGATCTTGTACCTAGCTATCTATGAAAAATCCATGGGTTGTGTGTTAAGGATATATGACGATACTGGACGAAAAGAAAATGTGATATACTGCTTGAGCAAGAAATTCACTGATTGTGAAGCCAGATATTCGTCGATTGAAAAACTATGTTGTGCTATGGTTTGGGCAGCTAAAAGTCTAAGGCAATATATGCTTTATCACGTTACGTGGCTAATCTCAAAGTTGGACCCACTGAAGTTCATGATAAAGGCCCCGACTCTATCATGAAGGTTAGCGCATTGGCAAATGTTATTGTCAGAATTTGATATCCAGTATGTAAGCCAAAAGGTGATAAAAGGGAGTGTTATAGCTGACTTTTTGGCAAGCAGGGCCTGTGATGAATATGAAGAGTTAAATTTTAATTTTCCTGATGAAGACTTGATGTGTATCTCAGAAGATGATGAGACTCCAACAGAATCTTGGGTTATGAACTTTGATGGTGTAGCAAATGCATTAGGAAAAGGTATAGGGGAAGTATTGGTTTGGGCCAGAAGGAAATTATTACCCTTTTACAACTCGTTTGAAGTTCTTTTGCACTAATAACATAGCGGAGTACGAGGCTTGTATAATGGGTCTAAGAGAAGCTATAATGAGGAAAATTCGTACTTTAAGAGTCTGTGGGGACTCTACATTAGTCATTTATCATATAGATGGTGAATGGGAGACAAAATATGCAAAGTTGTTGGAATACCACAAGTTGGTCCTTGAGTTGACCAAAGAATTTGATTAGATCACTTTCAAATATCTGCCCAGAGAAGACAACCAAATGGTTGATGCTTTATCTACCTTAACAGCCATGTTTAGGGTAGGTGAGGGTTCTAAGATGATGCCCATCAGGTTACATATGCTAGACTCTCCAGCTCATTGTTATGATGTGGAAGAAGAGATTGATGGATTGCCATAGTACCATGACATATTGCAATATGTAAAATCCTAGCAATACTCGCTGCAAGTTACAGAGAATGAAAAGAAATGATCAGGAAAATGGCATCAGGGTATGTCTTTGATGGAGAGATTTTCTACAAAAGAAGTCGTGATCAAGTGCTTCTAAGATGCGTGGGAGAAAAAGAGGCTCAATTAATCATGGAAGAAGTTCATGAAGGAGTTTGCAGAACCCATCCTAGTGGTTTCACCATGGCTAGAAGGATTATGCGTCTTGGATATTATTGTTCAACCATGGAAGGTGATTGCATCAATTATTCTCGCAAATGCCACAAGTGCCAAATCTATGCGGACAAGGTCCATATGCCACCTCAGTCTCTTTATGTTATGATAGCCCCTTGGTCGTTCTCTATGTGGGACATTAATGTCATCGGTCAGATTCACCCTAAGGCATCAAACAAGCATCGTTTTATCTTGGTAGCCGTTGATTATTTCACGAAGTGGGTAGAAGTAGCCTTGTATGCAAATGTCAACAGATCCATGGTTTGCAAGTTTTTGAAAAAGGAAATTATTTGTCGATACAGCTTGCCTGATAGTATCATCACTGACAATGCCTCTAATTTGAATTACAGGATGATAAATGGAGTCGGTGAGCAGTTTAATGTTAAACATCGTAATTCTGTGGTATATCGCCCAAAAATGAATGGGGCAGTGGAGGTAGTGAATAAGAATATTAAGAAGATTATTGCAAAAATGACCAATACCTATAAAGATTGGCACAAGAAGCTACCTTTTGCTTTATATGCTTATCGAACCGCAGTAAGAACTTCCACTGAGGTAACATCTTTCTCATTGGTATATAGAGTAGAAGTTGTGCTACCCATCGAGGTTGAAATACCACCGCTCTGTGTCTTAATGGAAGCAAAATTAGAGGAAGCAAAATGGATGCAGGCAAGATATGACTAGCTTAATCTGATTGATGAAAAGAGGTTAAAGGCACTGTGTCATGGGCAAATGTACCAGAGAAGGATGATAAGGGCTCACGAGAAGAAAGTTCACCCAAAAGAATTCAAAGAGGGGGATTTGGTCTTGAGGAAAAAACTACCAATCCAAATCGATTCTCGAGGAAAATGGGCACCGAATTGGGAGGGACCTTACATTGTAACAAAGGTTTTCCCAAGGGAGCATTAATTTTAGTAGAAATGGATGGAGACAAACTCTAGAGCTCGATAAATTTAGACTCGGTTAAAAAGTATTATGTTTGAAGAAGAGAGAAAGAAAAAAGAAAAAGAAAAATAAAAAAAGAAAAAGAAAAAAAGAAAAAGAAAAAGAAAAAGAATAAAGAATAAAGAATAAAGAATAAAGAAAAAAAGAAAAAGAAAAAGAAAAAAAAGAAGAAAGAAAAAAAAGGGGTTCAAAATGAAAACCCGTAAAGGGCGTTTTGAAACCAAAGGAGGAACTGAGTTGAAAACCCGTAAAGGGCGGATCGAGTAATTTGCAAAAGTGGTTCTTCCACAAATCAATCCTGGGAATTCTATACCTGGAAGTTTCATATCTTTCTGCATAATCGTTATTTCCAGGGTCTGCTCAGCATAGTAGACATTCAAGGCATCTTATGAAGTCATGATAAGAGGAGTTTTGGTTTCTGATATCTGAATACCTATCCCTTTCCTTGTAATTTCTTTTTGAGTTTGCCATATTACTAATAAAATTTTATTGTGTAAACCTTTTCTTTTCCTCCTTCGACATCTTTCCATAAAGCATCTTGCATTGAAATAAGAATTAAAATTTGACTGCAATTGAAATATACAAAAGATTTTTGAGCATTACTTTGAAATCTTTCTAGAAGGGTATTGGAACTTTGAGGTATTCAATGGTCAAATTTGGAGCGTAGGGCATAAAGAGCAGCAAACTCAAGAAGAAATTCAAGATTGAAATAGGTTTTTTTGCAAATCTCTGCGGAGGACCCTCAAGAGATGTTTTGACATTACCTTAAGGCAACATGCTTACATGAGATAATTTGTTTTCTACAACTATGAGAACAATTTTACAGACATTGGAGGAAATAGTTAAGGGTATGAGACATTGGAAGAACAACAGGAAGCCTGTCACTGAACATTAATGTATCAACCACAATGATAAAGGCTAAAAGAGTGTTGAAGAATATAAGGATAAAGCCAGTCCATCCAACTAGGAGTACAAGATAACTGGATTGAGCAAGCGAATGTGTAAAAGATCAAAGAAGTACTAAGAATGAGAATGATAAAGTAGAGATGATGGAGATGACTATCTATGATTGTTTTGTCAATCATCGTAGCATACAGTTGCAACTTTCAGATGATTTCCCACGCATTAATGATGGCAAGCCAAAGCATTCCCCATATATCCTCACGGAGTTTCACTCTTAGGTGTCCTAGCAATGCTATACAGTTCGCATGGAGCTTCCCTAGTTGAAAATCAAGGCAAAAGTCATAGGAAAAGGTGAAAGTAGCTATGGCATTAAACTTATGGTACAACATGGTGGTGTTTTGATGGATACTGATTAAAGGACGTACCCTACAGCCCCGAGGTTAAGAGTAGGCAATGGTGAAGATTTCTTTCCAAGGAATGGTCAGTGGAATTTTAACAACATGAAATTGGTGGAGCCAATTGGGTTCGAGAGATAGGATGTTGCCAGCTATCTTGCTCATAGTGATTCTATGGCATTATGCAAAGTTTTGCTCGGTATGAAGAAGAGAGAAGAATTCATGACTAGGCAGTATTTTGATGAGATGGAATAGAATAGATGTTTGCAATCTTTTGCCAGAGTTGAGAAAATGTTTGAGATGATATAATCTAAGTTTCCCGGAGCTCCACAATGTCTTCTGTGTTTGCTGCCTTTTAACCAATTTTGAGGAAAGTAATTTAAAAATCAAAAGAAATAAGACGTGCATTTATGACTAGGCATCCCTAGGGGCATATGCATCTTAATTGGATCATTTTGCATTTTTTGACAGGTTTTGGAACCCGTTTATTCATCCAAGCATATGGAGGATGAAGTCATCTTTTGGAATCTGCTTATCTATTCGAGCATAAGGAAAATAGAACCCGCCTATCCGTTTGGGCATTGGGAGAATGGAACATGCTTATCTATTCGAGCATAAGGAGAATAGAACCTGCTTATCTATTCAAGCATGAGGAGAATAGAACATGCTTGTCTATTATAGCATAAGGAGAATAGAACCTGCTTATTTATTCAAGCACGAGGAGACTAGAACCTGCCTATATGTTCGGGCATTTAGAGAATGGAACCTGCTTATCTATTCAAGCACGAGGAGAGTAGAACCTACCTATTTGTTCGGGCATTTGGAGAATGGAACCCGCTTATCTATTCGAGCACAAGGATAATAGAACCTGCCTATCCGTTCGGTCATTTGGAGAATAGAACCCACATATCTATTGGAGCACAAGGAGAATAGAACATACCTATCCGTTCGGGAAATTGGAGAAGGGAACCTGCTTATCTTTTCGAGCACAAGGAGAATAGAACCTATCTATCTATTTAGGCATTTGGAGAATAGAACCCGCCTATCTATTTAGGCATTTAGAGAATAGAACCCTCATATCCGTTCAAGCATGAGGAGAATAGAACCCGCTTATCTATTCGAGCATGAGGAGAATAGAACCCACCTGTCTTTTCAAGCATTGAGGGTTTGGTAATTGGTGAAAATTAGCATCTTTTGTTCTTTGCTCTATTCTTGTTTCATCGAAATGACCATAGAGGGGCAGTTGTTGTCACTGAATTTTCACCCAACTTTTTTTACTTTCATTGTATTAACTATGTCATTTTCGGTTTTATATTAAATTGTTAGTGTTACAACATAACTAGTATAAGTGTCGTATGTTAATTAATGTGAATCATCTAGGTGTCGTTTAGTATACTTAGTGTATTATAATTAGTATAGTTATCATATGTTAGTATATTGATATGGTAGTTAGAATTAACTTTTTGGGTTATATGCATTTTTGTTAATAGTATAGTAGTTAGATATTAAAACCAAAAAAGTAAAACATGCAGCCCACTTAAATAAAATAAGAAAAGGTCCATTAGATTTAGTAAAAAAACATTACAAAAAAGAGTCCAACATACAAGGGCCCGTTCCACCTATTTCCTTAGATAAACTAAACCCTAACTTTCATCTTTTATTTGTTGTGCAGCCGAAAGGAGGCCGTTGGATCAATCTGTGATCCAATGGTGCAGATCGCACCAGCTGGGGATGATATAGCTCCACACTCGCATAGACGTTCGATCGGGACGAGATTTGACGGCCCAGATCACTTCAGGAAGTATCACATGGATCATCACTCGCGCGTGACAGCCACACGCGCGCCTTTCCAGCGTTTGGCAAACGTTTTATCTTCTCTGAAGGATGACTGCGCCATTGCTGCCTTGAATCGCTCTTTCCAGGTGTCTCCTCAGCATTTGAAGTTATCAGAAACATACAAAAAGGAAATAAAAGGGTCAAATCCTAAATTAGCAATCCCTAATTTTAATCTCTAGAAAAAATCAAAGCAACCAGATAAAATTTGGAGCCAAATCAGAGGCAAAGTCAACCAAAGCAGAAGACCAGAATCCCCAAATCGGTGCCATGACAAAAGTCAAGCAATTAGAGGGGAAGAAATCGGGGATTTAAGATTAGGATTTAGGCAACTCTTGTACTATAAATAGCACTGTAAATCATTGTAACAATTACGCACAACAATTACAGAAAACACACACTAGATACATACACTTACAATTAGCATTCGGAAGTTGTAAAGCCAACAAGCAAGGATTGTAATAAAAGTTTCAAAGTAATAAGAGATGCAAGTTTTTGATAATATTTTCTATCCTTTTTTCTTTCTGTTTCGAATTTAATAAAGAAAAGGGGATTATTTTTACCTTTATTCTGTTTAAAAAGCCATTGTGATTTGGCTTCGACGTAGCTCCGGTGGAAAAATGCAATTTTGAGGTCACCAAAATCTAGAAAATTAGGGTTTTTCTGGGAATTTTGCAGCCCCGGTGGATGGCGGTCGGTACGACGGATTATCACCACGTTCTTTAATTCATGAAGAACACGGTGAATGTCTTCAGAGAAAAAATAAGAGCCGATTTTGATCCATTTTGAGAATAAGAGAAAATATGAAATATGTTTATGATAAAGACTATTTATAATGACCCGTGCCCTTCTTTCTCGGACCTTATGTCCCAGCTCTTCAATTTTAAATTGTTTCAATTTTGTCCTTTTTCTTTTCAATTCGGCACCAAAATTTAAATTGTTTTCAAATTAACCCTTACAGTTGGTTTTCTTTTAATTTAGTCCATAATATAGATTTTTTTGTTAATTAAAATTAATTGCCTTTTCTTTATTTTAGTAATTATTTTGATAGTTAATTTAATTTAAGTATTTTGTTCCTTTTGTTCTTATATGTATATATGCATGTGTGTTAAAACCTTAGGATTAGGGACTTAAAACATAGAATAGAGACGTGTATGTTGTAAAACATTCTTCATTTTCAATAAGACACACTTAATTGTATTTAAACCTTAAAAGTTAAAATAAATGTAGATGTTTCTTTAGGGTTTAAACACTAAATTCTAAAAAACAATAACACATCTAATATTTTCTCTAGGATGTTTTAAAAAGTGAAAACTTAATTAATGTGGTGTCTTATCAAACGGGAACGACGGGTTAGCGCCAAGAGTGTTCGCAGTGATTAAAGTTCATTTCTCAGGCGATAAGGCCGTTAAAATAGATTTATATTCACTAAGGGGGCAAAAAAATGAAATTTTGGGAACTTGCAAATTCCAGCTTTTAAAGCACTTTTTGAAATCAATAAGGTACAAGATTTTGGGCGTTGTGGGGGTGCTAATCCTTCCCCACACGTAACCAACCCCGAACCTATTTTCTCTGTTTTTCGTGGACCAAAAATGGTATTTTGATAAATATACCATTTTATCAAAATACCCTTATTTTAAAAGTGATCCAATCACACTTTTTCAAAAGATTGGTGGCGACTCTGTGATTTTACAAAAGTTTTCCAAAACGTATAAACTCCTAAAAAAGGGTTGCGACAAAAGTATGAAGTAATAAACAAAAATAATAAATGGAATGAATGTTATGTTTTCCATTTTAGAAGGGTATATAGAAAACGTTCATTTTATTGAAAAGCAGATAGAAAGTGACATAGTTTCCCTTTTACAATGGATGCACGTTACTTTCGGGCCAAAAGTACTATGGTTGTTCGGGGAATTACTTTGATTCAGACCTAAAAACCACATGCATGTCCACGTTGGTCCAATTGTTGAGCTCTTCACCCGAGAAGCATGGGCGGATCATGGCCAAAGGATGGACAAACCTGTCACCCTTGCCGATCGCATTCACTTCCATCTCCTCCAAAGATTCATAGGTTAGTTCTTCATGGAGGTATCTCTCGCCTTCTCGGATTGCCTCTCGGGCTTCTATCTTAGTGTTCCTTTGTCCACTAGACTTGAAAATACGCTTGAAATCCTCTTAAATGATGGACGCCAAGGGAATATCCTCCCCTCGGAATTGGGCCTTCCTTTGTTCTTGCCTCTTATTTCCTTTGTATGAAACCGGCCATATAGCCAAGCCCAAAACGGTCGTTCTTGTGGATCACACTGATAGGTCGGAGGTGTCCATGCAAATTCTTCCCCAACCCTTTTCTTTCCTTGCTCCCCTTCCTAGGGTCTCGAATACCACCATCTTGGAGCAGCTTGATAGTTTAGGGCAAGGAATTTGGCTCCTCTCGATGACAAAGGTAGCGTTGATGATTTACAAAGCCATAAAAGTGCATTCCATTGCTTCTTCACCGGTATGGACATATGGCACGTAAGAAGTTACCGAAGCGATAATGTCTTGCTCGGCATTGACCGTGACAAGCTTTCCCTCAATAACGAACTTCAATTTCTGGTGTAGCGAAGATGAGACTGCATCGGCTTAATGTATCCATGGCCTTCCCAAAAGATAATTATAGGATGGTTGGATATCCATGACCACAAAATCGACGATGTACTCACTAGGACCAATGAGCAGGGGTACTTTAATCTTCCCAACCATATCTCGTTGGGTCCCATCAAATGCTCGCACTGTATGTTGATAAAGGCTTCATGTGTGAACTGTTGATTGGCAGATGTTATAGAGTAGCCAAAGGCATAACATTCAAAGCAGAGCCATTGTTAATCAGCACTCCAGTAACACATGCCCCTTACAATGGGTAGTAATGTTTAGGGCCTTGGTGGATCCCCTACCCTCTTCCGACATTTTGTCATCACTAAATGTGATGTAGTTGTCGGCAGTGATATGACCTATGATCTTATCCAAAATCCCCACCAAAATATCACTTCTAATGAATGTCTAATTTAGAACTCTTAAAAGTGCGTATCGAGTACCGAAATCTGAGCCAGTTGTTTTCAGAGTTGTTCACAGCATTATACTCGTGTTTCAAGAATCTCAAGAATTCCTGAGCCTGGGTCTTTGTGACTGGTTCCTTGATCTTTGGAGGTGGTTCCTATGTGAATATCTTCTCCGATTTAGCCTCGGTTTCCTTACTTTCCTCTTTCTGTTCTTCCACTGCTTTGGGTGCCTCGGGAGTGTAACATCATCCATTTCTCGTAAAATGCCCTACACAATTAACCCCTTCGGGACTTGTTTCTTGTAACACACCATTCTCGGCCTAGTAGAGAATCAGGTCGAAAAATGTTATCGGAAGACATATTCAAAAATCAAAAACATAATCGAAGTTTGCAAATTGTTCGGAATGTCTTATTAATCTCTTTTACGACTTATCAAACTTACACTAGAATTCCCCAGGTGAACTAGTTTATAATTGAGGAGGGGCTAATCGCAAGATTAGTCCCTCAACTCTTCGGTAGACCATTCTTTTATCTCCCAACTTTTAATTATTACAATTTAGCCATTAAAAGGTTTCCTATACTTCCAATAAGGTCCTTAAATAATAATTCGACTCAATTAGAGTCCACTACCGATACAGTTGACCTTATGGTTAATATCAATACAGTATTTAAACATTTTTGATATAGGGTTTCCGATCACCGGAGCTAAATTTCGACTAGGCCAGATTTCGAGATGGTACAACTCTCCCCCTTAAGAAAAATTCATTCTTGAATTTTTACCTGGATTTAAAAGTTAAGGATATTGCTTTCGTATCGTCTCCTCTAGCTCCCATGTTGCTTCCTTACCGGTATGGCTCTTTCAGAGCACTTTAACCAATGGAATAGTCTTGTTGTGAAGTCTCTTGACTTCCCTTGCAAGAATTTTAATTGGTTCCTCCTCATAGGATAAGTTGGATTGAATTTCCAAAGATTCAGGCTCGATGATGTGCGAAGGATCAGATCGATACTTCCGAAGCATGGATACATGAAACACCTAATGGATTTTACTCATTTTTGAGGGCAACAATAAGCGATAAGCCACATGGCCAACTTTTTCAGTAATCTCAAAAGAGCCAGCAAATCGGGGACTCAATTTCCCTTTCTTACCAAACCTCAGAACCTTCTTCCATAGTGAAACCTTGAGGAAGGCATTTTCACCAAATTCATATTGAATATCCCTACGCTTCAGATCAGCATAGGCCTTATGTTGGTTAAAGGCTGCTTTCAAATGGTTGTGGATAATGGCAATATGTTTTTTTAGTTTCCCGAAGTAAATTAGGGCCCAACATCTTGCCTTCACCGAGCTCAAACCAGCATAAGAGAGTTCGACACTACCTTCCATACAATGCTTCATACGGAGCCATCTTAATAGAAGCTTGGTAGCTATTGTTGTAGGTAAATTTAGTAAGGGGTAGGGATTTCTCCCACGATCCACCAAAATCAACGATCCATACTCTAAGCATGTCATCCAAAACTTGGATTACCATTTTTGACTGCCCATCAAACTGAGGGTGAAAAGTAGTACTAAGATTAACTCGGGTACCCAGAGCTCCTTGTAATGACTTCAAAAATTGAGATGCAAATCGGGGATCTCGATCAGAAATGATAGACTGAGGTACTCTATAGAGTCGAATGATATCCTTGATATACAAGTTAGCCAACTTGGGAAGGCCATAGTCCATTCGAATTGGTAAGAAATGTGCTGACATAGTAAAATGGTTTACAATGACCCAGATGGCATCATGTCTGGTAGGAGTCAAAGGCAGACTACTAACGAAGTCCATAGTGATCTTCTCCCACTTCCATTGCTGTAGATCAATAGGTTGTAGTAATCCGGTAGGGACACGATGTTCAGCCTTAACACGCTGACACATAAGTCACTTAGACACGGACTCAACTATGGCTTGTTTCATGCCCGACCAACAATAAAGCTCCCACAGGTCATTGTACATCTTCACTAACCCTGGGTGAATAGAGAAATAGCTTGAATGAGCTTCCTTGAAGATATCGGTGTAAAAAGATTCATCATCAGGTGTACAGACCCGGTCGTGAAAATATAAGAGTCCTTCAGAATTCATTCTGAAATCAGGGTTATCTTGCAACATGGAAATGATGGCTTGATGTTTAGAATCCTTTCTTTGCAATGCTTGAATCCTCGATGTAATGGTAGGCTGAACTTGAATTTCAGCTACAAACCAGCGACGCTTCCTAAGACAGAAGTGGATGTTGATAGCTTGAGAAGATACAACACAAGGACTTGTAATGATTCGATGTACAAATAATTACATTAAAGTTGAGGATCAATAACAATACTTATCAGGCAGAGGTTTGCGACTGAGTGCATCAGCTACAACATTGGCCTTGCTCAGATGGTAGTCAATGACAAGGTCATAATCCTTGAGGAGTTCCATCCATCTTCATTGTTGAAGATTCAACTCCTTTTGAGTTAAGAGATATTTTAGATTTTTATGATCGGTAAAGAGGTAACATTTCTCCCCGTAGAGATAATGTCTCCAAATTTTCAACACAAAGACAACTGCAACCAATTCTAGATCATGAGTAGGATAATTCATCTCATGTGGCTTGAGCTATCTCGATGCATATGCAATGACCTTGCCTTCTTGCATTAATACACATCCTAACCTGAGATACAATGCATCACTATAAATTGTATAGTCATCACCTGACTCAGGTTGGATTAGAACTAGTGCATGAGTCAAAACTTTTTTCAATTGATCGAATCTCCTTTTTTGATCCATAGTCCAAACAAACGAACCTTCCTTTCTCAATAACCTAGTTAGAGGGGCTGCTATCATAGAAAATCCCTTAACCAAACCCCTATAGTAGCCAGCAAGACCAAGAAAACTTCTTACCTCACCAACATTCTTCGGTGGATGCCAATCAAGAATGGCTTGAATCTTCTTCGGGCCACTTGGATGCCCGACACTGCTACAACGTGCCCCAGGAAGGAAACTTCAGTAATCAAAAACACACATCTTGAGAACTTGGCAAATAATTCTTCTCATAAAGGGTTTGAAGCACAATGCGGAGATGATCATGATGTTCCATTGCATCCTTGGAATAGATTAGAATGTCATCAATAAATTCTACCATGAATTTATTGTGGTAGTGTCTAAAAATCCAATTCATTAGGTCTATGAAAGATGCCGGTGCATTGGTTAGCCCAAATGGCATCACCAAGAATTCGTAGTGATTGTATCTCGTACGAAAGGCAGTTTTGGGCACATCACATTCTTTAACTCTTATTTGATAATAGCTAGACCTTAATTCGATCTTCGAAAACACAATGGCATCCTTGAGCTGATCACATTCTTTAACTCTCGTACAATTTTCTTTTGTTACAATCCACCCACGCTTGATGTTCATTAAGCCAGTCTAGACCTAGTATCACGTCAAACTCATGGATCAAAAGAGCCAACAGGTCGGCCACAAAAGGAATCCCTTGCATCCCCAAAGGGAAATTCTTACATACTAAGTTTATGGTGACATAACCACCAAGTTGATTAGTTACTGAGATTCTTGATGCTATAGGTTCACTAGTCATTCCATACTTCTTGACCAGTTCAGTACTTATAAAAGAATGAGTAGAGGCAGGGTCAATCAATGCATATAAAGAATAGGTATACAGCTCAATGTTACCTGCAATGACATTAGGCTCATATTCCTCTTCCCTACTCCTCACATAATACATCTGAGTTGGAGTCTTGGATTCTTGCTTACTCTGTGCCTTTCCAAAGCCATTAGGTCTCTCTGTAGCTCCCGACGAACCTTGTCTTGACCTCTTACCTCAGAAGGACTGAGTAGGGGATGCAATACTTGTCGGTGTAGCCATAGACTTGGTTGCACCCAAGGGACAATCACGAATGAAATCACCCTATTCACCACAATAAAAGCATGCTCCAATTTGCTTACGATAGTGACCTACTAGATGTCGTTTGTGGTAGTAATTGCAAACTTGATTATGTGTATTTTAGTTAGAGCCTCCAGTGCTTTCAACTGAGGCCGTCTTGGCAAAAGACTGGGTCACCGTTTGAGGTTTCTTGATGTTCCCAGAACGGGAAGGTTGGAAATACACATTTTGCTTGGGGCCTTGATTCTTACTCTTTTTATTCCACGTGAGAGGTCATGAATCATCCCTAAACCTCTTTTCAATCCTGCTAGTTCCACCGGATCTCAAGGTCTTCTAAGCAACTTCAATAGCCTTGATTTGGTTTACAAGGACTTAGAAGTTGGTGATGCCCAAAGCAGTGAACATAAGACGTAGCTTATTGCTAAGCCCGACAATAAACATCCTGCATTTATCTTTCTCTTTATTGATATATTTAGAACAATATCGGTAATACTTGCAAAAGTCATGAACGTACTGCTCGATAGGTCAGCCACCTTGTTTTAGATAAATGAAGATGGTGCGTCTTTCTACGAGGTAATACTCGCTAATGTACTTATTTTGGAATTCATGAAGGAAGAACTCCCAAGTGACTAATTCTTCAGGAATGATAAGAATAGTGCTCTCCCACCACAACAATGCTTCATTAGCTAGCAATGCAAAAGCACACTCCAGCTTGTTCTCATTCGAGCACTGTAGCTATTTGTTCAAGATCCTTATCATGTTGTCCAGCCAATATTCCGTAGTCTCAGGAATGTCATCATCTTGTCCAGTAAAGGTGTAGGCTCGAAGTGACGCTAGCTTATCAATAGGGGCTCGAGTATACCAGACAACAAGTGGAGCTGGTTGCACGAGTGGTTCAGCCCTCATCGAGGTCACAAATTGCTTGAACATGTCAGCCATGTTCCGATAACATTATACCTGTGCATCAGGCAATACCGGCTCAACATTCAGAGGTGGGGGATTAGGTAATTTTGGTGGGTCTCCCCCCACACTTCCTTGCCATGGGTCGAGGAGCCGGTGGCATGCTCGTGTATGTGAGCTTCATTCATTTCAGACATATCTATAACATAAAGAGATTGAATTAGTAGACAAGTCACAATATAGGCAATGTACAACTCCTAGCTCTAATACCATAAATATAACACCCTTATCCCAGCCAAGTTAAGAACCAGGTCAAAGTATGCTACCAATAGACTAAACGGTAGTCAATATGATAATTCCATACAATAGGTGATGATATTAGGCCCACCATTCAAGAATAAGCAATAAAAATTTCAATTAATCTATCACGAGTCTATGATTATACAATTAGTACGAAATTATAATATTTACAAGTTTTAGGGACTTAATCATAATTTCGGTATTTTAGTGGTCCGATTATGAAACCCATCATACTACAGTGAAATTCATCATGCAAACGGCGAACGTACAAATTTTAATACTATTCGGAGTTCATATGCCTATTCAATTAAAGCATACAATAAGCAGTGACCATTTTGTAAACAATACAAAACTGGGTGCTTTAACTTTTAACAGAATTAATTGTCAACGTACCGATACCCTTATGGCCGTATCAGTACGCTAAATCTAATTCCCAAATTCTAGATTCTAAGGTAATAGGACTGTATCGATACTGGTTGACTATGTTGACTTAGTATCGATATGCTTTGACCCTATATCGATACCATTTTTACACCCAAATTATAGTAGCCAAAATCCATACCGATACGCCTAGGCCGTATCGATACACCCCTTGTTGACCATGATTGATGTAACACCCCTACCCCGGGCTAGTAGAAATCGGCTCGGGAGCGTTACCAAGCAAGGACATGAACATTACAAGCAAACAATACAAGAATAAACAAGGCATGATCGAGGCAAGCATAAACAAGAACAAGGCATGGGCATGGATTGATAACTCATCCTTATTAGATGAGTTACTTAACTAACAAGCAACCAAGCATTTATTTCTTATCAAACAATCAAACTCACATTTGATTTCATGACACTCTAAAGCATTCGAATAGGCTACTAGATTATTTCCTTTCATGCTTTCATTACAAGTTACTACTTTCATGAATCAATTATCATTTTCAAGCCTTGATTTCCTACCACATTCGAATGATCTAAGACAAACAACCTAATTCCATTTCATTTCATTGATCATAGATGTATACATGTAATATCTCATACTTAAATTACTACCATGATTCCTTGAACATTCAATTTGCATGAATCTAGCTTTCAATCAAGGCATACTCTATACCTAACCATTCGACAATCATCATACTAATACCAAAACACATACATCATGGTATGTACACACACACAAGTGACCATATAGTTTCCAAGGCATTTGAATGGAGTACAAGCAAGCATGGTTCATCTCATACTACTTTCATTTCAAGCAAGACATGAAACATTTCATGCTATTCATTCAATCATATACATGTTCATCAAACAAGGCTTTCGAATGGCTCAAGGTAATCTAGATCAAACATTTGATCATACCATTTGTAATCTCATATATGCGCAGCAAAATTATTCCATTGCATGCAATCTAATTTCAATACAACTTGTTTCTCATTTGATAATCAAGATCATAAACATAGTAGGCCCATACAAGGACAATATATACAAGTTTCAAGTGTTCCAAAATGCATGATCAAGTTAAACTCTATACAATCTAGTGCCACCAGTCTAGGAGATATACAAAACAAGTATGAAACCATACTTAGGCAATGCTTGTGTGACTTGCTTCTAGCTGAAGGTAATAGGCTTCAAGATCAAGCTATGAACAAATCCTTTTTCCTATAGTTGGGAAGAATGAGAACGACAGTGATAATTACAAGAATGTACTTAGTGAGGTAGTAACTAAATCTAACCATTTTTTATCAAGTTATGTGTCAATTGAACAAGAATGAACCTAGCTAAGGTTTTTAAGCATTAGAGTAATCCTAGCTAAGGATTATAGCATTCGGCAAGTATAGGATACAAGAAAAAAGAATTCATACTTCAGGTTTACATATCAAGAATCAAGCACATCATGCTTACAAAACAAGTAATCAAGTAAGTCATGCTTACATGAAAACTAACATACAATTCATGGCTTTCAAGACAAGTAACATTCAATTCATGGCTTTCAAGACAAGTCACATGTGTTTTAAGATTGTTATTACATTTGTTATCATTTAAACAACCCCCTTGGTACTTAGTTTGTATAGGTAATTGAGTCTCTAACCAACTGTCCCCACAAGATGCATCGTAGTGCTGGTCAACCCTCCTACTGTCGCCAAAGACCACATACATACCCTCAATTTGTTGCCAAATAGGGGCCTTAGCCTTGAACCGTAGTCCACCCTAACACAATGAGCTCTAGACTCTAAGGCATGCCCTTCTACCTAGTCCAACTAGCTACCAAGGTTGTTCGATTATAGCCATTTATTCAAGTATTTCAAGTTCAAGATCATGTCAAGTAGCAAGTTCCTTATGCATTAGGCCCTTAGGCCAATTGAGCCATAGCTCGCATATCATGTAATTCTCATGTTTCATTTCATCAAGATGAGTTAATATATCAACCAAGTTCTTTAGCATTCGATAACATGCATCATGACACATACAAGAACAATGTCACCACTTATAAAAGCTTAGCATTCGAATTAAACATGTATTCAAGATGTGATCATATTTCATGCATTACTAGTCATTCTTCCCTTATTAAGTCAAGTCCATATTAGGTTCATTTAAGTATTACAAGAATGTAAAGTCAAGCATCCTAACATGCATAACAATCATCCAATTCCATCTTGGCAACAAGAACGTCTTCAATTCAAGGTTCAAGCAATCTATAATATGTAAAGTCAAGCATTATACCTTCTCCAAGATAAATTTGATCAAGGCTAAATCAAGAAGCTTGAATTGAAAGTGTTGCATGAAGCTTTTCTCTCTCCTTTCTCTCTCAACAATTTCGGCCAAGAAAGATGATTTTGGGAGGAAGATGACAATATTTTTGGTATTCTTTCCCCCTTAGCCATAAGTCATCCTTCTACAAGGCCTTTAATTTAATTAAATTTTACATGCAATCTTTATAGCTTTGCATGTTCACATTTCCATCCTTCTATATAAGCCTTCTAGTTTTAATTTTAACTCAATTTGGTTCTAATTTCACTTATTTGATCTTAAGAATGGCCAATGTTCTTTCTTCTTTAAATTGATTAGCTTATGTATTCAATTAGCCTATAGTTTAGATTGTGGTAACTTTCCTAGGACAATTTTAGGGTGTTAAAATTCCCCTCCCTTTAAAATAAATTCATCCTCGAATTTACCTGAATTGAATAGGTGAGGATATTGCTTCCTCATGACTTCTTCAGATTCCCAAGTTGCCTCTTCTTCCTTGTGGTTTCTCCACAAGACTTTGACAAGAGGAACAGTTTTGTTCCTGAGCTCATAACTTCACGATCAAGAATCTGGACTGGTTATTTTTCGTATGACAAGTCAGGATTCAATTCTACTTCTTCAGGCTCAAGAACATGAGATGGATCAGATCTATATCTACTGAGCATAGAGACATGGAAGACATTGTGGATCTTATCGAATTCACTATGAAGTGCCAATCGATAAGCCACTGGACCAATCCTTTCAAGGATTTTGAATGGTGTAATAAACCGAGGGCTGAGCTTTCCTTTTCTTCCAAGCCGAAAGACTTTCTTCTATGGAGATACTTTGAGGAAGACCTTGTCTCCAACATTATACTGGATGTCTCTCCTTTTTAAGTCAGCATAAGCTTTTTGCCTATCAAAAACTACATTCAATCGATCATGTATGATCTTCACTTGTTCTTCGGTTTCCCTAAGCAATTGAGGTCCTAAAACCTTGCTTTCTCCCAATTCAGACTAGCACAAGGGAGTTCTACATTTTCTTCTATATAGAGCTTCGAAGGGAGCCATCTGGATAGATGTCTGGTAGCTATTGCTGTAAGCAAACTCTACTAGGGGTAGAGATTTCTCCCAGTTCTTTCCGAAGTCTATAACACAAGCACGTAGCATATCTTCGAGCACTTGGATGATTCTTTCAGATTGTCTATTTGATTGAGGATGAAAGGCTGTACTAAGGTGCACTTTAGCTCCTAGAGCCTTTTGCAAATAATTCCAGAATTAGGAAGCAAATCTGGGGTCACGATCAGAGATTATAGCTGTAGGTACACCGTGTAATCGAATCACTTCACGGATGTATAGCTCGGCTAAGGTTTCCAAGCTCATGTTCATTCGAATAGGGATGAAGTGAGTAGACTTTGTGAATCTATCAACAATCACCCATACAACATCATTCTTTCTTGGAATGGAAGGAAGACTAGTAACGAAGTCTATTGTAATCTGATCCCATTTCCACTGAGGGAATTCGATTGGTTGGAGCAATCTAGTAGGAACTTGATGTTCGGCTTTAACTCTTTGACAAGTTAGGCACTTTGAAACAAAATCTGTGATAGCCGATTTCATGCTTGGCCACCAGTATAGTGGCTTTAGATCCTTGTACATCTTAACTGATCCTGGGTGAATCGAGAAAAAGCTTTGGTGAGCTTCTTGTAGCATCTCTTACTTTAGTTCCTCGTTGTTAGGAACACATACTCTATCCTTGAAATAGAGAAGTCTATTCGACTTGAGAGAAAATTCAGAATTAGACTCAAAGTCTAGCTTGGATATGATCTTATGAAGAGTTGGATCAATTTGTTGGATTTCTTTGATTCTCGAGATCAAGCTAGATTGATCTTGAAGTTCAGACAAGAATTTATGTACTTTGTATAAATGAAAATGAGCATTGATAGCCAAGGAAGCTACAAACAAATGGAAAAGATCATTAACAGATATTTTCGAGTAGTTACTTCCAAGACAAGAAAGATCAATTCGAATGGATTACTTGTAATCCAAGAAAGATTAAATTCGAATAAATTGTTCTAGGATTTAGATTTAAGGGTTTACCCGAGTATGGTCTGCGACTAAGGGCATCAGTAACCACGTTTGTTTTCCTCAGATGGTAGTCGATAACCAAATTGTAGTCGTTAAGCAATTCTACCCATCTCCTTTGCCTCAGATTCAAGTCTTTCTGAGTTAGAAGGTATTTGAGACTCTTGTGGTCTGTGAAAAGGTTACATTTCTCCCCGTACAGGTAATGTCTCCAAATTTTGAGAGCAAACAGGATTGCTGCCAATCCTAGATCGTTTGTAGGGTAGTTTGACTCATGTGGTTTTAGTTATCTTCAAGCATAAGCTACCGATTTTCCATCTTGCATTAAGACACATCCTAGTCCTAAATGAGATGTATCACTATAGACAGTGAATTCTTTGCCCGTTTCTGGTTGGATAAGAACCGGTGTATGAGTCAGAGCTTGTTTAAGTTGATCGAAGCTTCATTGTTGGTTTTCCAACCAAACAAACGGTGTATCTTTACGGGTTAGCTTAGTCAAGCTTGCGGCAATGGATGAAAACCCCTTGACAAAACGCCAATAATACCCAGCTAAACTGAGGAAGCTTGTGACCTCACCAACATTCCTCGGAGGTCTCCAATGCACGATGGATCAAATTTTGCTTGGGTCTACTTTAATTCCTTCTGCCGAGATGACATGGCCAAGGAACGAGACTTTCGATAGCCAAAATTCACACTTAGAGAACTTTGCAAACAATTAGCGTTCTCAGAGAGTTTGTAATACAATTCAAACGTGTTCGGAATGTTTTTCCTTATTTCGAGAATACACTAGGATGTCATCGATGAAGATGACCACAAACTTGTCAAGATAGGGCTTGAATACACGGTTCATGAGGTTCATGAAAGCAACTGGGGCATTCGTTAACCCGAATGGCATTACAAGAAATTCAAAATGGCCATATCGAGTACGAAAGGCTATCTTGGGTACATCTTCTTCTTTTACCCTCATTTGATAATATCTCGATCGAAGATCGATCTTTGAGAACACCGAAACATCATTGAGTTGATCGAAGAGATCTTCCATCATTGGGAGAGGATACTGGTTCTTGATAGTAAGCTTGTTCAATTATCTGTAATCAATACAGAGTCTCGTAGTCCCGGCTTTCTTTTTCACGAACAAGACTGGACCACCCTAAGGAGACGAGCTAGGCTGAATAAAGCCTTTGTCTTGTAGCTCTTGGAGTTGCTTTCTGAGTCCTTTCAATTCAACAGGTGCCATTAGATAGGGTGTGATGGACACCAGAGTTGTTCCATGTTGAACATCGATCCTGAACTCTACATCTCTGGTTGGAGGGAGACCAGGGAGTTCCTTGGGAAAAACATCAACAAATTCAGATACAATTGGCATACTAGGTAAGCTAAATTCAAGTTCATCTTGCATAGTCATGGCAACAAAGATTGAGGTCGGTTTCCTATCAATTAGGAGAATGGATTCCTTTCCTAAACCCTAGAGATAAAGTCTCATATTTTGGAAATCTACCCAAGCTTCATGCTTGCTTAACCAATCTAGTCCTAGCACTACATCGAATTCACAATTTGACAATACATATAAATAAATAGGAAAATGGTATGTTTCAAATGACTATAGAACATTTCTTGCAAAGGAAGTTAATGGATGTGATTCCCCCTATTGGGTTCGAAACTACGAGGCTTTGTTTTACAATTTCAGGTTTCAAATTCAACTTTATAATCAATGATGAGCATACAAATGAATGAGTGGATCCCAAGTCTATTAAAGCATAAACATAAGTCGAATTTAGCTCAACGGTACCAGCTATGACATCGAGTGATTCTTCATCCTCTTTTCCCCGGATGTGGTAGATTTGAGCAGGAGCCCGAGATTCCTGGTAAGTAGGGGCATTCGAATGGGTTCCCTTGTTCTTCCCCTGACTTCCAAACTAAGCTTGTCTGGGCCTTTGTATCGAACAGAAATAGATGAACTAGTATTTGCAGGAGTTCGATTTGGAACCTTGTTAGGATTCTAAGGACAATCCCAGATATAATGATCGGAGGCTCCACATAAGAAACATAAATTCTGTTGAGTTCTGCATTGCCTGGTTTGGTGCTTCTGACAGAACTTGCAAGTAGGATATTGAGCAGCTTTACCAGAATTCCCTATAATATCAACAACGATGATCGGGGCTGAAGGCTTGGTTACTGATTATGGTCTCGGTATGTAGTTGCTTTGACTGTCAGTGAGTCTTGTCATCATTCCTGGATCGTTTGTCTTTCCATGAGTTACCACTTTTACGTTTCTCAATGGCCTTCATCTTTGCCTCAGTTGCAATAGCCTTGTTCACTAAATTCTAGAAGTCTGTGATACCCAGGGCAGTGAATATTGGACTCAGTTCATCATTCAGTCCATCGATAAACATTCTACACTTATTAGTATCGGTCTTGATGTATTTTGACCCGTACTTACAATACTTGCAGAAATCACTCACGTACTATTCAATGGGTCAACCACCTTGCTTAAGATACAAGAAACGTTTCCGACGCTTGGCCAAGTATTGTTCACTGATATATTTCTTCCTGAATTCCTCGAGGAAGAATTTCCAAGTTACCGCTTTAGTAGGAGCAGTCAGGGTAGTGGTTTCCCACCAGCTTAAAGCTTCATCTGCCAACAGGGCTATGGCACATTCGAGCTTATACTCATCATAACAAGGTAGTTGTTCAGTTAGGATTCGAGTAGTGGCCTCAAACCAGTATCAAGCTACTTCGGGACTGGCTTTATCAGTGGCAGTAAAAGTATAAGCCCAGTGTTGAGCCAGCTTGTCAATCGGAGCTCTGTTTGGCACAACAACAGGAGGAGCAATAGGATGGTCTTGTTTCAAAGCAGTTACAAGAAGATTGAACAATTCCTTCATGCTCAGGAGACATTCATACTGCACAGGATTTATAGCAAGAGCTTCTTGTTGAGCAGCAGCTTGGACTCGGGGTTGAGTTTGTTGTTGTGGAGGATTCTGTTACATCCTCACACTACCTCCTTCATTCGATGAGCCTTCATGACTTTCATTGTCCCGGCCAAGTCTTGTTTCAGACATTTCTAGTTCAGGTTGAGCAAGAAGAGTTTAGTTTAAGCAAGGACACATGCAACTTGAAATACAACTCCTAGGTGGCACAATTAATCCCATATGATGCAAGAGAGATTCGTTTAGTCATAGAACCGACTACAAAAGCTCTGATTACCAAATAAATGTAACACCCCTACCCCGGGCTAGTAGCAAACTGGCTCCGGAGTGTTACCAAGCAAGGACATGGACGTTAAAGCAAACAATACAAGAATAAACAAGGCAAGATCAAGGCAAGCATAAACAAGAACAAGGCATGGGCATGAATTGATAACTCATCCTTATTAGATGAGTTACTTAACTAACAAGCAACCAAGTATTTATTTCTTATCAAACAAGCAAACTCACATTTGATATCAAGACATCCTAAAGCATTTGAATAGGTTCCTAGATTATTTCCATTCATGCTTTCATTACAAGTTACTACTTTCATGAATCAATTATCATTTTCAAGCCTTAATTTCCCACCACATTCGAATGATCTAAGACAAACAACCTAATTCCATTTCATTTCATTGATCCTAGATGTATACATGTAATATCCCATACTTAAATTACTAACACGATTCCTTGAACATTCAATTTGCATGAAACTAGCTTTCATTCAAGTCATACTCTATACCTAACCATTCGGCAATCATCATACTAATACCAAAACACATACATCATGGTATGTACACACACACAAGTGACCATATAGTTTCCAAGGCATTCGAATGGAGTACAAGCAAGCATGGTTCATCTCATACTACTTTCATTTCAAACAAGGCATGAAACATTTCATGCTATTCATTCAATCATATGCATGTTCATCAAACAAGGCTTTCAAATGGCTCGAGGTAATCTAGATCAAACATTTGATCATACCATTTGTAATCTCATATATGCGCAGCAAAATTATTCAATTGCATGTAATCTAAGTTCAATACAACTTGTTTCTCATTTGATAATCAAGATCATAAACATAGTAGGCCCATACAAGGACAATATATACAAGTTTCAAGTGTTCCAAAATGCATGATCAAGACTAACTCTACACAATCTAGTGCCACCAATCTAGGAGATATACAAAACAAGTATGAAACCGTACTTAGGCAATTCTTGTGTGACTTGCTTCTACCTCAAGGTAACAAGCTTCAAGATCAAGCTACGAACAAATCCTTTATCCTATAGTTGAGAAGAATAAAAACGTGAGTGATAAGTACAATAATGTACTTAGTGAGGTGTAA
This sequence comes from Hibiscus mutabilis, assembly GCA_019671005.1. Lineage (NCBI taxonomy): Eukaryota > Viridiplantae > Streptophyta > Magnoliopsida > Malvales > Malvaceae > Hibiscus > Hibiscus mutabilis. The sequence continues at coordinate 39,293,611 of CM033718.1, read as the reverse complement.
CTAAATCTAACCATTTGTTTTATCAAGTTATGTGTCAATTGAACAAGAATGAACCTAGCTAAGGTTTTCAAGCATTAGAGTAATCCTAGCTAAGGAATATAGCATTCATACAAGAAACAAGAATTCGTACTTCATGTTTTCATTTCAAGAATCAAGCACATCATGCTTACAAAACAAGTAATCAAGTCATACTTACATGACAAGTAACATACAATTCGTGGCTTTCAAGACAAGTAACATTCAATTAATGGCTTTCAAGACAAGTCACATGTGTTTTAGGATTGTTATTAGATTTATTATCATTTAAACAACCCCCTTGGTACTTAGTTTGTATAGGTAATCGAGTCTCCAACCAACTGTCGCCACAAGATGCACCGTAGTGCTGGTCAACTCTCCTACTGTCGCCAAACACCACATACATACCCTCTATTTGTCTCCAAATAGGGGCCTTACCCCTGGACCGTAGTCCACCCTGACACAATGAGCTCTAGACTCTAAGGCATGCCCTTCTACCTAGTCCAACTAGCTACCAAGGTTATTCGAATATAGCCATTTATTCAAGTATTTCAAGTTCAAGATCATGTCAAGTAGCCAGTTCATTATGCATTAGGCCCTTAGGCCAATTGAGACATAGCTCACATATCATGTAATTCTCATGTTTCATTTAATCAAGATGAGATAATATCTCAAGCATGTTCTTTAGCATTCGATCACATGCATCATGACCCATACAAGCACCAATGTTACCGCTTATACAAACTTAGCTTTCAAATTAAACATGTATTCAAGATGTGATCAAATTTCATGCATTACTAGTCATTCCTCCCTTATTAAGTCAAGTCCATATTAGGTTCATTTAAGCATTACAAGAATGTAAGCAAGCATGCATTGGTTAGGACCTAGTCATAATCCTAGAAATAACTACACTCACAATACTCCAAGCTTAGCTAGTCTTGGATCCACACTTCTTTGTTCTTGGCTTTAGGATGTTCCACTTTTTCCTCATCCACCAAGTTCAATCCTGGGAGGATGATTTTGGGAGGAAGATGACAATATTTTTGTTATTCTTTCCCCCTTAGCTGTGAGTCACCATTCTACAAGACACATGTTCTCATCAATTGAGAACATGTGTCAAGGCCTTTAATTTAATTAAATTTTACATGCAATCTTTATAGCTTTGCATATTCACATTTCCATCCTTCCATTTAAGCCTTCTAGTTTTAATTTCAAATCAATTTGGTTCTAATTTCACTTATTTGATCTTAAGAACGGCCAATGTTCTTTCTTCTTTAAATTGATTAGCTTATGTATTCAATTAGCCTATAGTTTAGATTGTGGTAACTTTCCTATGCCAATTTTAGGGTGTTACAGTTGACCATACCAAATATGCAAGGCCGTATCGATACGCCATCAACCGTACTGATACTCCCTGCCTTGTAATGATAGATTTTTGCTAGTTTTCATTCGATTTAACCCATCAACCAAGGTCCAAATGTAATGAAAATTTACCAGTAAGTTTTAAAAATTATAAAATACTAGAATGCCAAATTTCGTGTTGATCCGAATCCATTTACTATGTTTTCACCTTTTAGAGCCAAATATGCACTTTTAGTCCCTTTTAAGCCATATGAAAAGTTCATTTTAAGCCTTGTGCACTAACATCCAACAAGCACAAAATATACATACCAAAAGAGCCCTATATGACTGTTCTAGGTACTTTGCCACCCTAATAGGAGTTCATAGGTTCGGTATACATTACTTCAGTTTGCTAGTGACTTGTCCAACGATTCCACTTCCTTGATCTTCAACGGTAAATCGCTTAACCTGAAATGGATGAGATGCAATGCATTAGGCATTCTTTGCCTAGTGAGGTAGTCACAATTAAAACACAATATCAAGGAAAATGCATTCCATCTTATAACTTGACTATGACAATGCAATGATCAATAGAAACAATGCAATGAACATATTCAATAACAATGCATCGTTAATTCATCAATAACCCTTGGATCGATTCAGGATAATGGATACGCAAATTCCTATGCCTCGCCAAATCAATGAATGGTCTAGTCCCTCTGCCTCGCCAATATGACCAATATCACAACAAATCTCTTCGCATCGCCAAATCAATATAGGCCGTAGCCCTTGGAACGTAGTCCACTCGTACACTAAGCTCATGAATTCTATGGCATGCCAATTGTATCCAACGTCCTTTGATTCCAAGGTTCGGTGGCAATATAAATAATTAATGTTCAATATCAATAACCATGCTCAATGTTCTTACCGATAAACAATATTCTAGTGTCTATGTTCAATGGTAATATCAATAACAATGGCAATGTCCAATGACCAATGACCCCAATAACATCAACAATGATCATTGCTTCATTTACAATGTTTCGATAACGATAATTATGTTGACTTCAATAATCAATTACAATGGCTATATCAATAGCTATATCAATGCTCTATATCAATGTCCATACTTTCACGATTCAATGACAATGGCGATGATAATGACAATAATAATACTCAGTGACAACAACGATACCTATGTCCGATGTTCAATAACAATAACGATGGGTTTGACAATGCTTAATACTCGATGCGATAACTTACCAATGCTTACCATAATGTATGATAAGTAGTTCCATTCAATAATCCTTAACAACAGAGTTAGCAATGACAAATCTATTAACGATGAAGTCGGGAAAGGTACCTAGCCTAATCCCGAGACTCCAACTACACTCACCTTGATATTCTGAAGCTTTCAAGGCTCTCGGATAGCAATCCCTTGTTCCTAGCTTTGTTTGGTGACGGTGGATGATCTCTACCATCTTCTTGAGCTAGGTAAAAACAATAGGATTCGGTTAGATTCAATATTACAATACCAAAATCAATATAACGATATCAAAATCAATATCGAGGCTTAAAATAGCTATTAGCTATCAAACTCCATGGATAGCCAAACCCTAGCTTGTGATTAAGCTTGTTATATCCATGGAATTCAATGGTTGTTTGGGGTTTTTAGCTTACCCGATCACCTGCAATGATTCGATAACAATAAATCGAAGAAAATCAAGCTCCAATAGAGGTGCTTGCTTAGGCAGGAGATGATAGCTTGGTGAGATGCTTGCTTTGAGAGGTTTCGGGTAAGCTTCTAAACTTGGCTATTCACATGTTTTATGGGATTAGCTTTCCTTCACATGAAGGAAAGTCACCAGAATTCCCCGCGTGAATTAGTTAATAATTGAGGATGGGCTAATTGCAAGATTAGTCCCTCAACTCTCGGTAGACTGTACTTTTATCTCCCAACTTTTAATTCTTACAATTTAGCCATTAAAAGGTTTCCTATACTTCTAATAAGGTCCTTAAACAATAATTTAACTCAATTAGAGTCCACTACCGATACAATTGACCTTATGGTCAATATCAATACAATATTTGAACATTTATAATATAGGGTTTCTGATTGCCGAAGCCCAATTCTGCCTAGGCCGGATTTTGGGGTGTTACATGTATAACATGTAAGCATGTTTGAATGGCATATACACATCATTAACATATAAAACCCATTATTAACATCAACAAATAGCAATTTCATGTATCTAATGCACAACACGTATTCTTCATTTTCCCCTTGGACATAGCAACCAATGGATACGTGGATTCCCCTGTACGCCACGCATATCAGATATAGGCCTTAGCCTTGAGCCGTAGATTTGGAGTCTCTTACACAATCCAACCTTTTCTCCCCACATATAGGTTGTAGCCCGGACCGTAGTCCAATCCCTTGCAGAGTGAGATCAAATAACCCTATGGCATACAAATTGTATCCAAAGTCCACAAGTGTCCAAGGTTACTCATATCACCATGAAGCTTACCTTTGTGCCCTTATACCATATCATATCGGATTGCAAATTGAGCCTTGGCTCTAAATCACATATTATGTCATTCATACATATATCAATTTCCACATGTACGGGTGATTTTAGTTGATGAGGGGATAATCGCAAGATTAGTCCCTGAACTCTTTACTCTTCATGATTCCACCCTAAAGCTTTTGATTTCTATATTTTAGTCCCTAAAAGGTTCTCAATGTATTCAATAACGTCCTTAAACAACAATCTGGCTCAATTAGAGTCCACTATCAAACAATTGACCGTATGGTCAAAGTTAATACAATATTTGGACCTTTTTGGAGTAGGGCTTCCGATCTGAGGAGCCCAACTCCGACTAGACCGATTTTTAGGATGTTAAAAGAGTGATTAATTAATTTAATTTGATTTAGGATTGGATAAAACTTTAGTTTTTGGGCTTTTTAGGACAATTTAGGCTAATTTGATTTAATTAATCTAAAGCATGCCCTCAGCTTATTGCGATTAATCTTTAAATTAATTAAATTAGATTTAGGATTAGATTTTCAAAGCCATAGTTAGATTTAAGGTTCGAGGTAAATAAACATCTTTTGTTCCTCTTCGATTTACTTTCTCATTAAATCGGCTTCGGTAGGGAGTGTAGCCAACATTTCTTCAACAAACCCCCTATTATCCATATCCGACTTAGAAATATTGTTGTTGACGAGGTTGAACCACCATACTTCATACTTGGGGGTGACCTCGTATGGAGCACTCATGATCCTAACTCATCTCGTGTTGTTCCAATCTCAAGAAACATTGTAGACCATCCCCTTGTAGCCTTTTTCAATCTCGTAGTCCATGTGGAACACGTTCAATTCGCTTGTGGCTGGTACAAACTGCTTAGAACCATATTGCCTCAAAACCAAAAAGGGTGCGTAAGCTGTATGCCCCCAATGACTGAGTAAAGGTATCAAGAGTACTCCCCACATATATAAAGGATATTCCTCGCCGATAGCCACAAAGCTCTTCAAACTATGTCCTTGTCCTTTAGATGATGAAAAACATCTATCCAAACTTCGTTGGATCTCCCGATCGGCCAATACCTTTTTTGTATGAACTCCTATAATAGTGAGAATTTTCCATCAAAAATAGGTCTTGAGAAATGAACATCCAACCAAAAGTGACTGTAAAGCCAAACGGTCAAAAGTTGGGGGCATCCTCGGAAACAACCCCTCTGTGCCCTCTACCAAAACCTCAAATACCAAAAAGTTTCTGCCAAAATCACGGGTACCATATTGGTCCCTCCACCCAAGCGATCGAATAAATCCAATACTGACGAGTTGATAAGTCACAAGGCCTTAGGAAATGACATTAACCAATAGATCAAAAGTGCAAAAAGGTCCCGCTGAACTCTACCTAGGGATGTACTGAAGCTAAGACCAGAGTTCCTTCCCACTTGAGATACACTCTCTTGTTCCAAGTTGTAACCTAATTGTCTAGCCAATACGACAAAGCATCTGATAACCTACCAAGCTTAGCCCGGAAGGATTTGTTCTTACTTGGTTTTTAGTAGACAAGGTTCTCGTTAATTTTTTTTTGCAATTTATGAGGGTTCGGTATTCTTCAATAATCGGGGTCATATTGACGTTGCCAACTGTGAAACTACTGTACACTAAATTCCAAAACCTCACCAAGGCTTGAAGTAGGTTGCACCACTAGACAACAGGTGGAGTAGGTTGCGCCACTGTTTGAGCCCTCATCGATGTCATGAATTGCATGAACATGTCGTCCATGTTCTGGTAACACTCAGCCTAAGCATTAGGCAACTATGGTTTGACATTCTAAGGTAGGGGATTAGGTGGATTCAGTGGGTCTCCCCCTAACTTCCTCGCTATGGGTCGAGCAGCCGATAGCAGTATCATTGATGTGGGCTTGGTTAGTCTCAGACATATCTATAACATAAAGAGATCGGATTAGTCAACAAGTCACAATATACATAATATCCAACTCCTAGGTGGCAAAGTAACACAATAACAATGCAATAAGCTTCAGTTTTGTCTTAGAATCGACTAAACTCTAGCTTTGATACTACAAATATAACATCCCCTTCTCGGCCTCGTTGAGGACCAGGTTGGAGCGTGCTACTGTTGAACGATACGATGATCGGTGCTATAAAATTTCAATCAATGACAAAACATTCAATCAATATTATACTCTTTAATCTTTAATCACGTTGACTTCGTATCGATACGCCTTGAACCCGTATCGATACCATTTTTACAACCAAATTCCAGTAGCCAAAATTCGTATCGATACACCAAAGCAGTGTCGATACACCTCTTTTTAAGCTGAATATACCAGCAAGCTTTAAACACTATAAACTACCAGCATGTCGAGTTTCATATTCAATCGAATCTGTTTACTAGGTTTTTACCTTTTAGAGCAAAATATGCCATTTTAGTCACTTCTAGCATCACATAAAAGTCAATTTAGGACCATTTAAGCTTATACAAGCATAGGCAATATACGCACATCAAAGACCATAAGTGACTAGTTCAACTACTTTTCCACCATTCTAGGAGTTTATAAGTTCGATATTCATTACTTTAACTTGCTAGTGACTCGTTAAACCTCTAACTTCTTCGATCTCAATCCAACAACTTGATCAACCTAAATTGCATGAGATGAAATGCATTAGGCATACTTTGCCTAGTGAGGTACTCATAAACAACGTCGATAGCAATGTTATGCATTTTCATCCTTACAAAATCAATAACTATACAAAGGATCAATAATAACAATGCAATGATCATGTTCAATAGGAATAATATCATATTTTTGCAATAACCCTTAATCGATTTGGAATAATGGATACGCAAATTCCTACGCCTCGCCATATAAATGAATGGTCTAGTCCCTCTACGTCACCAATATGACCAACATCACAACATATCCATCCGCCTCGCTAAATCAATATGGACGTAGCCCTAGGACCGTAGTCCACCCATACACTGAGCTCGTGAATTCTATGGCATGCCAATTTTATCCAATGTCCACTCGAATCCAAGGTCCGGTGATTGAAACAGTATTCAATATATTCAATGATTCATTAGCAATGGTGAAAGTCCAATGATCAATATCCAATGATATGATGACAATGATCAATATTCTATAGTTCAATGGCAATATTCAGTGCTTCATGGTTCGATGGCAATGTTTAACAATCCCAATTACAATACCAATGACCGATGGTACATTTTAATGTTTTGATGACAATAACAATGGGAATATCGATGCTTGTATAATCATGATTATAATAGTGGCAATAACAATGCTCTATGAACAATATTCTATATTTCCATGACTCAATGAAAATGGCAATGGCAATATCGATATTTGATATCCAATGTTATACTTACCGATACTTAGCAATGTACTCCCTAAATGGTTCGAGGTAATATCCCTTAACAATTAAGGTTAGCAATGTTAAATTTGATAACAATGAAATCGGGAAAGGCACCTAACCTTGTCCCGTGACTACGACTACACTGACCTCGACAATCTGAAGCTTTAAAGGCTCTTGGATAGTAATCCCTTGCTCCTAGCTTTCGGTGGTGATGGTGGGTGATTTCTCTCTACTTTTCGAGCTAGGTAAACAACAGGAATTGATTAGAATTAGCTATACGATATTGGAATCAATGCAACAAATCAAAATTAATACCTAAATTCGATATAGCCAATAGCTATGAAATTTCTATGGATTAAAGCTTTGAAATACCTAAGTTACCATAGATGGCCAAACCCTAACATGATATTAAGCTCAATATATCCATGGATTTTAATAATATATTAGGGATTACAACTTAACTGATCTATATCTATGTAAAACATTCGATAAATCGAAGAAAACTAAGCTTGAATTCGGTGTCCAATGGAGGTGCTTGCTTGTTCAAGTGGGAGGTTGAAGATGAGAAAGATGAGAGGTGGTTGCTTGGTTTCCCAATCTGGTAAGTGTAGCTTTCCCATGTCTTTTCCCTTTTTACTACTTGACCGAAGGCTTTCCTTCACTTGAAGGAAAGTTTTCGAATCACTCCACGTATGGGTGATTTTAATCGTGGAGGGGCTAATCACATGATTAGTCCCTCAACTCTTGACTCTTCATGGTTCCACCCCAGAGATTTTGATTTCTATATTTTAGTCACTAAAAGGTTCGTAATGTATTCAATAAGGCCCTTAAAAAATAATTTGACTCAATTAGAGCACACTATCAAACAATTGACCTTATTGTCAAAGTTAATACAATATTTGGACCTTTTCGGTGTAGGGTTCCGATCAACTTAACCCAATTTTGACTAGACCGGTTTTTGGGATGTTACAACTCTCCCTCTTAAGAAAAATTTGTCCTCAATTTTTTACCTGAACTGAAGAGATGAGGGTATTGCTTTTTCATTGTCTCTTCAGGTTCCCAAGTAGCTTCTTCAATGGAAAGGCTCCTTCAGAGAACTTTGATTAACGGTACAGATTTGTTGTGAAGCCTCTTGACTTCTTTGGCAAGAATTTGGACTGGTTCTTCTTTATAGGAGAGATTGGGCTGAATCTCAACTGACTGAGGCTTGATGACGTGTGAAAGGTCAGATCGATACTTATGGAGCATTGATAAAAGGAACATATCATGGATTTTGCTTAATTCTGAGGTCAAAAATGACCGATAGGCCATAGGGCCAATTCTTTCAATAACCTCGAAAGGTCTAATGAACCAGGGACTCAACTTCCCCTTATTTCCAAACCTCAAAACTTTCTTCCATGGTGATACTTTAACGATGGCTTTCTCGCTATCTGTTTATTGAACGTCATTTCGCTTAAGATTAGTGTAGGCCTTTTTTCAGCCGAAGGTAGCTTTCAAGCGATCGTGGATAATGATGACCTGTTATTTGGTTTTCTGATGTATATCAGGGCCTAACAATTTGCCTTCGCCGAGTTTAGACCAACACAATGGAGTTCGACAACGTCTACCATACAATTCCTCGTATGGTGCCATCTGGATAGAAGTTTGGTAGCTATTGTTGTAGCCAAATTCAATGAAGGGTAATGATCTCTCCCATGATCTGCCAAAGTAAATAATACTTCCTCGTAGCATGTCTTCCAAGATCTATAGAGAAAGATTTGATATCGGTATGCTTTATCGATGGTTCTAAGGAAGAAGTTTTCAAGGGTTACTTGGATTACCCTTTTTGATTGGCCATCAGACTGGGGGTGAAAGGCGGTGCTAAGTTTGACTCTAGTACCTAGAACTCCTTGCAACGTTCTCCAAAATTGAGAAGCAAACTGTGGATCTCGATAGAAGATGATAGATTGCGGCACTCCATGGAGTCGAATAACTTCCTTGCTGTACAAGTTAGCTAACTTTGGAAGGTCGTAGTCCATTCTAACTTGTAAGAAATATGCTGACTTGGTAGGACGGTCTATAATGACCCAAATGGCATCGTGTTTAGCAGGATTCAAAGGTAGACCACTGACAAAGTCCATAGTGATATTCTCCCACTTCCATTGTGGTAGATCGATGGGTTGCAATAATCCGGTAGGGACACGATGTTCAGCATTAACAAGTTGACAAGTGAGACACTTAGACATGAAGTCAATTATGGCTTGCTTCATGCCTGGACACCAATATAGTTCGTGGAGGTCTTTATACATCTTCACAGACCCTAGATGAATAGAGAACGAACTTGAATGGGCTTCTTTTAGTATATCATTACGAAGTGATTCATCATCTGGTATACAGACCCGATCACGAAAGCATAAAAGTCCTTCAGAATTGATTATGAAGTCTAGATTATCTTGAAACTTAGAGGCAATGGATTGGTGTTAGAAGTCTTGATCTTGCAATGTCTTGATTCTAGAAACAAAGTAGACTGAACTTGAAGTTCGGTTACGAAACAATGATGCTTATGAAGTCGAAAATGTGCATTAATAGTTCGAGGAGCAAGCGAAGGTTTGCGACTGAGAGCATCAGCTATAATATTGGCCTTGCCCAGATGGTAATCTATGACAAGGTCATAGTCTTTAAGGAGTTCCATATATCTCCGTTGCCAGAGGTTTAGCTCTTTCTGAGTGAAAAGGTTTTTGAGGCTCTTGTGATCAGTGAAAAGATAGCATTTCTCTCCGTAGAGATAATGCCTCCAGATTTTCAACACAAAAAACAACCGCGGCCAATTCTAGATCATGAGTAGGGTAATTCATCTCATGTGGCTTAAGTTGCACCACTGTTTGAGCCCTCATCGATGTCATGAATTGCTTGAAAATGTCGATATTCTTTAATAGTCGGGGTCATATCGACGTTGCCAACTGTGAAACAACTGTACGCTAAATTCCAAAACCTCACGAAGGCTTGAAGTAGGTTGCACCACTAGACAACAGGTGGAGTAGGTTGCACCACTGTCTGAGCTCTCATCGATGTCATGAATTGCTTGAACATGTCGGCCATGTTCCAGTAACACTCAGCCTGAGCATTTGGCAACTCCGGCTTGACGTTCTAAGGTAGGGGATTAGGTGGATTTAGTTAGTCCCCCTTACTTCCTCGCCATGGGTTGAGCAGCCAGTAGCAGGATCATTGATGTGGGCTTGGTTAGTCTCAAACATATCTATAACATAAAGAGATCTGATTAGTCAACAAGTCACAATATACATACTATCCAACTCCTAGGTGGCAAAGTAACACAATAACAATGCAATAAGCTTCGGTTTAGTCTTAGAATCGACTAAAATCTAGCTTTGATACTACAAATATAACACCCTCTTCTCGACCTCGGCAATTTTGGGAGCAGTCGCCACGGCAGCACATGCCTCGACAATACCCTGGTGCGCGGATTTAGTTAATTTCCTTGTTTGTGGTATTTTACCTTATGGCATTACTCACCAAGGGAAGAAGCGGTTCTGCCATGATGCTAAGCATTACTTTTGGGATGAGCCTCTTTTATTTAAACAATGTGCAGATCAGGTTATACGCCGATGTGTCCCTGAAGAAGAGCAACAAAATGTACTCCGGCAATGCCATTCTTCACCCTATGGAGGACATTTTGGAGGAACTCGTACCGCGGCCAAAGTTTTGCAATCCGGTTTGTATTGGCCAACATTGTACAAAGATGCCCAAGACTTTTACAAGCAATGTGATCGTTGCCAGAGGACGGGCAATATCTGTAGACGACATGAGATGCCACTCCAGAACATCATCGAGGTGGAATTGTTCGATGTGTGGGGGATCGATTTTATGGGACCTTTCCCATCTTCATTCGGAAACCTCTACATTCTACTTGTCGTCGACTATGTGTCTAAATGGGTGGAGGCAGCTGCAGTTCCCAACAACGATTCCAAGACCGTGCAACGATTCCTGCAGAAAAACATATTTACACGGTTTGGGATGCCGAGAGCAATTATCAGTGACGAAGGCAAGCATTTTGACAACAGACTAATTGCCAAGATGTTGCAACGCTTCGGCATATCACACAAGATCGCCACGACATATCATCCACAAACCCACGGGCAAGCAAAAATTTCCAACCGGGAATTGAAGGGAATACTCGAGAAAGTCGTAAATCCCTCAAGGAAGGATTGGTCATTAAGACTAGATGATGCACTTTGGGCATATCGCACTGCATTCAAAACACCCTTAGGTATGTCCCCCTTCCGACTTGTCTATGGCAAAACAAGCCATCTACCGGTGGAAATCGAGCACAAGGCGTACTGGGCAATCAATACCGTGAATATGGATTGGGAAAGTGCCAGACAAAAGCGTTTGATGGATCTCAATGAGAAAGAATAATTCTGTGCACTCGTCTATAACAATGCACGAATCTACAAGGAGAAAACAAAGCGATGGCACGACAAGAAACTATTGCCACGGCAATTCACTCCAGGGCAACTAGTTCTCCTATTCAATTCTCGGCTAAAACTTTTCTCGGGAAAGCTGAAATCAAGATGGTCGGTACCATTCGAAGTCGTCAAACCATTCTCCCATGGTGCTGTGATAATCAAGTCCATCTCTGACAACCATGAATTCAAAGTTAATGGACAAAGATTGAAGCACTACAATGGTGCCCATGTGGAACGTAACAAAGAAGTGGTCAACTTAGGAGATGCATGAGCATGCTCTCCATTCAATATTTTCTTTTTATTTTTATTTTCATTTTTATTTTTAGGAGATATTTTATTTTTCTTCATTATCTTTAGTTTTCAGGTTTTCTTTGTTTTCTTTTTCACAACAAGACTCACAACTACTATGCTAAGGAAATTTACTGCCGAGATCCTTGCCCCGGCAACCAATGAAGAAGATGCCTCGGCAACCTACATCGTGCCTGCACAAGCTGATGCCACGGCGACCAAAGCTAAAGGCATCCCGGGAACAAGAAAACAACTATCGCGTTCAAGCAAGAAAATCAAGACACCGACCAAAAGGAAACTAATCATCTACGATGATGAACTCTCGAAGTAAGTCCTCGTATGCATTTTTATTTTTATTTTTTCATTATTTTTATACATGCATTGAGGACAATGCCTCACTCGAGTTTGGGGGGATTGGTATTAGTAGTTACCATGTTTAGTTACATTCATCTTAAGTATTACATTTAGGCTACATAAATTGCTTGCCATGCCTTTAGTTGAAACAAGAATTGCTTAGATTTGATGAATATTCGATGATGACTTTGCCAATGCACTTAATTGATAGAATTTTTATTCTAGGATAACCATGGAAAAACTAAGAATTTCACTATGATGCTAAATTTGATGAAACACTGTTGTGGTTTGATTGATTTAAGGAATTCTAGTGAACTTAGGTTGATAATTTACAAATTGGGGGATTAGAATAAAAATTGGATGAATGCTAGAGGTGCCCGAAACCGGCTCTAGTCGAATAAATTAACTTAAGAAAACTTAAAACACAACACTAGAGGTGCCCAAAACTGGCTCTAGTTAAAACATGTTAAAAAGAACCCAATGAAGTAATTTGAAAACCTCTTGTTTGCATAGAATCTGAAAAATCAACTTGCACACAACTCCGCACACACTCACAAGCATTATAGTTTGATTCCGAGTAACTCCTCAATTTTCTAAAAAATAAAAAGCCAATCATACTTTGTGTCCCGGTTCAGAGAATTGAAATCAAGTTCAAAGCTAAGTTTGTGAAAATTGAAGTCTTGGCAGGTAATTATGAGTTTGCATTGCTTGAGGACAAGCAATAGTTCGAGTTTGGGGGTGTGATAAGTATTCAAAAGTACTATTTTTCTTACCCTTTTTACTCATATTATTGTTAGACTTAGGCTCATATTAGTTGCATAATTAGCTATTCATGCATGAATCCATGTTTCCTTCCATCGTTGAGCTTGATAACATAACTTGGTAGTTTTCGTGGGAAAATATGCTGCTTTGGTGTGTTTTGTGTGTATGTGCAGGATCACTTGCCAAAGCAAGGCTAGAGCTAGTTTCCAGGGCAATACATGAAGGATATGCCGAGCTAGTTGCCAGGGCAATGCATGAAGGAGACGCCGAGCCAGTTGCCATGGCAATTGTCGACAAGAGCAAAGGTGATATGGTAGTCAAAATTGATGACTATACAAGCCCAAGATGACGTGAAGCAAAGCCCAAACCCAAAGGAATTTGATTGCCATGCAGAGATTAAAGAATAATTAAATTCCAAGAAGATAGGAGAAGTTCTAGTAGGAATACAATTATAATAAAGAATTATATTCTTTAAAGATAATTTAATTCCAACTTAAACTCCTCCTCAAAGAAGGACTTTGGCCTAGCCCTATAAATAAGATGGAGATTTCGACAAGAGATAGAGAGCAAAATAGGGGAATTTCGACAAGTCCAAGGAGGGCAAGAGGAGAGAATTTTCGACAAGAATCTAGGGCAAGGAGGATTTCGACAAGCCTCCTCCTTCATCCTTTTCTTTCTTGTTCGATTGGGTTCATGCTAGGGATTATTTATCTTGTGTTTCTTTGGAACCTAGCCATGAACTAAATCTACTTGGCTATGGTTATTGTGTTTTGTGGTTGTGAGAAACTATTGGTTTTTGTTTAGGTAATAAGAGTTTGCACTTTTCTATTCAAGGTTTATTCATTCTTGGTTCTTATTCTTGTTTGCGAGTGAATTGGGAGAGGATCTCGTGATTTCATCTATTTATCTAATATCATGAGAGTTAGATTCAAGAAACGAATGAATATGATCTTTATTCAATCTAGTGATGGTGAAGATTAATTCGGCATAGGAATAAGTTAAGAATTTCAACGGCTAAGAGGAGCGCAAGATTGGTTGTTGTTCACCCTTGATTCACGCATGGATGTATTATCAAGGCATGAACAAGTAGCTAGAGTTTCGACTTAGGGATAAGAAGAAACCATTGAAGAAAGCTCTGCCGAACCTTGAAGGTTGCTGCCCAGTTGCCCAAGTAGTTGCCCAGGCAACCATCGATTAGTTGCCAAGGCAACCCCGTTGTGCAAGTTGCCACGGTAATTGAGTTGCCCGTGCACTCTTTTACCAAGACGATCCAATCGGCTATCACACCTCAACTCACGCTAACCTGGCCTATCTCTCTCTCATTTGATCTCATTCATTCTTTTACTTTATTGCTTTCTAGATTAGTTATTAGTTAAAACTCCTATAATCCTATATTTGTGTTTTTACTTTTTAGAGTGCAAGAGACTAGATTCTTGAAGTGGCACCAATCCCTGTGGAGACGATATCTTTTATACTATAACTTGCGACGTGTATACTTGCACATTTGCGTAGCACTTATTACGCGCAACAACCGTCTCACCAAAGGAACTTGTCACTTGCATACCCACATCAGGATATTCTATTGGTATATCAAACAACTATGCATGCTCGTGCAAGATATAAGAATGCGTGGAACCAGAATCAATCAAAGAAAGTAATGACAATGATTGCAAAGTAAAGGTACCTGCGATCACATCCGTGTCATTCCTTCCCTCACAGTGTGCATACACCCTAGCCAGTCTACCTTCCTCAGGCTGACATTCTCCAACATGACGCCTACCACAACGACCACACTCAGATGCTCGAACACCAACATTCTGGCCTTGCGGACCGTAACCCATACTACCAACTCCACCACGCCTTTGATCCGAAAAAAGTCTTTCTTCTCGCTGCCTCTTACCACGATCATTACCACCACCAAAATCAGCAACTCTCTTCCCTATACTAGAATTCCCTGGGTGAGAGACCAAACCCATACTTTGTTCAATGTCCTTGGCACGACTGACCAAGAGATCGAAATCTGAATACTCAGAAGCTAGCATTTATGTTTTCACTTCCTTTACCAAGCCATAACGGAAACAATCACATCTCTTTTGCTTATCGGAACCAATTCAGGAGCGTACTGGCTCAACCGAACAAACTGACCCTCGTACTCGAAAACAGACATATTGCCTTGCACCAATGCCATAAACTCACATTTTTTTTCATCTTGATAACAAACACCCAAATATTTCTTTCGAAAAGCAACTCCGAAGAACTCCCATGTCACATTCTCGGGTGCCATCCCCGCAATAGTGGTAGTCCACTACGGATAAGCATCACCCTGGAGCAAAGATACCACACAACCTAGCTTACGCTCATCCATGTACTCCATCTGACCAAGGATCCTTTCGGTACTCGTAAACCATGCCTCGTTATCCTCTAGAGATAAACCTCTAAACTCAGTACCACCCAAACTGCTCAAATGTTCCAAAGGTAAACCAAGGTTAGCCGCAGGCTGTGGCACAACAGCATGCATACCCGCTATTGTAGCTTGAAAAGCTCTCGTGATAGCCTGAACCAAATATGTTGCATCACCCATAACCTGCCCTTGAGCTCTCTGAGGTCCAGCACCTCCCGCACCAGTTCCAGCTCTGGCTCTCTCACCACCAGTTAGAGGAGGAGGTGGGGCGGTATAACATCCTCATTACGCTCATCTTCTATCACATTACGTACATTTAGTACAAGCTCTTGTCTCGTTCCCATAATGAAACAATATGAATCTTTAGCATATAAAATGCAACAATGAAACAGTCAGGCCAACAAGTAGCAAGGATCCAAGATGCTCAATTTTGAAAACAATCTATTTACATCAATAGTAATAATGGCAATGGTTACCCCAATCTCACCCTAAATCATCATTTAACATATCAACAACATGTTATCAAACACCCTGCAGAGCAAACATCATGGAATCAACCATCTTACCTCCTACATTTTTTGTAAACCTAGCTCTGATACTAACAAATGTAACCCCCTTGACCTGGTCTAATCGCAAGATCGAATCGAGCGAGTCACACGGGGAATATTGGAGTAGAACCTGAAAGTTTCACTTCAATAAACAACCTTCTTTCTCTTTAACTTTTCTTGATGAAACTTATTTAACCTAAGCGTGAGAGAAAGCAGCGGGCAAAATCTCCACTCGTGCCAAAACGATATTTGAATGTCCCGTTACGTGAACTAGGGACCAAATTGTAAAACTATACAAAAACAAGGTCCTTTTACCAAATTGATATTATCTATATGTAGTTAATCAGTTTACAAACATTCTGGAACTAAAACGTAAAGAACGAAAACTTTAGAAGATGCTTTTAACCAACATTAACTAACAGGGTATCGATACGCTTGACCACGGTATCGATACGGTCCTTTGTATTTTCAAACCCAAAATTCCAGTAGCGTAAAACTGTATCGATACGGTCTCGAGTATCTATACATTTGGCTAATTTCTTCTTACACCGTATCGATACGATTCTCACAGTATCGATACCCCATGCCTATTTCAGCTATACGGTATCAATATGGTAACCCAAGTATCGGTACGTCTGGCTTGTAATGTTTTTTTTGTTCGATAAACAATCTGTAAACCACTTTTAAACCCCTAGGCATGCTCCTAGCACATAACAAACAAGTTTAAGGATAAATCCACATCATTTTGCAACAGAAACATCAACCATATACGCCATCATAGTCCAAATGAAATCTAGAGGCATGCACCCTAACAAGGCAACCATAAAGACCTCTAAAATGCAAACCAGTAAAAAACCAGCATATAAACGCCATTTACAACTCATATAG
Organism: Hibiscus mutabilis; assembly: GCA_019671005.1. NCBI lineage: Eukaryota > Viridiplantae > Streptophyta > Magnoliopsida > Malvales > Malvaceae > Hibiscus > Hibiscus mutabilis. The sequence goes on along the minus strand of CM033718.1, from coordinate 39,276,641 downwards.
GCACTATACAATTGTGCCAAAACCAGGGAGTTCACAATATATGCTCCCAAAGCCAAACTTATTACTATTGAAATGTAAAACCATACTTGAGGTATGAGCAACGCTTGGACTCCTTCGCTTGCTACCTTGCTGCCCAATCTCTCTACTTATTGCATTGTTAGGAAATAGAGCGTAAGTAATAAGCTTAGTGAGGGCTGGACAAAAAACAAAACCACTAACAATGCATTTCCAAAAACCATTTCTCAACAAATGATTTCTCATTGTGCTCATAACGTGGCTCATGCTTTAAAACACATTAAAGCAAAATCATCTATCTCATAACACATCTATCATGAAGGCTCATGTTTTAAACCAAAGCAAATCCCAATGCAAGCTTCACATGCTTAAGCTTTCCACACATCTCAGGATATAATCTCGTGTATAAATCTCATATAAAATTTCATTTCAAACCATGATACATGTAAACTCATATATTAGCATTCAAGTGACCAGGATGGTTGCTTCGCCATCCCAATACACAAGGAGCTTGTTGCACTCTCCTTAAATAAACACATCGGATATGTGGATACTCTTTGATGGAGCTTGTTGCGCTCTCCACCAATACTTATGGAGCTTGATGCTCTCTCTATAAGGTGGATCTCATGGTGCTTGCTTCTCTCACCATTTAAGGATCCCGTGGTGCTTGCTGCTCTCACCACAATATACTTCGATACCCTCAACACAATAGTTGATCAGCTATTGTGGAGCCGGAGGCCACACGAACATGCGAACTACATTTTATTGTGCACTCTCATCATATTGGCCAACCAATTATATCCGATTATAATAAGCATCATCACTTCCCAATATATACTTTAAAACCATGTTAACCTACTATTTTCCGATGCATCAACATAAACCATAACATATCCCATTTAAAATCACAATCAATGCATAACATTATCTCATCAAGATGTAACCTCTTGAAAACCATAAATCAAACTCATGAGATAACATGAATCATTTCTCAATTCATAAAAACATGTATAACAGTAGGTAACAAAATCATTTCCAAAACATGAGCATGATTAACCAAAACAATGGGAATAACCAAGAAATGAGAATGAAACATCACATACTTACTTCCGAGCTTAGATTAGCATTTCAAGCTTAATCTAAACCCCCAAACCTTACTTTTAAACCTTTGAAAAGCTTTAAAACCAATGCCACTCACCAACTACACCTCACTCGCCTTGTCGATGCGTTCATAAAACCTTATGAAGCTAACGAATCAACATCCCCTACTTCTTACCAATGTAATACAGAGGATTAATGCACTTTTTTGCATCAAAACCTCCAGTAACACACAACAACACTTCTGCCTCAACATAAACAAGCTTTTGTGTAACAAAATAACCGAAAACATCGACAAAATCTTACTAACTAATCTCCAGCCATTACCCAACGAGACTAGCAACAAAACAACATCAACATACATCCAAAAACACATCATCGACACCCTATTATCAACAGCCATCAATTAACCACAAACAAGCCATAACCTCAAAGATATCAACATCAAAACTTAACACTCTACTTAGTTTCAGGATTCCATTGATAAATCACTTATTCAACATGTTACTCATCCAAGATATCAAAAATCTCAATCATAAAACCCAGCATTAACAGATCATAGCAAATCTTTACAAAATCCATCAATTAACATCATTTAAACCAATTTTCCATAATCATATTATCAAAACCCGTTAGAAATCAATCATAAAAGATTAAGAACTTGGGAATTTCAGTAATGAACCTTTCATAAGAGGAGGATAACAAAATCTTACCTCTAATGATGACTTTCCCTTTCAATTGAGAATATTTACATGAGAAAACAAAGATAAAACAACAAAGTTTTGTTAAAAAATACATTAAGAAACCATTTGAGATTAAAAAGATAAATCAAATATGGTTTTTACCTCAAATATTTGAAATAAAATGAATGTTTGGCTGGAGAGAATTTGAGAGAAAATGGAAGAGAGAAAAGGTAGTTACGTAAAATGTGTTTTGGAAAATAAACTGAGTAATTAATTTTCTCCACATGTTTTATTTAATTAAAACCATTTAAAAGTCAGTCAATTAGAAAGGAAAAGCCTTAATTAGACTCTTGATCAACGGTTCTTAAAGATTCAAAGTTTTGATCTTTTACGATTTAGTCACTAAAAATAGTTTTTCACATTTTACATTTTGGTCACTAGTCCAAAAATGACAAACTCCCAAATCACCTTCTCCAAAATTGGTTTCACTATAATCACATATATATTAAATAAGGATTATAAAATATTTTTCCATATTTTATTTTGATGAAAAACCACTTTTACCAAATTAATCCCGAAACTAGTCCAAACCGCTAAAATCGGTTCAACCGAACCCTCAAGCCAATCCGGCGAACATCTAGGCCCAAATTCAGGGCGTTACGCTGGATCTTTCAGCTTTGGTGGGAATCAGTTTAGGATCATGGCACTGCATCCCTCAGTGAGAGTGACAGTTTCAAAGTCTCACAATTGTCTCTTTTTGGACAGAATGTCCTTCATGAATTTTACATAGTTGGGCATTTGCTCGAGGGCTTCTACCAATGGAATGTTAATTTGCAACTGCTTAAGAACTTCCAAAAAGTGTTTAAACTGCTGGTCATGTTTGTGCTTTTGAAGTCTTGTTGGAAATGGTGGCGGTGGATAAACATATGTTGGCGCTGCCGGCTTTGCCAAGGCAGTGCTGGCATCTGTTTTGGCATCAGTATGTTGTTTAGCCTCTATCTGTTTGTCATAAATGTTGGCATCATTGTTGGAATCGATTCTGGCACTGGTACTAGCATCATCTGTTTTAATTTCCTCTTTCTCAGCTTTTCTAGTCTTGTCTGTCGGCACTAGTTTTTTACTTTGGCAGTTAATTGGCTGCCATCTCTGCCTCGCACTACTTACCACTTCGAAGGGTTATGGCCTTGCATTGCTCATTGTCTTTGTGCCAAGCATCTTCATTGTCACTTGGCAAGGCTCCTTGGAGTAGATTGTTTAGTGCATTAGCAAGTTGTCCAATTTGAATTTCCAAGTTTCTCATTGTTGCTGCCAAACTCTGGACTGTGACATCATTCTTTTTCCATGTAATCATTGGGAGGACCTCCTTGGTTGAATCTCTGCCCTTTATGGTAATTGTTTTGAGCTCTTTGTGGCACATCATTTTGATAAAATGCTAGCATGACATTGTTATTCTGCCTCTGGGCATTCTGGCGTTGTCCATAGTGCTGGTTACCTCCTTGATTACCCCAAGCTAAGTTAGGGTGTTGTCTCCAACCTGCATTATAAGTATTAGAGTTAGGATTAAAGTAACGATTAGTATTTCTAATAAAGTTTATTGATTCAGGATTGGTAGGGCATTCTTCCACATGATGATTCTCTCCATAAATTGTATAGAAGGGGTCTAACGCTTTAACTTATTGGGGCTCATTGTTCTTTTGCAACGATCTCACCAAGGTGGTACGGTTGAAATCTCGGCATCAATGGATGTTAGTTCATCAACCTTCAATTTCCCACTGGCATTGGTTCCGGTCCCGAATCTAGCAATAGGATATTTAAAGTCATTAATTGCAATTCTTTCAAGAATATCAACGGCCTCTGAATACTTCTTGTCTAGCAAGGAACTGGCTGCTAAAACATTAGCAGTAGTCCTTGTTTGTGCATTCAATCCATTGTAGAAGGTTTGAATATGGGTCCAATTTGGGAATCCGTGCATGGACACTGTTGTCACTATTTTTCACCAATTATATATATACATATATAATATGAATAGTGTTTTAAAAAAACATGAAATAAAGAGAAATAAAAACTTACCTTTTAAAATAAATAAGGATATATCCCATAATAAATAAATAGTTTTTTGTTTTTTCAAAAAGGCCATTCAAATTTAAATAAAAAAAGCCCATGCACCATAAAATAAAGGGGTCATTTTAAATTTATTTGGAAGCCTTAAAAAATAAATATAAAAACTCATATTTAAAATCCATCTCTTTAATTCATAAGGACCCATTTTAAATTAAATAAAAAAGCCCAAACTAACCCATTTAATCTCATATTTTTCAAGTTTAATAGAGACCGACGGATCTAGGGTGAAACGATACATGGTTCAGATTGAATGAAGAAAAAAAGAGATGGGAAAGGGGGATCCCACGCCGCCACGCGCCTCGAGCGTGCGTGGCACACGTGCAGGATCACCTCCCCAAACCCCTCCCTATGTGCGAGCTAGACCACTACCGACATCTCCCCCATTGTCACTGGACCGCGACGGCCGCCGTGGAGGACACCGATCGACTCGCCTCCTGTCAGTCGATCCAATGTCCGCACCTCGCAGTCGCCGGTAGCCTACAAACTATGAAAAACAAAAAGAATAAAACCCTAGCTTTAGGTTAAGGAAAGAACACCCTAATCTCATCAGATTCGAGTTGAATTTTTGATGATTTCAATCACCATGAGAAGTCAAATAATCTGATTCATTTTTTGTATTAATTAGACGAGATTTAGGGATTTCTTATCCCTAATTGCCTTGAAGATGAGGGTTTTGAACCCTATAAATAGAGCCTCTTTTCCCCTTTGTTTTTCATCCAAGAATTCACCCAAGAATTTCATCCGAAAATCATCTGAAAGTTGCTGGAATTTGTTTGAGTTGGGGGCAGTATTGGTTTGGATTCTAGTAGGGGAATGAAGTAAGCAATTCGTCTCTTTCTCGGTATAATTTCTCCTCTTCTTTTTATTTTTTTTAATTTGATTCTATTTTTTTTTCATACTTTGTTCATATTTTGTTCATATAATTTTATGTTAACCCGGGTTTGTTCGAATTAATCTTTCTAGTGGCGTTTTTCTCTTATATTCAAAAATAATAAAAAGGAGGAGACCACCGACAGCGAGCTGCGGCCGACGCCTTCAAAAGGAAGAGGAGAATGCAGATGTGTATCATTGGTCCAAGGTGAACCAACAGGCAAGTGGGGACAGTTTGACAATTGACCATGTGACAAAAACTTCAGAATATGCCCACACAGTGTCAAACAAAATAATGTTCAGGGCATTCTTCCACTTGATGATTCTCTCCACAAATTGTATAGAAGGGGTCTAATGCATATCTATTGCATGTGGAGGTAGATGAACCGTTCCTCCAAGCGCTAATCCAGTTCTGGAACCCCGAGTGTTGTTGTTTCACATTCAATAGTGAGGATATGATGCCCATAATTGAGGAATATTCTTCATTTTTTAACCTACGTGAAGTGAAGAGGGACCGAGTCTATGCTAAGCCACCTAAGAACAAGAACGCCCACTTGAGGCTCAAAATTTTTGCCGGTATGGGGGACGGATGGGTTAAAGGTATAATATAGAAAGAGGGGCAGTTTTTCTATCCCATGGTGGAGTATCCGAAACATAATTCCCACTCATCCAGATAAAGAGAAAAGCTTTGATCTGCTGGCAATAGCAATTTATGGCCTGGTTATCTTCCTAAGAGTATTAGGCAACATCGATGTGGCCATGTTAGATCTTTTTGAACAGTTGAAGAGAGGGGCCAACTCAGTGCCAGCAGTGCTTGTTGTGACCTTTATTTCTTTGAATGCGTGTCGAAAGCTGGAAGGTGTGCGTTTTAGAGGATGTACTTAATTACTCCAGGTTTGGGCCCTTAGCCACTTTTGGAAATGCCTAAACTTTGACTTTACCCAACATATTCTCCCTGAACGTTTCTCCACTTCAAGAGTTTCAGAAAGAAAAATGGCCGGTAATGAAAAGGAAAAAGTGGACAGATATTTTTTTAGGACCGCCGTGATCAAGACATCGTCTAGAGGGCTCCATGGTTGGGTTACACCAAGGTCTTGTATAAGTGTGGGGATTATAATAATCTAATGTTGCTAGGCTTATGGGTGGAATTGGTTGTGCTCCCTTGTTGGTGTCGCGACAATATAGCTCCTGACAATTTGTTCATTTCACTGCAGGCCTTGACTCAACAGAATTCGAATTTCAAGGAGAATTTATAGAAAATATTCAAGCTATCAACGATTCATGGAAGTATTGCTACCGCATGAAAGTGGAGCATGACAACAGGTGTATGCTTACCCTCGACTATGATGAATAGAGACGCACGAGGGTTAATGATAAGATTCTACCACCTACCGGCCAAGCCAAGCCTATAGAAGAGCATCTGATGGTGATCCCATCCGAAGCTTATGTTTTGAGGGCTAAACTCCAAAGAACCAAGGCCAAGATGGAATCTTTAGAAGAGCAACATGCGAGAGGCCTATACGAGGCAAGCTTAGAGGTGGAAAGTACAAAGGAGAGATAGATCGGGTAGTAAAGATGTACAAGGACCTGGAAGGAAAGTTTGAGATACAAAGAGTTGATTTTCTCAAGTTTCAAGCCACGGTCCGAAATGCAGATTTGACAAAAAGTCCAGAAGAGTGGAAACGAGAAATAGAGGAGGCTGTTGGCAAGGAGAAGGAGCGCGACAAGCGTGAGATTGAGAAATACAGGCGGGCCCTTGCTGAGGAGCTAAAGAAAGGTAAGCAAGCATCTGAAAATGAGAAAGGAAAAAGAACCCTTAAAAAGGAGAGAGAAAACATGGCTACATAGAAGAGGAAAGCCCATGACAATAAGGTCCGCGTGTGTGAGCTGCAATCTCAGTGTGATGTAACCCATGACAGGTTGAAACAGATCCAGTCCGTTGTTTTTAAGTTACAGGCCAAGGTAGCAAAACTGAGTCATTCTCTCCATGCACTCCAGAACCATCACACATACATCGAGCTTTAGGCTAGTCAGGCAGAAAATGAAACTCTGAAGGAACAAGTGAAAGCTATGGAAAGCACCAACCATGAGTACAAAATGAAGATTTTGGTCCTAGAAGATGCCATTGATAAGGGAAATGATTACTGGTTCACTCGGCTTAGGGACAACGGCAGGAGGTTCCAGGTACGAGATGAATTTGACAAAACCGTTATGACCCAAGTGCAAGAAGTAGCCAAACATGTGATAATGCTAGCTACAGGAGCTACAGCCCTACGCTAATACGTCAAGCCAGTTGGGGAAGTAGGGCCAAGGCTCATATGGTTGATAGAGGAAATAAAAGATCTGGGTATCCAGGCAAAGAAATATTCGTAGATATGCCAAAACTTTTGTAATAAGGGGCTTTTATTCAATAAAAAGCTAGTTCTATGAGCAGTTATTTGTAGAATCAATGGCCCTTAGTTAGCATTCATGCATTTTTCTTTACGCATCTTCTTGTTTGTTTTTGCATTAGTCTAATTGCATATGTATACATAACATAAGGATTTAACTGAAATAATTTACTTAAGCAGAAAATTCAAGATAGCAACTCACAAATGCGGTACCCGTTCTAAAACTAGGGTAATGGACAAAAGCACCAAAGACATAGTGATATCCCTCGAAGTAAGCCACAAGAGTACACAGGATAAGCTGGATAAGATTGAGAACAACTTGAAGCAGGAAATGGAATTAATGCACAGGAAAACGGTCGGTCAGATTGTAGCAATTCTAGGGTTTAAGAACCTAGATGGGAGTGAAGATATAGATGCCCCACCATAGTTTCCTGGGTTTGCTTATGCCCATCCTGGAATTCAAGAAGGGACCACCTCATCCAAAACTAGGTTTCCACTTCATTTCGAGGAATCTTCTACTCGGGCACTAGTTGAGCCTGGGATCAACCAGGCGGAAACTCAGAACTATGAGGTCCCGGACCTTGATGAGATAGCTGACAAGGTCAGTTAGAATATCGTTGTGATCGGTTGGAAGAAATGATGAGAACATTCCGAGAGGGGAATATCCATGGTGGTGCGGATGTTAGGGACTTGAGTTTAGTAACTAATTTGATAATACCTCCAAAATTCAAGACCCCTGATTTTGATAAGTACGATAGGACCACGTGTCCTACGGCTCACTTAACTATGTATTGTCAGAGGATGTCGATGTATCTAGACAATGAAAAGCTCCTAATTCACTACTTTCAGGATAGCTTGACAGGGTCTACATCCCGCTGGTATACCCAGCTAAGCCGTGAAAACATCTAGACGTGGAAAGATTTATCAAGAGCATTCAGCTAGCAGTACAAGCACGTCACTAACATGGTCCTGAATATGCTTGTCCTATAGGGGATGGAATAGAGGCATAACGAGAGTTTTCGCCAATATGCCTAGAGGTGGCAAGACGTGGCTGCTCAGGTTTAGCCACCACTATTGGAGAACGAGATTACCCTGATGTTTGTAGAGACCTTCAAAGGTGCTTTCTACGATCAACCACGCAACTAAGAGTTTCACAGATATGCTGATAAATGGTTAGTTGATTTTGGCAGCCATCAAGATCGAAAAGCTTGATGGAGGCGAAACAAAGAAGTCATACTAGAAGAAGGACATTGAAGTAAGCATAACGAGTGTATACAACCCCAATTACTCAAAAGGGGTAGTCCTGAATAAGCCCACAACTCAAAATACCAACCCGAAGTCCTTAAACCCACCAAAAGATAAGCAAAAATACCAAGGGAACAAGAAGCCCTACTTTCCTCCCATGCCCATGACATACATTGAATTGTTCTCCGAACTGTTTGAAGCACGGATGGTGCAGCCGTGACATGTTCCCCCATTCTCTACCCCATACCCACCATGGTATGACGAGAAAGCAAGATACGAGTACCACGCTGGAAACAGGGGGCATACTATTGAGAACTGCACGGCTTTCAAGAGGGTAGTAGATGATTTATGAAAATTGGGCTTGCTATCTTTCGATACGTCTAACGAGAAAGATAACCCACTGCCCAACCACCAGAAGACGGGAATGAACGCAGTGGTTGAGGAGGAGGGCAAGACGGTCAAGAAACATGTTGAGAGAGTCAGGGTACCCATGGTATGGGTATGGGCCCAAATGGTTGAGGCCGGATTGCTAAGAAAGGAGACATGGAAGTTGAAAGAGGATGATGAGCTCTTCTACAAGTATCATCAAGTAGGAGGACAAGAAATTCAGCATTGTTCTGAATTTAGGAAGTTGGTCCAAGATAATATGGACAACAAAGAGCTAGAATTTTTTGAGAAAAAAGAAGAAAGCCATACGCTAGGCGTATGTGCTTCAGATGAAACCCCTGGTAGAGGGACTCGCACGGGAATGAAACCCTTGGTAATCAAAACTAAGGCCAGAGTCACCGAGCCCTAGAGGAGTACAGCTCCCCGAATAATCATAAAAGCACCTGCCTCTTTTTCATACAAGGACAACAAGCAAGTGCCCTGGAATTAGGCTTGCTCAGTGACAACTCCAGGAAGACGGAAATTGAGAACTGCATGGCCTTCAAGAGGGTAGTAGATGATTTACGAAAATTGGGCTTGCTATCTTTCGATAAGTCTAACGAGAAAGATAATCCACTGCCCAACCACCAGAAGACGAGAATGAACGCAATGGTTGAGAAGGAGGGCAAGACGGTCAAGAAACATGTTGAGAGAGTCAGGGTACCCATGGTATGGGTATGGGCCCAAATGGTTGAGGCCGGATTGCTAAGAAAGGAGACGTGGAAGTTGAAAGAGGATGATGATCTCTTCTACAAGTATCATCAAGTAGGAAGACAAGAAATTCAGCATTGTTCTGAATTTAGGAAGCTGGTCCAAGATAATATGGACAACAAAGAGCTAGAATTTTTTGAGAAAAAAGAAGAAAGCCATACGCTAAGCGTATGCGCTTCAGATGAAACCCCTGGTAGAGGGACTCACACGGGAATGAAACCCTTGGTAATCAAAACTAAGGCCAGAGTCACCGAGCCCTAGAGGAGTACAGCTCCCCGAATAATCATAAATGCACCTGGCTCTTTTTCATACAAGGACAACAAGCAAGTGCCCTAGAATTAGGCTTGTTCAGTGACAACTCCAGGAAGTACATCAGCAGGAGAATGACCAAAGGAAGAACCATTTAATCAAGTGGGCAATTTCACGAGGAGTGGGAGATGTTACTCACCATCGGAAGTTGAAGAGAGAGACGCCGCTCAGAGAAAGGCAACGACTAAAGAACCTGAAGGAGAAAAGGATTTCTTTTTAGAAAAACCCAAGGCATATCATGAGCTGGTGAAATAGTCAGAGGCTCAGGAATTTTTAAAGATACTCAAGCATAGTGAGTATAGTGTAATGGAGCAGCTTCATAAGCTCGCGGCAAGAATCTTGATGTTGTCATTGCTGCTGAGTTTTGAGGGCCACCGAGACGCCCTGTTAAAAATTTTGAATCAAACATTTGTACCAAAAGAGATAACAATTGACAAGATGGACAGGTTGGTCAGCAACATTGCCGTAAATAACTTCATCACATTTAGTGACGAGGAAATTCCAGCAGTTGGGAGAGGATTATACAATGCTCCATATCTGTACTTGATGCAAGGGGAACATGCTACTAGCGGTTCATATAAATAATGGGTCAGCTCTGAATATCTTATCCCTAGCAACGCTGAAGAAGTTGTTGGTTGATAGCGACTACATACCAGAACACTGTGAGAGCATTTGATGGAACCTAGAGGGACGTTCTGGGTAAAATAGAAGTACCCCTACAAATTGGACCATCGACTTTTGAAGTTGATTTTATAGTGATGGACATCAAGCCCACCTACAGCTGTCTACTGGGGTGCCCCTAGATTCACATTGTAGGGGCTGTCCCTTCCACCCTGCATCAAAAATTGAAGTTCATAGTCGACGGCTAGCTGGTGGTCGTTGGAGCTAAAGAAAAGATTATAGCTTCAATATCAACAGATGCCCCTTACATTTAGGCTGACAAAGGCGCGCTTGAATGTCACATCAGGATGTTTGAGCTCGTTAATGCCACCTTCGTCATTGAAGGAAGCAAGGTCCTTAAGTTAGAATTATCAAATAATGCAAAGATGCAAGTCAAGCAAACCCTAGGAAAAGAGGCAAAAACTGGCAAGGGCATCGGCAAACAGCTTTAGGGGAGGCCATACCCCGTGATGATGCCCTATAAGAGAAATCGGTTTGAGCTAGGTTACAAGACAAATCCTATGCAGAGAAGAACGGCAATAAAAGAAAGGCAAGAAATGAGGAAAGTGAGACTGAATGGAGAAGAAATAAAGTGGGAGCCGATGACATTCCCACCATTAAGTCACAATTTCAGATCATGAGGCATCATGAATCCTGATACTTCAAATGATGAGGAGGAGAATGGAAAGAATGATCTCGAGAAGGTTTTTGAGGAGCTGAACATCAATGCCATATCAGAGGAGAATGAGGGAAACGAGTATCTTTCCAAGATTCTCCCTTGCTTGAAACTGAACAACTAGACTGCGGAACAAATCCTTGTAACCTTTAGGTCATCCACAAAGTAATGCTCAAAACCAACCCTTTTGCCTTTGGCCCGAAGGTATTTAGGAATCTCTTGTTAAGGGCCTATATTTAAACCATTATGGTTCTTTATCAATAAACTGATGTTTTTCTAATAAACCTTGCATGGCAAGCATTCCTTCGTAAATACTTAAGCACTAAAAACAAGCTTAAAGCAAAATAAAAGCACCAAAAATGAACATAAAATCCAAAATAAAAAAAAATCATTCCATTCATTTGTTTGTTTCCACACTTTAATTGTATATATATTCGATCCCTTTTCTTTCAGGTGTCCAGATATCAACGGTACAAATAACTTCGTATCTGACCTAGAAATTGACTTCAAACGGCCCATGTGTTTAGAAGAGGTTGAAGACTGCGAGGACGAGGAAGAATATGATATACCTAACGATATGCTCAGGTTAATAGAGAGTGAAGAGAAACAGATTTTGTGTCCAAGGAATAATTAGAAGTTCTGAATCTTGGGACTGAAGAGAGAAAACGCGAAGTGAAGATTGGAACTTCTATCAATGTCGAGGTCCGAAACAGCTTGATCAAGCTTCTACTAGAATATAAGGATATATTTGCCTGGTCGTATCAAGACATGGCTTGTCTGGACACTGACATTGTTGTGCATCAACTCCCCATTAGGCCAGAATGTAAGCCTGTGCAATAAAAACTAAGGAGAATGAAGCCTGAAATGCTTATAAAAATTAGAGATGAGGTAAAAAAGTAATATAATGTCGGGTTTCTTGAAGTGGTTTCATCGTGAGCGAAAGGGGAATTGAGATTGATCCAGACAAAGTTAAGGCCATTCAGGAACTTCCTCCACCCCGAACACAAAAAAAGGTCTGAGGTTTCCTCGGAAGGTTAAATTACATCGCCCGTTTCATTTCCCATTTAACAGAGAAGTGCAGCCCTGTTTTTAGGTTACTTCAAAAGAATAACATGGGAACATGGAATGAAGAATGTCAAACAGCACTAGAAGAAATCAAGAAGTAGTTGACGAATCCTCCCATTCTGATACCGCCTGTTCTAGGGAAACCCCTGATCCTGTACTTAATCGTCAATGAAAACTCGATGGGATGTGTGCTAGGACAACATGACGAAACTAAGAGAAAAAAGAAAGTAATTTATTACCAAAGTAAGAAATTCACAGATTGTGAAACTAGATATCCCCTGATCGAGAAACTGTGTTGTGCTTTAGTATGGGCAGCTAAGAGGTTGAGACAGTACATGTTATACCATACCACATGGCTGATATCGAAGCTGGATCCTCTAAAGTTCATGATGGAAGCACCAGCCTTGTCAGGAAAACTGGCCCGCTGGCAAATGCTATTATCAGAATTTGACATTCAATATGTAAGCTAGAAAGCTATAAAGGGGAGTGTTATAGCAGACTTTTTGGCCAATCGTGCTTGCGAGGATTCTAAAGCCTTGAATTTTAACTTCCCGGATGAAGACCTAAAGTGTATCTCGACTGAGGAAAGTGAAGGTTTGGAGGAGTCTTGGGTAATGAACTTTGATGGTGCCGCTAACACCTTAGAACGAGGCATTAGGGCAATCTTAGTTTCACCAGAAGAGAATTATTATCCTTTCACTAGTCGATTGGAATTCTTCTACACCAACAATATGGCTAAATATGAGGCTTGCGTACTTGGTCTACAAGTGGCCATCGAAAGTAAAATCAAGGCTTTAAGAGTCTTTGGGGCTTCAGCACTAGTCATCTATCAAATTCGAGGAAAGTGGAACACAAAAGATGCAAAATTGGTGAAGTATCATAAATTGGTCCTCGAACTAATCAAATAGTTCGATAAAATCACCTTCAAATACCTCCTGAGAGAAGATAACCAAATGGCTGATACCCTCGCTACTCTAGTTGCCATGTTCAATACAAGTGAAGGTACTGAGATGATGCCAATTAAGATGCAATTGTTTGACTCCCCAGCCTACTGTAGTGATATAGAAGAAGAGGCAAATGGTCTTCCATGGTATCATGACATCTTGCAATATATAAAGACCCAAGAGTATCCCCCACAAGCAACTAACAATAATAAGAAAATGATCAAGAAGTTAGCTGCGAGATACGTCCTCGATGGTGAAGTCCTATACAAAAAGAGTCGAGACCAAGTATTATTAAGGTGCATAGGTGCTAAAGAAGCACAAATGATCCTAGAAGATGTTCATGAAGGAACCTGTGGAATTCACCCTAGCGGCTTCACCATGGCTAGGCAAATCATGTGTTTTGGATATTTTTGGTCCACTATGGAGACTGATTGCATTAACTACTCTCAGAAATGTCACAAGTGCCAGGTTTATGTTGACAAGATTCGTGTGCCTCCTCTACCACTCCATGTTATGACAGCACCATGGCCTTTCTCAATGTGGGGCATGGATGTAATTGGTCAGATCTACCCTAAAGCTTCAAACGGGCATAGGTTCATCCTAGTGGCTATCGACTACTTCACAAGTGGGTAGAAGCAGTCACATTCGCAAATGTCACCAGATCGGTTATTTGCAAATTCTTGAAAAAATAGATCATTTGCCATTATGGTTTACCAAAGAGGATCATCACCGACAATGCCTCTAATCTGAACAATAGGATGATAGATAGGGTTTGTAAGCAATTTTAGATTAAACATCACAACTCAGTAACCTATCGCCCAAAGATGAATGAGGCTGTGGAAGCTGCAAATAATAATATCAAGAAGATAGTCGCAAAGATGGTTGACACTTATACCAATTGGCATGAAAAGTTGCCCTTTGCGTTGTATGCCTATAGAATTGCCATACGAACTTCTACTGGGGCAACACCATTTTCATTAGCATATGGGATGGAGGTTGTGCTGCCAATCAAAGTTGAAATCCCATCTCTCCATGTTTTGAAGGATGCAGAGTTAGAAGAGGCTGAATGGGTCCAAGACAGATATGACGAGTTAAACCTTATTGATGAAAATAGACTAAAAGCAATCTGACATGGTTAGATGTACCGGAGAAGAATGATACGAGCATATGATAAGAAGGTCCACTTGTGGAAGTTCCAAGAAGGGGATCTAGTACTAAAGAAGATGTTGCCAATCCAAAGGGATTCACGAGGAAAATGGGCACCTAACTGGGAGGGGCCCTACATTGTACCAAAGGCCTTTGACAGAGGGGTATTAATTCCGGTTGAAATGGATGGAGACGAGCTCAAGAATACAGTGATTTCTGATTCGGTCAATAAATACTATGCATAAGAAAAGAAGAAAAAAAGAGAAAAAAATGAAAAAGGAAAAGGAAAAAAAAGCCTAAAGTGAAAACCCGCAAAAGGGTGCTTTAGATCAAAAAAGGAAAGAAAAAGAAAGGTTCAAGATGAAAACCCGCAAAGGGCGTCTTAAAACCAAAGGAGGATTTGATTTGAAAACCCTCAGAGGGAAGCTTGAATTGTTGCAAGACAAATGACTCCCCCATAGACTTGGCCATTAGAAAGGAATTTCATACCTTCATACGTTGGTGTAGTGGATGAAATCTTCTCGACAAAGGCAACACCCAAGGTCGTTTCAAGAAAGATCAGGCCTTTGATATCTGGATACTTATCTTTTTACTCTGTATCTTTCTATCATGTTTGCCACAACATTAATAAATTTCCTTTTGCCTTGTATATCCCTTTTTCCTTCTATGAACATCTTACAATGAAATAAGAACCGTTTGGTTAAACATCATTAAAATACATAAGAGATTTTTGTGCATTACCTTGGAAATGGTCTAAGAATACAGAGACTATGACATGGGTCATTGTTTAGTTTTGAATTATTCAAGGTGGTGATTCCCTAATAAAGATCGAGAACTCACAAGAGGCCTGATTGTACACGGGATCGCTTGAAAGGTCTTTCACCCAATATTGATGTATCAACTACAATGATAGTTGAATTTTCGAAAACATAGGACTTCCGCATATGAAAACCATATACTTTTTCTGATACAAAGAGATACAAAGAATGAGAATGGTAAAGTAGAGACAGTTGAAGAAGTTTGTCCTTCCCATGAATGCAAGATCACCGAATTAAGTGAGCAAAGATCAAATGTTTTCCATGAAGCAAAGAGATACAAAGAATGTGAATGATGAGGTAGAGACAGTGGAGACGGCCGCTTATCTAGGTTAAAACGAGTTAAAAAGACTATAAAACTTGGCATGTATTCATGTTTTAGACATGTTTAGGGGTATACCCATCATAATTGCATCATACATCAGGTTTTGGCAGAAATACAAAAACTCTTCAGTAGAAGAACTCGTCTATCTATTTAGACGTATGGAGAATGGAACCCGCTCATCTATTCGAGCATTCGGAGAATACAACCCGCCTATCCATTCAGGTGCAAGGAGAATGAATCCCGCCTATCTATTCAGGAATTAGGAGAATAGAACCCACCTATTCGTTCAGACATAAAGAGAATGGAACCCGCTCATCTATTCGAGCATTCGGAGATTATAACCCGCCTATCCTTTCGGGCGCAATGAGAATAGATCCCGCTTATCTATTCAGACATCAAGAGAATTGAACCCGCCTATTCGTTCAGACGTAAAGAGAATGGAACCCGCTCATCTATTCGAGCATTCAGAGATTAGAACCCACCTATCTGTTCAGGCGCAAGAATAATGGATCCTGCCTATCTATTCAGGCATCGGGAGAATAGAACCCGCCTATTTGTTCGGGCATAAGGAGAATGGAACCAACTCATCTATTTGGGTGTTTGAACCTGTGTATCCATTCGGGCGTATGGAAAATGGAACCCACCCATCTGTTCACATATTAGGAGAACGGGGTCGAGCAGCAAATCAGTGAAAATAAGTGCCTCTTATTCTTTGCTATATCCCTGTTTCACTGAATAAGCAAAGAAGGGGCAGCTGTTGTCACTAATTTTTTACCCATTTTATATATATATAAAATATTAATAGTGTTTTTTTTAAAAGAGAGGAAATAAAAAGAAATAAAACTCACCTTTTAAAAAATAAGGATCTATCCCATAATAAATACAGAGTTTTTTTTTTAAAGACCACTCAAACTTAAATATAAAAAAGCCCAACCACCATAAAATAAAGGGATCATTTTAAATTTATTTCGAAGCCTTAAAAATTAAATAAATATAAAATTCCATATTTAAAATCCATTTATTTAATTCATAAGGATCCATTTTAAATTAAATAGAAAGGCCCAAATAAACCCATTTAATCTCTTTTTTAGGTTTAATAGATACCGTCATATCTAGGGTGAAACAATAGATGGTTCAGATCGAATGAAGAAAAAAAAGAGAGGGGAAATGGGGGATCTCACGCCGCCACGGGATCACCTCCCCAAACCCCTCCTCGTGCATGAGCTGGACCACTGCCGGCTACTCCTCTGTCGTCCTTAGACTATGGCAGCCGCCGTGGAGGACACCGGTCGACTCGCCTCCTCTCGGCCGATCCAATGCTACTGATGCTACACCTCGCCGTCGTCGGCATCCTACAAACTAAGAAAAACAAAAAGGGTTAAAACCCTAGATTCGGGTTAAGGAAATAAGCCCAAATCTCATCAGATTCGAGTTGGATTTTTGCTGATTTTAATCACCATGAGAAGTCAAATAATCTGATTCATTTTTGGGATTAATTGGATGAGATTTGGGGATTTCTTGTCCCTAATTGCCTTGAAGATGAGGGTTTTGAACCCTATAAATAGAGCCCCTTTTCCCTTTGTTTTTCATCCGAAAATTCACCCTAGAATTTCATCTGAAAATCATCTGAAAGTTGCTAGAATTTGTTCGACTTGGGGGCAGTATTGGTTCGAATTCCGATAGGGAGAAGAAGTAAGCAATTCGTCTCTTTGTCGGTATAATTTCTGCACTTCTTTTTATTTTTTTAATTTGATTCTATTTTTTTGTTCTTACTTTGTTCATATAATTTTATGTTAATCCGGGTTTGTTTTATTAATTTTTCTTGTGGCGTTTTTCTCTTATATTCAAAAAATTAATAAAAAGGAGGAGACAACCGACAGCGAGCGGTGGCCGACGCCGGTGGATGGCAGCTGACACGGTGGCCCTCCTCCTTGTTCATCCCCAAGTATGAACAACAAGAACATTTTGGTTTTCAATAAAAAAGGTATTTGATCCATTTTTGTTCTAAAAAAGCTAAAAATTGTGTTTGTGAAAATAAAAGGCTTTTTTTACCTAAAAGATATTGTGACAATTCCCTTCATTAAAACCACATTTTCACACCTCTAAAAAATCTGGGAATAAATTTTGAAAACCTCACAAAATAAACACTCAATTTCTACAACTTTGTTTGTTTCTTTCAATTTTGGTCACATTTTTCGAGAATAAAAATAAAAATAAATATTTTCATTCAAAAAAAATAATAAAACAAGTTATTTTCAAAAAGGCTGTGTTTCTTTAAAATAAAAAATAAAGCTTTATCTTTTTAAAAAAATATAAAACAATACAAAGTTTTTTTTTTAAATTTAAAAGAATAATATTCAAAACCTTTAAACAAGAATGAACCTTTTTGAAAATACAAAATAATAAAATACCTTTTTTAAATAAAAATACTTTTCCAAAAAATGTTTAAAAAACGATCCAAAAAAAGTTAAAAAGAAAAAATACTTAAACAAAAAGGATAACAACTTTAAACCAAAAAAAGGGCTTTCAAATATAAAAAGAATAAAAAGTTTAAAAACAAAAAAATAATCTTTTAGAACAAAAAAATAAGTTCTTAAAATATACAAAAAAGAAAAATATTTTCATCCTTTAAAAGCTTTTAAGTTTTAAGCTTTGTAGATATCAATTTCTTGTCTTGTTTTGCTTTTAATGTTAAGTTAGCCTTAGGAATAGGTTCTTAAAACTTAGATAGAAACTTCTTTATAATAAAATTTTCTTTACAAAAATCATAAAATATACTTAATAAAAACTTAAACCCCTAAATAGGTAAAACATTTAGACTTTTTAGGATTAATAAACTTTAATTTAGAATATAAAACTTCAATAAATCAAGTTTCTTTGCTTGCTTGTTTAAAAAGAAAATTTAATTAATGTGGTGTCTTACTAAACGGGAATGACAGGTTGGCGCCAGAAGTGTTGACGGTGATTGTAGTTTATTTTCTGAATAGTACGGTCGTTAAAATGGAATTAAATTTATAAATGGGCAATAATTTTAAGCTCTATGTGAATTCACAAAATCTGACTTTTAAAACTTTTTGTAATCGACAAGGTACCAGTTTTTAGGCGTCATGGGGGTGCTAACCCTTCCCCAAGCGTAATCGACTCCCGAACTTGTTTTTTGTGTTTTCGTAGACCGAAAATGTTGTTTTAATAAAATAAAATGATTTTCAATGTTTGGTATCGAATGTTCTCTAATAGGTCTCTTTTCATCGACAATTGGGACAACGTGTGGTGGTGGCATCTCATTGTTATGTAGGTTGCTTTCATTCTTTGCCACATCATTCCCTCAATTACCTTGATTATTTATCTCTCAGAATCTTCTCTTTAACCTCCTCAAGGTTCTCTCAATTTTCGGATCGTATGGTCACTCGTCCACCACAGGGTGGCTTCTGGCTATACACCAAGTAAAAAAATAAAAGTAAAATAAAAGTAAAAGAACGACAAGTAAAAACTTAAAAACAATCAACTCCGTTGCAATCCCCGGCAATGGCGCCAAAAACTTATAGACTCTCTAGAAGAAGTGTGTTATGAATGCGGGCAAAAGGGGCAAAATGTATGTATTAGTAAAACAGTGCCAAGATGAGTCTTTTGCGTGCAAGTATACACGGTCAGCAAGTAATACAGTAGTTAAGCTGAGCATCGATCCCACAGAGATTGACTTATAATTTGATTGTTACTTGCCTTAGAAGAAAAGATGATTTGTTTTGAAATTGATTTTGACACTAAAGAAAAGAAAAGCAATAAAAGTAAAATAAAGTAAAGACGTTGGCAGGGAGAGTGTTTTAATGAATGATGAGCGTTGGCATGGAATGCTTGGTTTTCACGCTATTCATGTCGTTGCATGTTTTTAAATAAACCGATTTGATTAAGAACCAATCTATACTCCTAAGGGGTAGATATCACTTCCGAAGTAAGTTCATCTACTTGAACGACTTCTCTCGAAGCTTCTCTCCTTAGCATTTAACAACTAAATCGTTGCCACCCAAGTCTGTTAAGATATTATGGAGCAATAGGCCAACAGGGCCAGCTCTTGCTTGGCAGAGTATTTAGGGAAAATTCAAGTATGCCAACTAGAAACACTTTGTCGGAATAGATTTATCATTAAAGAAACTAAAGCATAAAATCAACGTTTAGACCAAACATCCCCAACCAACTTAAGAAAATTAGTTCATGGTTGGGGTTTCCATCCAAAAACCAAAATCATTTAACATCATCAAATAAAAACCAAATAAACTAAGAGAGTGTGTGAGAAGGCAGCCTTTTCTCAATTTAATCTCCAATGTGTTGCCTCTTATGTGCTTGCTTGATATCCTTTATATAGGCGTGAGTGGGGAACCCTAGGATAAGCCTAGGGTTTGAATTTGGGCGGGCTAAGGCTTGTGATCATCTTAGCCACACTTTGCATCCTAGGGCTGACATCATGTTGACTAGGGCTGGCGTCATCTTGACTAGGGTTGGTGTCATTAAACTTTGATCTTTTGGTAGCCGAGCTCGGCATCGTTTGGTCCATCTGTGCCAGACCAGCTTGGCATCCAATTTTTTTGTCATCCTATTTTTTTGAAACTTGATCAAGTGCTATTTTTTTGCAGTCTGATATGGTCCTATTTTTTTGGGCTGGTATTGTCATGGGTCCTTAGCAAAACTCTTCTGGCAACGTATTGCCAAGGATGCTTGGCATTGGTCTTCTGATCCTCTTGCTTCCTGCGCTACTTTGTCATGTCTGCTTTACTCTGCCAAGCCTGTAATGATGCCAACAAACAACCCTTCATAATAGCAAAGACAAAACTTCCTTATTTCCTAACTCCTCATTCAAATGCACGAATTTAACAACTTAATGCAACTAAATGTACTTAAAGGGCTAGCAAAGGCTTGTAAAATAAGCATAAAAATATATACTTTTGAGGAGTTAACAAAAGACTTGGGGTCAGGCAACGTACATATTAGGAGTCAAGAACTATAGAGATAGATTGAGACAACTGCTAGAACTGAGTCAAAATACATACATAGAAGAAGTATTGGAAAGATCCAGTATGAAAGAATCTAAAAGGGGGTTCTTACTATGAGACATGAAATTTCACTCTCGAAGGAATTGTATCCTTCAACGACTCAAGAAAGAGAATGAATGAGTAATATTCCATATGCTTCAGCAATTGGATCTATCATGTATGCCATACTATGTACTCATCCAAATGTATCATACGCTTTAAGTATGATAAGTTGATACCAAGTAGATATCCATGAAGGTCACCTGGTCGCAGTTAAAAAAAACATCCTTAAGTACTTAAGAAGAACTAAGGATACATTCCTTATATAAGGAGGTGAGAAAGAGTAAGTATAAAGGTTATACTGATGTCAGCTTTTAAACCGATAAGGATGATTCATGATCGCAATCAGTTTTTGTGTCTGCCTTAATGGAGGCGCTATGAGCTGGAAAGGTCAAAGCAAGATACAATAGTTATTTCTACAACAAAAGCTGAGTATATTATACCATATGGTGCTGTAAAAGAGAGTGTTAAGATCAAGAAGTTCATATCTGAACTAGAGGTTATGCCAAGCATTTTGAATGTCATAGATCTACGTTGTGATAACAACGGAGCCATTGCACAAGCAAAAAAATCTAGATCTCACCAACAATCAAAGTACATACTTAGGCGTTACCATCTCATTCGAGAAATTATAGATCAAGGAGATGTGGAAATATGTAGAGTACCAATAGATGACAACATTGTCGATTCACTAATAAAGCCTTTGACATAGCAGAAGCGTGATCGTTACACTAAGTAACTTGGTATTAGATACATGAGTGATTGGTCTTAGTGCTAGTGGGAGATTATTAGAGTTTGCCCAAAGACCAATCATAAGATGATTGTAAATAACATTTGTTTTACCTTGTTTATTCATAAAGAGGCATTGCCAGTATTATTTTCAGTTACAATTCTGCCTGCATAAATAAACTGGATTATAATAAAGTCCTTAGAATAATATGGTTATTCTTAAATGTCCTTAGTCGAGTATTATTTTGGGAATGGATAAAAATAATGCATTAAGACTAATATGTAGTTGGTTGATGATAAAGTGTTGTAATTGACATGGAGATGTCAAAATCAATACATAAGAGAACAACATACTGGACTAACCCGCTATGAGCATGTTTCTTGGATTATTATGTGACAGTCACAACATTGCCCATAGTGATAACTACGTGTATGATCCTCAAACTTGAGATCATCATTTCAACATCGTGAGTGGTATATTCTGATATAGTTAAACGTGTGTCGTAACTGACTACACTATAAAGACTGATATTGGATATGTCACAATGTACGTAGTGGGATATGGTTGATCAAGATAGGATTTGTCCCTCCAACATAATAGGAGTAATATCGTAGGCCACTTAATTGTGTGAGACTAGCAATGCATGACCATGCTCGAACAAGTTGATATGAGATATCATAGTCATTCGTTTATAATAGTCTACTCAAGATATAAAGAAATATTAGATGGATTATACAAGTATGATTGTTCCATGACTTGTGTCCAATCTAGATATAAAGGACAAAAAGGATGTAATACATGAAAAGAGTTAATCATGAAAAAGGTTATGTCTAATCATGATTTCTTGTAACTTAGGTAACAGTGACATATTGCTAGATGTCACTCATTGTTTATAATATTAGAAGTGTTTTAATATTTACTACTAACGTTACATGAACCTATAGTGTCTCACCCACGGTTGAAATGAGCATATATTAAACGAATTATATATGTACAAATTTGTTGTACACGGATTTAGTTAAATTAATATATATTTGATATATATAATTTAACTATTGGGTAAATATTAAAGAAAAATAATTATTGTAATTATGACTCTTTTAATATATAAATAATATAATTCGATTTAAATCAATATATATATATATTGAAATCTTAATTAAAGTTGAATTGGAATTATATATATTTAATATATATATATATATTAAAATCTTAATTAAGTTGAATTGGGATTATACATATATTTAATGTATATATTAGAATTCTAATCTGAGTTGAATTAGGATTAGAAAGGCTATATAAAGGCATGAGAGATTTAGCAGTCATTAATGCTTTTGGGAAAAATATTCTAAATAGTTTAGAGAGTTTTTATATGCTAATTCCATTCTAAATAGTTTAGAGAGTTTTATATGCTTGTTTCAATTGGGTGAACTACGTAGAGGTCGGAGCTTTATCATTGTGGCTTAAGAATCGACATTGTGGAATCATGATTGGATATCTATCTCCTTAATTTTAGAATTCCAAATTTTAAACAGGTAATTCTTCACCCTTATTCACCCCAATTCGTTCTTTAATATGCAAGGTGTTAGGCAAAATGTATCATAACTTATATGTATATATATATATGCTAATATGCGAAGCATTAGAGAATACGATTTATGCCCATAAGTTCCTTTTATACAAAGCATTTTACATAACATATCTTCACGTAGATTTCTCAATATGCAAGCATTAGACAATATGTATCAAAAACAAGCATACTCTAGACATGATATGACATAGTCAAAGCATAGTTAACAAAGCATGTGATGGTAATTCTATAACTTGACATGGAAGTTAATAAAGTAATTGTAACACCCCATCCTCGGGTTAGCCGTAACCCGGTTTCGGAGCATTACCAAAGCAAAAACAAAGCAATAGATAGGTTACTTGTCGAACAAGTAACCTCAGAATTACTTAACTTGATGCGCAAGTAACCTCAAACCAACCCTTTCAAAACATACAATACATTCAAGCAAACCACATAAAACAAAAGCCAATTTACATAGCATACTAATTTAGGTACCATTTTGTTTCATTTCATACTTATAACCTAAGTAACCATTATCATATTTCTATTCCAATCAAATCACATACAACATTCAAACAACAACTCAAATGTGGCATACTTCACATTAAGATACTACTAAACATGATACAACTTTCATTCTTATTACAATACCATGTACCTTATTCGATTAACACTAGGTGATCACTAATCAGACTTTAACTAGCTTACTTGCATCTCAAGAAACTACTTACTCAACCAATTAACATGATCATTACAAAGAATCCATTTTACATTCTTATTACACTTTCATTCACCTATTCGAACAACATGAAATCCCTAATTACATTTCAATTGTTTCTTTACAATCAAGTCATCACATTTCATAGCATACTTATCTAGTACATTGATGATGCATGCTTAAACATACCTTAGCTTCAACCTTGTCATTGCCGAATCATGCTAATGAACATAGGAATAAATGCATAATCATACAACATAAGTTTAGCATTCGAATCATATATGGTTTCATCAAACATTGCATAATTTCATAATTTGTGCAGCTTCTACTTATATATATACATATCATCATGGTTCAAATACATAACTTAAGTCATCAAGGTTGTTTACAAGATAGGCCCATAAAAACATTACACATTCTAGTCTTAAACACATATCCAAATGCATGATCAAAGCTACCTATTACAAAATATAGTGTCACCAAACTAGGAGAATACAAAGAGTATGAAATCATACTTTCAAGCTTGCCTCAAGTGTTGCTTCAAACCCACGATATCCTCTTGAAGTATCTTTAATCTGTTATGGGAAGAATGAAGAGTAGAGTGGTAAGTACAAGTTATGTTCTTAGTGAGGTAACACTAAGTCTAACCAATTTCAAAGCATATAAGTCCAAGTTTTCATATATTTCAAAGAATCAAAACCATCAATACAAAACACATGCTTATTCGAATTGCATAAGGTAACTTAGGCAATCTTTACATATCATACAATCAACATAACAACATCCATCATGATTCGCATAGGTTATTCGAACATCATGCTTAGAGGACAAGCAACCAAACACTCAAATTATTAAGTAGGCGTTCATACACAAAGCCATTCATCTATACATTTCTTTCAAAGCAAGGAAGTTCATACAAGTTTCTTACAATACAAGCAATGTTCATTTGAATTATTAAGTCATCTTTCAACATCCTTGGTAAGTAGCTTACTAGATAATCAAATATTTAACAATATGCACTGAAGTGCCAATATGCACCGAAGTGCCAATATGCACCGTAGTACCAATATGCACCGTAGTACCAATATGCACCGTAGTGCCAATATGAGCTCAAGATTCTAAGGCATGCCCTCCTATCTATCAAACTAGCTATCAAGGTTGTTGATTATCCATTTCATTTAAGCTTTATACATTTCAAGATCCAATACAACATTATGCCATTCAAATGCCATCCATGCCATTCGAATAACATGAATTCAAAGTAGTATCCTTGTTCAATTCATTTCAATCAGCCATGTATAGCATTCACAACACAAGCATATGTATGCAATGTGCATACCTTATTCTCCAAGCAAGCATGCCATTTCATACCTTTGGAATAAGCAATGCAATATGTCAAGCAATACATTTCATTTGCTTAACACTCAAGTAAACGCATAAATCATGGCATCAAAAAAGTTATCATACATATCATTCTTCCCATAATTAGCCAAATAGGTTTTAAGTCATGTTACATGGCAATAACATTGAATTAAACAATAACAAGGTTGGTTAGGACCTAGTCTTAACCCTAAGGATAGTTACACTCACAATACTCCTAGCAATTCAATTGTCTTGAATCCAAATCCCTTTGCTTTTAGCTTTGGGATGTCCACTCCTATCCTCTTCTTCCCCAACTTGTTTTCATTGGTCTAGAAAGCATAGCACATATACGTATCATCAAAACAAACACATAATATCACACAATCATAGTAGCAATGTTACCATATTTGTACCTAACATTTAGCTATTGTTTTTATGCTTCCTTTTAAGCACTTCTTACTAGTTCATTTCCATATTGTTATTACTTCATTTTAAAGCATAATTGGACAGGTTACAATGTCCCAAAACTATTTTGGAGACAGTTTGTTACTAGGTGCAAAAACAGTCCCAAACTGTCCAGGACACTGTTGCTTGGCAGTTTGCACACTGTCCCTTTAAATGGCCATATCTTTTAATCCGTACGTCGGAATTCCAATTACTATACACCTTTGGAAAGCTAATGAAATTGTCTATAAGAACATGCAAGACTTGCATTTTAGTTCTGTTTAAAGATAGGGCATTTACACTGCCTAAACAGTTTGCACTATCCAACAATTCCTATTTATAGTTTCCAGCATAGGATCCAGTTTTCAATTCTGTTTTCACCTAATGAAAATAGACATACTAAGGATCATGTCATCAAAATTTTAGCCCAAAATTTAATCTATACAATATTTGGTGAATTTTTAAAGTGACTGCCCATAATAGAGCAATTCTGAGCAGATTGTACCTATTCACATTTTAATTTCTTAAATTCATTTTAACCAATGTTTTGGCCCTATAATTCATTTCATATGACATCCTTAACATGTTGAGTCAATTTTAATCCATTATTCAAGGCAGCCAAAACAGAGCAAGTTGGTTACAATGTCTAATTTTGCATGTTTACTCAATTTCAATTCAACAAAATAGTTTCTAGGTTACATGTCTATGTTCATGCTTTTATCTTCCATTTCCAGCATTGTTTGCTAACAATTCAATTTGTTTAACACCTTCTTTACAAAATCTAATCATGATCATAATCAATTCATTAATTACATAGCTCAATTTTAAGTTCTATTCATTCAATTCCCACTTCAATATCACAATTAAATTTTCCACCAACCTAGCTTATTACACTAACACAAACACATAATTTCCAGCATTTTACCTAGTGTTCATTCTTCAAATTTGTATAATTCTACAACCATTAAATCATCTAACAACGTATTCAATAGCAAATCTTATCTATAATCATCAAAACAGTCCAATTCAACAAATTTAGTTGCCTATTCAGTTGAACACAAGTAGAATCATACTTACTTTGCTTCTAGCTTAATTTCAATGAAAAATCCCTACACATGCAAGCTTAATTCCCCTCTTCAATGGCTGAATTTTTCAAGCTTTCTCTCTCAATTTTCCTCTCTCATATTCGGCTGGTATGAAATGAATGGGATGATGACAATGTGGTTATCCACATTAGTGGATTTATTAAGTTACTAAACTATCCCTTAATTAGTTACTAATCATGTAATTAGTCAAGGGCAAATAAGAGAAGCATGAAATTTATCATGCAAGCCTCATCTTTCTTACTTAAATCAAATTGGTCCTTTGTAATTTGATCACTTATTTCATACATTCTTTCAATTAGACCCTTGACTATTCAATTTAGCTTAATTCTAAATTCAATTAAACTATCAACTTATGCAATTTGATTTCAATACTTCTAGGCTAAGATTTGGGGTGTTACAGTAATTCTTTAGTTTAGTAGAAATTTCATTAATTTGATGTTAACTTAGCCTTGTGAATCAAGTAACAGCCTAGGTACACGAATCCTATGACATCTATCGTTAAACAAGGGAACTCGAAGTACCAAACAAGGGACCATAGTCCAAACAGGGGACCATAGTCCAAACTATCAAGGAGCTCTATGGACTCTATGGCATGCCAACTATACCTAAGACTGACTCGAAACTAAGGCTCTTTTTTTATTATTTATCGTCTTTTATTGGGAACATAGTGAGCATAGATCCTTATCATTTTATCAAGTACTTGCCATAACCTTATCAAAGATGAGCATTGCTCCATATTCTTGTTGTCTTGCCACAAAGTCTTATCATGTAGCATAGCTCTACACACCTTTTACACATCATTATAGCATATAACAAATCATATTGAGCATATGCAATCACGTATATAAGCATAGCTTCCAATTTAACTTATTATTTGACACTTCATAATAAGGTACTCACCTCGATCCCAAGCCAATTATCAAGTAAATGTGTAACATCCAAAACCCGGCCTAAAAGAAAACTGGAGTTTAAGATGTCACAACAAGGAAAACTGAAAGCACGAGCCAGAAAATTTCAAATCTTCTGAATTAACCATAGTTAAACAAAATAGTCATTTGATTCACATAAACAAATTTCACATGCGTTCTACAATTACTATTCATCGATCTCTACGTAAAGCTCATGACCGTAGGTTCATTCAACTACATAACTTTATTTAATCATTTGGCTATAATTATTCATTATTCTTTTAAACCCATTTTATACCCAATTCTATATTACTATAACATGAGATCTGAAGAGGATCGATCCCTTCTTGAAAAGGATCCATCCTTATTGATTTAAATATCTATATGGTAAATTAGACATCTTGACCAGCAACGCTCTACCTGATTACCACAATTGTTAAACTATATCCCTTATTTCATGTCCACATTTCGAATATAAATAAAACTTCCAAAAGGTGATTTTAACAATTACTTCAAGCAACTTAATCCACATTTTATATTCAAGACATGTTATTATAGCTTAAAGATCAAGTAACTACTAGAATACCGTAATTAAGCTTCATACTAATATTCTATTACAATGCATACATGAATTTTATCAACCATATGTCATGTTTGATATTTGATTGTAAGCCTTAGCTTAGAACTTATCTTATATTACAACCATTCGATTTCCCCACTACATGAACCACTTATCATTCGAACCATTAATTCCTTTAAGCATTCATCTCTATATAAATCATTCAGATATATTAGATAATCACAATCAAGTTAGGTTTAGAATTGTAATACTCAAAATTTTCAAAGTTAACTTAGCCCGCAAAGTATTATACTCATAAAGCAATATCAATCCAATTTTCTTCTTTTGTTTTTCTCACCATTTGGCATTTACAAATTAACAAGGTCATCCTATGATTCCAATAAATACCAAGATAATAATATATATGACTTGTTCCTTTTAATAGTTATTAGCAATCAAGTTCAATATTCATGTTGATATTATTATTGAAAGAGTCTAACCTCAAGCGTGAATCACAACTACTGACCCATATTTATAAAGACAAAGACAATTATTTGTGGCCGACATGAATGACCCTTTTAATTAAATACCGAGTCATTTATCTTGATTACCAATCATGGATACAATTCAATTTAAAACTTTATGTCTTAATCCAAAAACTATACTTGTTTCTCAAGTACTTTAAGAAATGAGATTATTATAACAAGAGATCTTAAGGGAATCGATTTCTTCCTCTACCTAAGATTATATCCACATGTAACCACATTCACTCATTTCACCAGATTTACATACATGGTTTCCCATTTAGCCAATCATCATACGAACATACGTCTCAAGCATTCCAAATTCATTTATTGTATAAGTTATTTATCCATTTTCCATGTTATATTTAACCTTTTTCCAAAACCTTGTAAGGATTTCATTTAGACTAGACACTCATTATTTAATAATTGAATTATCACATTTTATAAGAACAATCACTTCTCACGAAGCATACATTTACTCATACCCAAAATCAACCTAAGACATATTTCTGATCTTTCATATATAACTTATGCTACAAGTTATATTCATAGACATGATACATAGTTGTTAATCAAGGTGATGTTCGAATAGCTTACTCAAGATTTAATTTATTCTTTGTTCATTCGAAACAACATCGTGTTTGATCTATGACTTACAAAACTTGCATATCTTTCACTTAATGAACTATTCGAATTGCATACTCATACATTCTCAATTACAAGAACTATCAAGCATCCATAGGTTGTATGAATTAAAGAATATACTACAAATTTTATTCAGTTAATGTGTCACCATCCTAGGAGTATACTACATAAGGAGAGTTACAAACTTTTCTTGGACCTTGAAATAGGATTCATAATATAACCACACTTGACTTGGAACACATGAAATTTAGTTATCCTTCAATGCATGAAAAATTAATGCATTAGGCTTATATAGCCTAAGTGAGGTAGTAATGACATAGTAACTAACAATAATGTTCAAGGGTGTTAAAGAAATAAAAACCGAGTAGTTCAAGCATATAGCCGTACAAGAGTTTTCGTATAAATTAAGTTAGCTTAACATGATTTATTATTTCAAAGCTTATTAGAGATTTTGACCTTTCATGCTACATTCATAATTCCCTTTCGGAAATTAAGCTTATAGCATTCATGTGCTCACCAAGAGCTTACCAAGTCTTATGCTCACCAAGAGCTTTACAAAACTTATGCTCACCAAGAGATTTACCAATTTCTTTGGAATTCTTAGTTGATTTCTCTTTAGGTTCATGTCTTTACTTGTTTGCCTTGGATCACACATTTGATCATGAATACATTGGTCCGAGTTTGACCATATAGGTCCAGGCGATACTTAGTACAAAGCACATAGCATTGACTAATATCGAAAACATCACATATAAATGGGGCGTCCCCTGAGCCGAGACTCATGGACCGTAGTCCCAGGCAGACCAAGTATTAATCCCAATTGTAACACCCTAAATACTAGCCTAGAAGTATTGAAATCAAATGCTTAAGTTGATAGCTTAATTGAATCTAGAAATTAAGCTAAATTGATTAGACAAGGGTCTAATTGAATGAATGAAAGAACAAGTGACCAAATTAAGATGACCAACTTGTAAACTCTAACAATTCCAAGGAATGCATGCTAAAATTCCTACATCTCTTAAATGCCCTTGATTAAGTTAATATTAAAGATTAATTAAGGGACATTTTAGACTTTGCACAAATCTAATAACATGGATTATATGTTGTCAACTTCTCCATTATACCAAATTGCCGAAATTCTCTAGAGAAAAAAAGAGAAAGAAAGCTAGAGGGAAAAAGCTTGAATCCATGTCCGACAACCTTGAATTATCTTCAAATTAAATCTAGATAGCTTAGTGATTAAGGTAATTATTTGTTTCTCTTGTAAATTTCATGTTTGAATTGAAATAGAAATGTGATTTGAATTGGATAGATGCTGGAAAATGTGATGAACATGTTATAGCTTGATTGAATGATTGTTTGATGATGTTCTTGGTTGTATTGATGAATTAGATGATTCCTTTGTGTTAAGATCATGCTTGTGCAATTAGAACCTGGAAATTTATTTCTAGTAATCAAATGGCTAATGAAACTCAAGTGTAATTGTTGGAAAATTGAGAAACATGAACATGGTTCAAAATAGTTTAGATTAGGGGATTGTTTTGATTGAAAAATTGTGTTAGCATGCTAAATGAGCTTAAAACTCTGTTTTGAACATGTTGATAGGTAAAATAGAGATTTAATTGAATTGGTAACTTGCTGGAAAATGACTACACCTAATTGAACTAGTTAAATTAGGTAATGGACTGCCTAGTTGATGAATAGATGTGTAATTGTGATCAAATGGATTAAACTAGGTTCAACATGACTATGCCCTGTTTTGAGAACATTGTTAAGTGAATTAAGATGGCCTAAATATGTATGAACATGATCATGAATGAAATTGTCATGTTAGGACCTTGCTAGAATGAAATAAAGAATAGAATTGCAACCTAGAGTAAGCTGCCCAAAATTGCTCTGTTCTGGGCAGTCACTTTGAAAATTCACCAAAAATTGTAAAGATAAAATTCAGGGCTAAAACTTTAATGACATGATCCTTTGTATGTTTACTTTCATTAGGAGAAAACAGAACTGAAAACTGGGTCCTATACTGGAAACTGTAAATAGAAATAGCTGGACAGTGCAAACTGTCCAGGAAGTATAAAATGCCCTACCTTTGAATAATAAACTGTATTAATTGGCTAAGAACTATGCAAGCTTGTTACGGTTTTAAAGACAATTTTGTTAGCTTTCCAAAGGTATAACTTAATCGAAATTCCGACGTAGGAATTGAAAGATATGCATGTTTAAATAGATAGTGTGCAAGCTACCAGGCAGCAACACTTAAGCTAGTTGGAGACTGTTTTGTGCATATTTTTATTGGACTGTTTTGTAACAGTTTGGGATAAATGAATTCCGCCTAGCTTTGTTTAATGAAATGTTGATTGAATTGTACTTATATGAGCATAATATTGAACTTGACTTAATAAGGGGAGGATGATTAAAGAAACACATGAAACATGATCCTAGTCTTATATACATGTCTATTTCGAATTGCTAAGCAAGATTGATGATAGCTTGAATGCTTGTATGTGCTATGATGCAACATGGTTGAATGCTAATGACTTGTTTGAGATATTATGTTATCTCATTTGATGAAATGAATCTTGAAACCACTTGACTTGTGAGATAAGGCTCAATAGCCTAAGGGCTTAACATGAAATGATCTTGATTAACATGAACATGATCTTGAACTTGATAACTTGAATAAATGGTAATTTGAACAACCTTGGTAGCTAGTTGGATTAGGTAGAAAGGCATGCCTTAGAGTCTAGAGCTCATTGTGTACGGGTGGACTACAGTCCAAGGCTAAGGCTTCTATTTGGCGACAGACGGAGGTACGTATATGGTCTTTGGCGACAGTAGGAGGGTTGATCAGCACTACGGTGCATATTGTGGCGACAGTTGGTTGAAGACTCGATTACCTATACAAAGTAAGTACCAAGGGGGTTGTTTAATGAAATAACAAATGAAATAAGATTCAATTATACATGATACTTGTCTTGTATGCCGTAAAATGTATGTTGCTTGATTTGAAAGCATGACTCATTGGTTTCTTGTTTTGCAAGCATGTTGATTTATTAATTATGATTTCTTGTGCCTAGTCTTGCTGGCCGAATGCATGTTATCCTAGATAGGATATTCTTGATGTTTGAAAGACTAGGTAAGGTCACTCTTGATACTTGAAAGACTAGCTAAGTCTACTTTAATGCTTGGAAGCCTTAGCTAGGTCCACACTTGATCTAAAAGACATGAAACATTAAATAACAAAATGGATAGACTAGTTACTACCTCACTAGATGTATCTAAGTAGCTTGAACATGCATTTTGAAAGATTGTATATAATGCTTGATGGCCTATCTATGATATGTATATAGTTAAGGTTTGTAATGAACTTAGGTAACTTGTAATGGTTGAATGTTTTGCTGTGCTTATTTTGATGGAATGAATGATCCAATGTTGATCTAGTTGATATGAAGAAATGTAAAAGCCTTGAAACGATCATGTGTATGCTTGGGTTATAATTCGAATAGGATAAAATAGGTTGCTTAAGCTCTATTCGAATGGTCATGATAAGTATATGATTCAATTGTGTGTTCATGCCTTGATTATATGAGTATTGTGCTCTTGTTTGATGCATGGCCGAATAGTTTTGACTCATTAGGTACTAGTTACATGCCTTGTAATATATGACTAGTGTTAATGGTTGAATGTATGAGATAGAGTAAGGCTAGCATGGAACAAATTCTATGTTAATGAATGCTTAGATGATCATGCTTAGTAAGAATAGGATTAAGATGTGTAAAGGTATACAAGCTAAGGAATAATGAAGTGTAATCTACATGATAAAGTAGTAACTTTAAATGTAAGAAAGAAAGAAATTGATCTAATGGTATTGTAAGCATAGCCAAATGCTTAGGATGAATATAAAGTCACATTAAGATTACTTGCATGAAAAGAAATGCATGAATGGTTGCTTATGCCTTGTTTGAATACTTGCTCCCTCTTTGCTTGCTTAGTTCGAATGTTAGGATGATTTAGGAGTCAAGTGTGAGCTTTCTTGTTAGCTAAGTAAACAAGTATGAATTATTGTTTCTTCTTGGATGTTGATTGCCGAATGTAATGCTTGATTATTGAATCAAGTTTGAATGTGTAATGCATGTATTGTCTTTGCCTTGTCTATGTTTTAGTATAGTTCGAATGCCATGCCTTGTCTTGTCTTGCTTGCTAAGTAACACTCCCGAACCAAGCTACTACTAACCCGGGTATGGGTGTTACACCAAATGTCCAAGGACTTCCATTAATAGAGCAACTTAGATATCTTATCTTTCTTTTGATATTGGAGAAGTATCTTATTGTGCAAGTCATCTTACTTGTTACTTCCTTTCAATAGCTTATTGCATAAGTTAAGCTTTCTTGCTTCTTAAGTCTTTAATATTCAAGGTACTTATAACATTAGCTTTCAATCTTTTATAAGAATCTTATTGTTGTATTGGTCAGTAATGTAACACCCTAAATCCTAGCCTAGAAGTATTGAAACCAATTGCTTAAGTTGATAGCTTAATTGAACCTAGAATTTATGCTAAATTGATTACTCAAGGATCTAATTGAAAGACTAAATGAAATAAGAGACCAATTTAGAAGGACTTAATTGGATAACATGAAATATATGGGGAATGCATGATAAATTTCTCATTTTCCTTAATTGCCCTTGATTAAAATTAAGATTTGGGACTAATTAAGGGTGAAATGGTAATTGTCTAAATCCACTAAATGGATTAAACATAGTCATCATCTTCTTCATTCTCCTAGTTGCCAAATTTGAAGAGGAAAATTAAGGAGAGAGGGTTCTTGTGAGAGAAAGCTTGAATCTATGGTGTCAAAGTTGAAATCGAGTTAAACTCAACTTGGTGGCAGCATTACTAAGGTAAATTCATACTGTCCAAACTGATTCATGCTTGAAATCTGATTTAGATGATGTATAGTGCTTAGTTGAGTTGTTAGGCTGTTTGAAATGAAGAGAATGAGGAAATTGAACTTGTATACACTATGAATAACTTGAATTAGAGTGGAATTTATGTGTAAGTGATGGTGTAACAAAATTAGGTTGCTGGAAATTTGAAATGAGATGTTGTAAGAATTGAATTGTTAGAATATGTAATTGAGCTATGGAATTAATGAATTGAACATGATCATGATTAGGTAATATAATTAAGGTGTTAAACAAGCTAAATTGTTAGTAACTAATGCTGGGAAAGAAAGATAAAAGTATGAGCAAAGTCATATAGCCTAGAAACTGTTTTAGTAAGAACAAATTGTGTAAACATGCAAAATTAAGCAACTTAACCAACTTACTCTGTTTTGGTCGCCTTGAAAAATAAATTAACATTGACTATACATGTTTAGGATTTCATATGAAATGAATTATAGGGCCAAAACATTTGTTAAAATGAATTTAAAGAATTAAAATGTGAATAGGTGCAATCTGCCCAGAATTGCTCTGTTCTGGGCAGTAACTTTGAAAATTCACCAAAATTTGTATAGATCACATTTAGGGCTGAAATTTTAGTGAAATGGCCCTTAGTATGTCTACTTTCATTAGGTGAAAGCAAAATTGAATTCTGGGTTCTATGCTGGAAACTGTAATTAGAAATAGCTGGACAATACAAACTGTCCAGACAGTGTAAATGCCCTGTCTTTGAACAATAAACTGTATTAATTAGCTAAGAACTAAAATTCAAACCTTATATGGCCATAAAGAAAATTTTGTTAGCTTTCCAAGGGTGTAAATTAATTGAAATTTTAACTTACGAATTAAAAGATATGACCATTTAAAGGAACAATGTGCAAACTGCCAGGCAGCAGTGTCCTGGGCAGTCTGGGACTATTTTTACATCTAGAAGTAAACTATTTCCAAAACAATTTTGGGACATTGTAACATGTCCAATTATGTCCTAAAATGAGGTA
The DNA here is from genome assembly GCA_019671005.1 of Hibiscus mutabilis. Taxonomy (NCBI): domain Eukaryota; kingdom Viridiplantae; phylum Streptophyta; class Magnoliopsida; order Malvales; family Malvaceae; genus Hibiscus; species Hibiscus mutabilis. The sequence goes on along the minus strand of CM033718.1, from coordinate 39,241,546 downwards.
ATAACAATATATAGATGAACAAGTAAGAAATGCCTAAAAGAAAGCATAAAAACAGTAGGTAAATGTAAGGTACAAAAGTGGTAACACTATTACTATATATGTGTGACAATATGTGCATGTTTTGATGAATTGTATGTGTTATGCTTGCTAGACCAAGGGCAGCAAGTTGTGGAAGAGGAAGAAAAGAGTGAACATCCCAAAGCAAGAGGCAAAGGGATTTGGATACAAGACAAGTGATTAGCTAGGAGTATTGTGAGTGTAACCATCCTTGAGGTTAAGACTTAGGTCCTAACCAATCTTTCTATTGTATTAATTCAATGACATTGCCATGTAACCTGACCTAATATATATTTGGCTAATTAAGGGAAGAATGATATGAATGACAACTTGTTTGATGCCATGTTCTACTTGTTTACTTGATTGTTAAGCAAATGAAATAAAATGCTTGGCATGTTGCATTGCTTATGCCAAATGTAGGAAATGGCATGCTTGCTTGGAGAATAAGGTATGCACATTGTATACATATGAATGTGTTTGTGCTTGATATGCATGATTGGTTGAAATGAAATGAACAATGGTACCACCTTGTGTTCATGCCATTCGAATGCCATGGATAATCTTGTCTTGGTAGTTAAGGCTCTATAAGCCTAAGGGCTTGGCCTTTGAATGGCATAATCATGCCTTACCACCTTGTGTTCATGCCATTCGAACGGCATGGATAATCTTGTCTTGGTAGTTAAGACTCTATAAGCCTAAGGGCTTGGCCTTTGAATGGCATAATCATGCCTTGATTAATGAATTGCATAAAGCTTGAATGAAATTGATAATCAAACAACCTTGGTAGCTAGTTTGGATAGATAGGAGGGCATGCCTTAGAATCTAGAGCTCATATTGGCACTACGATGCATATTGGCACGACGGTGCATTTTGGCATTACGGTGCATATTGGTGCGACGGTGCATATTGGCACTTCGGTGCATATTGTTGAAGATTTGATTATCTAGTGAACTAAATACCAAGGATGTTATAAGATGAATTAATAACTTGAAATGAACATTTTTTGTCTTGAATGTGTGATGAGAACATTACTTGTTTTGTAAGATTCTTGAATGAACATCCTTGTCTTAAAAGATGACACATGAATAATTGTATAACTTGTTACTTTCCATGAATGAAATGCATAGATAATGTTATTGTGCAAGAATGCCTACTTGGTACTTGGTGTTTTTGATTGCTTGTCTCTTAAGCAAAAACTTGAATAGTATGTTATGGATACATAATGGATGTTGCAATGTTGAATGTGTGAAATGTGAAACTCACCTATGTTTACCCCATACATTCGAATAGCATATGAATTGTGATGATGATCATGATTCCTTGAAATGCTTGTACACTTGGATAAGTAAACTTGGAAATTGGCTAGACTTAGTGTTACCTCACTAAGTACATAACTTGTACTTACCACTCTACTCTTCATTCTTCCCATATCAGATTAAGGACACTTTCAAGAGGATATCTTGAACTCAAAGCAACGTTTTGAAGCAAACTTGAAAGTATGATTTCATACTCTTTGTATGTTCCTAGTTTGGTGGCACTAGAACTTGTAATAGTTAGCTTTAAACATGCATTTTTGGTGTATATATATGACTAGTATATGTAATGTTCTTGTTGGGCCTATCATGTAACCAACTTTGATATCTTGAGACTATGTATATGAACTATGTTGATATGTATATAATAAGTAAGATGTTGCGCAAATTGGGAAAGTAATTCAATGTTTGATAAACCTTGTATAATTCGAATGTTAGACCAAAATTGTATGATCGTGCATTTGTTCTTGTGGCCATTGGTATGATTCGGCAATGCCTATTAATTTGGAGTTAAGGTATGTACAAGCATGCATTAACAATTACTAGCTAAGGATGCCATGAAATAGTATGTCTTGTTGAAAAAGAAACAAATGTAATGTGTTAAGTGACCACCTAGATATTCAAATAGGGTAGATGATCATGTAATAAGAATGTAAGTTGGGTCATGTCTAATAGAAACCTATTGTGAAGTATGCCATACTTGTCATTGTTGTTCGAATGGTGTATGAGTATTGAAATGGAATGGTAAATTGTAATATGATAGTGTTAGCTTAGGATATAAGTATGAAATGAAACAAATTAGTACCTAAATTGGCATGCTAAGTGTGTTGGTTTTGATTAATATGGATTACTTGTATGTCTTGTATGGTTGTGTTTAGGTTACTTGCATCGTAAGTTATCTATATCGGGGTTACTTGTTCGACAAGTAACCTATCTCTTGCTTTGTTCTCGCTTTGGTAACGCTCCTGAGCCGGATTACGGCTAACCTGGGGTGTTACAAGTAAGCAATTTCAAGATTAATCACAAAGTATTCAAGATCACCATCACAAGTACATCATAGCAATGGATACAATACTCATGTAATACATGCATAACTAGATGCTTATCAATGATGGCATGCCATGCATGCTTCACATGTCTTGCTCTAAAGGAGCCATATGCATATACTTAAATCAGATCACAACATATCAATAAACAATATTCGGATGACACCGTGTCACCCGAGACAAACACAACTGCATTCACCTGTTACCCCAATGTTATGAGATACCTGAACCACAATCCTATCTTTCTTTTCACACAAATCCATTTCCTAGCCTTCCTTGTTCACAATTGTACCTCTAAACAAAAGTAGCTAGTCATTAATATCTATCTGGATTAATTCAAAACATCAACAACCCCTAAGTTCATCAATATTGTCCATGTGTTATCATGTTTATTCAAAATTGTCCATTAACATCCATAACAAGTCAAAACAGTTTAGAAGCTCATGTATATAATTAATTAACCCATAATATTGTATTTCTTATAAACCATTCTGCATAAACATTTTCCAAATTTATTAGACTTCATTCCTACAATTTTACTGCATAAAACTGCATCTACAAAACAGCACAAACTACATTCTAAAACACTGCATTTTTAAACCTGATAGGACTGCACATTCAAGCATAAAAACTGAATGTTCAAGACTGTTATGTTTCCATTTTAAACTGCACATTTAAACTTTAAAACTGCACAGTTGAACAAGACAATTCTACACATATTAGACTACATTTACACATTTTACAACATTCAAAACTGCACAGTTTTAACTACAACACTGCACTGTTATTTACTTACAAAACTGCACCGTTTTAAAAATCAATACTGCACTTATTAAGACCTTTAAATTCTGTATTTTGAGCATTCAAAAACACTAAACAGTTTTGTGATTTATAGAGCAGCCCCAATTATATTACAAATCAATTCCCAACTTGAATTATCCATCAGTCCTCGTTTAGACTCCATAACAGTCCTTTAGCTAGCTACCTTAAATCCCAACAGTTCTTAATTGAATAAACAATCCCCTGTTTACTAATTCCATTAACATTCATGTTTAAAAACTCTAAACTACCCCTAACTTATAAAACAGTTTCCAAACATTCTTTTTACAACCATTTTCTTCATTCTAATTTCGAAACATGTATAATGCACATATACATTTTAAGGCAATCTGTTTAACAACATTCTTTGATTCATTTGATCATCATATAATTCGAACATCAATCATTTGAATCTTTTATATTCCAATTTCATGAAACCATAACAAAATCCATTTCACACCAATATATATTATTGGACCGAAACCAAAGCTTACCGTTATGGATTTATTTCTCCATTAACTCAAACAATTTATCCATGCATGTTATACAAATCTAACATACCCACAGCTCACTACTCCTATACTCGAATCCAAGCAATTAGCCGAATCAAGCTACCTTCCATGTTCTAAACATAGACATTCATTCATGATCATCCAATTTATATAATTCTCATGATGCATCTTGACTAATTTGTTCTATAAGAGTAGGGTGAAGGATGGTTTTACCCATTCCACGAATCTTATTCGAAATCCTTCATGAATTCACCCAAACGTGCTTAGTTCTTCAAGCTTCCAAGAGAATTTCACTTTCCTTTTTCTACCCCTTTATTTGATTGAAGTCTAATGGAGAAGAAGATGGTTCTATCTCATCTATTCATGACCGGCCATCTTTCATCTAACACTCCTGTCATTGACAAGTGTATACATCCCCAAATTCTTATTATTTTTGCATGCAAATCATTTAATTTCAATGCTTCCATTTTGCCCCTTTTAATATTAACTAGGCATCTTCTCAATCCTTCATTTTGATCCTTAATTTATCCCATTCAATTCTAATCCAAATATATTTGGATCAATCTAAGTCACCTATAAAAGTAGTAACATTCAAATTAATGTCACGCTTTAATCTAATTCCAAATAGGACCTAATATTAATCAATTAAAAATCATACAAGCTTATTTTGTCTCAATGGAATATTTAAGTACAAAGATCACTAAATACGGTTGACCCGGTTTTATGGGTACTACAAAATCATTGCTCTAACAACAAACAATAATGTAAGTTAATAAAAGAGTGCTCAGGAATGTTGCAAGCTTATCTCGAGGCTTAAATCTACACTTACAGTTCAATCCGAGCTAATTTTGGTCACGAACCATGATCCTCTTTTGTCTTTCCATTTCTTGATCCACATCCTTAATTTGTCCCTCCACACCTCAGTGATCTATCATCAACAAAATTGTATTCCTATATTAGATTAACTTTTAAGAATTATTCAAATTTCTCATATATACATTTATAGATACTCAAAATAGTCCATAACATTTTTAACTACTCAAGACAATCTTTATAGAGTGTTAACGGCCCTTCCTCTGTTTTCATATTACTCAAAAACAGTCCATAAGTATTCCTTTTTGATGTAAAAAAGTCCTATTCCATTCACACACACAATTACACACTCAAAGCAACCCACTTTATGTTCATCTCTTCACAAAACAGCCTACTTATTAACCGAACACCTTCTCCTGATTTTAGATTAGCAATCCAGCCCCTGAATATTCATGATTCAGCCCTTATTTACTTGTAAACAGTCCCTACCGGTTTAAAAACAGCCCATTGATTAAATTCTTCAATCCAGTCCATTCCTCTAATAAAATGGTCCATCACAGCTTCTAATTTTCTCATACAGCCCCAAAGTCAACCAACTCATCATACATTGAGATTTTAACATCTTGTTATATATATACACCATCAATTCACATAAACATAGCAATTTAGCATAAGTAGTATCCAAATTAATCAAGAGGATTTCTAAATCTAGTGTGATGTTTCCTACCATCCAAATAGCTATTATCACAAAAGAATTAAACCAAATTCACAACTAAATTCTAGACCAAAGAAGGATAAAGAATTCATACCCTTCACTTCAATTTACCGGGCAAATATTCCAAGAGCAAACTTCATGAACTTCAATCCAACTTTTCCATGAAAACTTTACATTCTCTCCCAATTTGGAGTTTCGGTCAATAAAGGAGATGATTTGTGATCCATTGTCATCCTCCCCCCCCCCCAAATGCCGAGTATCTCTCCCCAAGTTCCTTCATGCATAATTGACATGTGTGTTAATCCTTGTTTTATTAAATCTTTTACATGCAATCCTTCCTTCTTTCAAAGTTTTATTTTAGTCATTTTAAATTAGCTAGTATACTTCCTAAGCTTCCATAATTGGTCCTTAATTAATGTAATATCTATTTTAGTGATACTTTTAATCAAACCGAATCACAATCAAAATTGTGATATAGGAGCATCCATTCTTTCATTTCTTTCTTTTTAAGCCTATACTCTTCATTTTATTAACAGAACACACATTAGATTAATTGACTTAGAAATTAAGATAGTAACATTCTTCTAAGCCCAATTTTTTTTTTTTTGGGGTGTTACATAACATCCATAAGAAATTCCTACCTTTTGGTTGCACTTTCAATTTCCATAGCAAATCAGAATCAAAAGTTGGATCATGAATATTTGTATTCACCAACAACTCTAACAATCTTTTAACTGAGAAACTCCCAGCCTTTTCGTATATCCGAATTATTCTATATGGAACACCACATTTCCCATCAATCATTTCTTTAAGGTTAGAAAGCAACCTTACCTCTCTATTAAGGAGCACTTTGAAAAACATATGAGCCCATTCCATGTCTTCAAATCTGTTTTTTTCACCCCTTCCTTTACAGCTCACTAATCTAAACAGTTCAGGGGTATATAGCAACGAATATTTTCAATTTTTTTATTCTGCACTCTAGCTTCTTCCCCTTGCTGTTGAAATCCTCACTGGAAGCATTCCACAACTATAATACTTCTTTTACCTATCTTAATTTGGCAGGTTCTTCCCTGAATATTACAAGTCTCCCATTGTTTCTTTTATCGCCTTTAAGCCCCCGGCCTTTGTAAACCAAGCATGGATGACTTTAAACGGTCTAGGTCCCCAGTCAATCTGCCTAGTCGATAGCAATAGCGGTAGGTGAACAGACACCTTACAAGGTAATCCATTTAGTTGAATATCCTCATATGCTTGAAACCAATCCTCCTCTACCAAGAAACTGTCAAGCTTGCTTCTTTTATTCCCGAGACCAAACTAGGTGAACATTCTACCACAAAGAGGCACTTCCATACGCCTCTTAATCCCCCAATTTCAACCCATAACAACACTTGTTTCGATTAATCACATGGCGCATAAACAATAATGCTGGTAGCTAGCACAATACCATCAACCTAGAGCCCAGATATACGAATGTACCTGGAATTTAATGTGGAAATCTTGTAGCTGGCACTTTTTTCTATCCCAATTTGTGAGACCCTCTTGATCGACCTGTCGCCTCTGCAGCCTTGAACTCAAATTCGTCGTTGTACCAAAACCTCCTAAACTTCAGCTTCACTAAACTACTTCTTTATTTGTTTCTTGTGTGAAAACCATTTCCTCTCTATGCAACCAAATCAATTTCCTTGTTGTCGAAACCTTCACCACTAAGCCCATCCCTCTAATGTTCTAGGATAACATCTGCATCCTGACAACTGACCTAAATCTGGAGCGCGTTATGCAGCCTTGCCAGACTGTTCAATCTCCTCTAAACGAGCAATCTCTTCCACAACTTCTGGTTCATCGCCCCTAATTTCAATGCCCAGAGTCTTCCCCAAAGCTAGTGCCTCTTTTGCTTCTTTTATGAAATTATCCCATCTTGCCTGCATATCGGAGTCCATCAACAATCTACCGTCCAATTTAGAATTTTCCGCTGAAGACTTCCCCTTCTTTTTGTTCAATCTACTTTGAGCTCGATCCCCTTTTCTTCTCTCGGCTTCAGACAATGCTTTGTCTTGAAAGTCATTTAGAGACGCGTACCTTCTCTCCCTTCCTTTGTTGGTACTTTTCTGAAATTCTGGGAGATTAAACTTAGGACCACCCTCCTTTGGAGAAAAATTTGTATCTGCCAACTCGCCTGACCTCTCTGAAACAGGACCAGTGCCCTTAACTTCAGGGTTGTTTAGGCAATCGACTTTCTCAGTCCACTTAGCATTGCTATTAGGCAAGCTTTGGTCTATTTCAAATTCGGTCTCCTTAATTATCCAGTAGCATCCTTAGGGCTCAATTCACTTTTCTTAAAACCCATACAATCCAGATCCTCCATAACCCTTTCATTGCATGGATCTGAGTCTACATCCTTGTCCACTCCCACTCCCACTCCCACTCCGTTTACAACAACTTCAACCCAGCTCGGCCCAGCACCTTTTTCACTTTGCTACACATTCGCAATAAGGATAGCTTCAGAACCGTTATCCATGCCAGCTTGGGCAGGATAATCGCCGCAATTTTCTTCCACGTGGGTCCCCCTAATAACTCTTCTTCCTCCACAGATCTGGCATCCTCGTTCTTTTTACTTTTGGCATAATCATGTGTGTTTATTCCCGAGTAATCTTCATTCAATGGTTCTTCATGAACTGAGTTGTCTCCCGACCCCTCGAACTTCCAACTCTGAACAAAGGACAAAGATTCCAACGAGCTATCCACCGTCTCTGTACTGCTCAAAAAAAAATTTTTTTGTCCCTTAGAACCTGTTTTAGTTACGTATGAATGCTGTATTGTGGGAACTTCAATCACCCTAACTTCAAATAATTCTTTACCAACTTCTAATTCAATCACTTCATCGACTTTCTGAACTTGTGTTGTTGAAAGGAGCAAGGATACCTTTTCGCAATTCAAGTATTGATTAGCGTTTTCTCCCAGAGCTACTAGTTTGCCCCAACAAGCAGTAATCCGTTTGAATGTCTCATAATTCCAGCAATGCAACAGAACCCCTTGCACTTCCACCCAGGATACTCTTTCCAGTAATTTGAAAGATTCTGACCATTTTTCAATATCTGAGAAGACTTATTCCAGGAGTGCCCAGTTCTATTCCTCTAGCGACTTCAGTAGTTCTTCATCCTCAATTTCTAGGAGAAACTTCTGAACACCTAGGCTTCTCACTTTCACCTCGCCCAATCCCCAGCTATGCAGTCTGCTCTTCACACTTTTGGTCGAACAGACCGATGGCATAGTGCCAATTAAACATCTGCTAAACCGCCATAATGCTTCTTCTTCAACGTGACCCTGGAGTTTTTCTGTGTTTGCATAATTTTTCCTGCTGCTTTCGCCTCGATCCTTTGAGGGTAAACTCTGGTTTGACATTTGGTTCTCGTTCTCTTTTATCTGTGTTATTTTCAGTTGCATTCTTTGTTTGCTCCGGTGGAAAACCAGGACAGTTCTGTTCCTCTGTGTTATGGTTGACAGTTGGCCTGACTCTTTTCCAGTATGAGTGGCGAATGTTAAACTTGGCTATGGACACTGAAAGCTTGCAGCCATACAAACGAAAACCATGTAGTCTCTCGATTGCTCTGTCTGCATCGGTTTCCTTGGCAAATCTTACAAACCCAAACCTCTTTCCACTTCTATTGTGTTTTCTCGCAATGAAAGCATCCACTACGTCTCCATGTCTCGCGAAAGCATGCCACAGTCCCTTCCAGTGAAGAGCTTCCCCCAAATTTTCCACATACAGCGTTACTGTCTCAGACCCTTGTGTTCCTCTTCCATCGGAGTTCCGACGTCTTCTGTACCAATCATTGTTGAATCCATGTGTTCCACGACTGTCAGAGTTCCAACGTCGACCGTCAATGTTCCAGCGTCTTCTCATCGGAGTTCCGTATCATTGGTTGTCTTTACTACAATGGCCCTAATCTATTGATTATCAAGTTGCTAAGTACTAAATCTTGATAGTAGTTTAATCCATATGTTTGGATTAGTTTGAAATGAACAACAGGTAGCTTGCTAACGATTCTGTATATGGTATTAGCATTTGAATGTTTATGTAAAATTGGAGATGATTAGTTTAAGTTCTAAGATAATCATAATTCAAATAACCAAACATATCTTCTACCTTTTTTTATAAATGGTTTACTAGATCTATTGATTGTATGTTGGTTAAGTCATGTTAGCTATGTTATTGGAATGATTGATTGTTAGATAAGTTATGTTAGATACGATACACAATTATCTGCTATGTTAGTTACATGATAATTGTGATTCATAAGCTTAAAGATTAATAAGCAATGGATTACTGTTATCTTGGATGATCTTAAACTTAGATGCGAATGCTTTAAAATGTTTAGAGAAATACGAAGTATAATTTGTAACATCCTAAATTTTGATATAGGAGAAAGCCATGCAATGATTCTTGAGCAATTGAAATAAGTGACTATAATTGAAAGTGTGACGGACCTATTTGAAATTTAAGCAAAGTAGGAGTTAAAAACCGAAATGACCAAGTGGATTAGTTGGCAACATTTGTGGTTTGCATGGTAAGTTATAATTAATTAGGTGATGGATGAAGTGGCCTTTGGAAGGCAAGGCACGTGTGTGAGAAGGGTATAATGGAACAAACAAAGCATCATCGCCTTCTTCATTCTTCTCCTTAGAACCGAAAGATAGAAAGGTAGAGAGAGAAGGGGAGAAATCATCCATGGTGATGTTTTGCTAAGAAAATATTGGTGAATTGATGTTTAAATTAGACTTGCATGATTAAAGAATGTAAGTTTCTCTTCTAAATTCTCTATATGTTACGATATAGCTATGTGATTGTCGTAGTTGAATTGATATTTGCTTGATTGTAGTTCTTGCTCGATTGAAAGAATTAGCTTGATCATAGTTTATTATGGATTTGGGAGTTATTGATTCAAACATGATGTAGAAATCATATGTGATTGTAATGTCAATATTGAATTGTTTGAATGATGCTCCATGCTGGAAATTTAGGCAGTGAATTCGTATGGTCTGAATTAAGGTTGAACCAAGTTTGAAAGGCTACCTGTTCGAGTATAGCATGGAGTGAAACTGTTTAAAAGCTCGGTGTTTTGGATTGTTTAAACTCCAAATGGGTGAATAGAATTTGATTTAATAAATTATAAGTCCGTAGTGAAATATTAAGAAAACAAGGGAGGGTTCAGATTGAGTTTAGATGGTTGTTTAGGAGGATTGGAATGAATACGAAACTGCCCTGTATTAAACAAAATCTTATGGGGCTGTTCTGTGGAAATTGAATTAGTTAAGCATTTGATTAAAATAAGTAAAATGTTAAATTGATAGCTTAACGCAGGGTGACTAGTTTAATGGTAATTGGATGATGTAAACTTGATAGGAAAGTTGTTAATGAACAAAAGTATATGGGGTAGTATTTGAGCAGTTTCGAAATACTTATGATGTTAGGGGACCGCTTTATATATTGAATTATTGTTCATTGTTAGACTAAAATTGATATCAAGTAATGATAATTAAGCATGTTAATATAGTAAGATTGATTGGAACTTATAAGCTTAATTGAAAAATGTTAAGTAACTAATGAAAGAAGGGCAGTTTCGAATCAAAAAGCAACAAAGGAAGCTATTTGGATTGTTGTAATGTTATGTGAACTAAATTGTCAAGGAATTGATTTTAATATATTGCTATTGTTGTATTATTTAGACAAGAAAGAGGTTGAACAATGAGAGGATAGGCAAAAGGGCATTGTGATTCATGATCAAGCTTAGCTTGGAGTACTTGTGCGTGTAACTATGTTTAAATTAAGCATAGATTGCCAATCTGGGGCATACATTCAAAGTATGAAAATTTTGAATATATGTGTTTTACTTGATAAGATTATAAGCTATGTCCACTTGATTATCTGAACATGGAGCTATGCTCATATTGGATTTATATTTGTTTATATATGTGCTTAATAAGCCTTGGTGGCATGATAATAAGAATATGGAGCAATGCTCATCTATAATGAGAAGTTCACATGAGGTGAACACATACCAAAATTCAAAAGGGGTAATGAGATATTGATATGATGAACTACGATCCTTATTTGGCAACAATAGGAGGGAAGTGTTACGGTCACTTGGCGACAGTAGGAGGGATTGACCGGTACTGTGGGTACCATACGTTTTGGCAACATTTTGGTTGGTGATTCGTGTACCTCAGCTATTACTTGATTCCCAAGGCTATGTTAAAGGCAAATAATGAAACTTTCAAGCTAACTTAATAAATAATCATTGTATCTCTTGTGACTAGTAAGTCAAACTCATAATATGTTTTGTTTTACACCTTTGATAATAGTAAATTCATGATTACATTATACTGTGCTTGATAACTTACGAAACAAGTAACTATGTTATGAGATGCCATGTTTGATAATGTATGAGATAAATATCCATGATCAGAAGATGTTATGTTTGATAATTTACATAACAAGTACTAATCGCTTGCATGATATTGGTAACCTCTTTTTATTAAAGAAGTAGTGCTATTCGAATGGTACTTGCCAGTTAACTAGACGCTTAATTGAATTTAAAGACAATTATAGGTATAAGTAATTATTTTATTTGATTGTCTGGCTTTATGTTACATAGCTTCTTGTTTAAGTTAATGTCGTGCATGGTCAATAGAATTGATGAAAGGAAATATGTGTTTGATATCTTGCATAATTAGTTACTATTGTGCTATATGTTCTGCTCAAGAAACCAAGAAAGTTTATATATTAAATAGATAGATCATATCAATGACTTGCTTAATAAGGAGTAATGTACAATTAGATTATTGAGTGTTGTTTTGGAGGAATTGATTTGCTTGATAATGTGAAAACGTACTTCTGGATTGTTTTGAATGTTTAAATAGTTATAGCTGATTCAAATACCTTATAGGTGTCAAGTGTGTTTTCAGTGGATAGTTCGAATGTTGAGGAAATTTGTGACGTTCAATTGTTTGTAGTTACTTGATAATCTATAAAGGGATTTTTTTCAAATATACTATGTATTGGGTTAAAATGAATTGGCTATGCTTGAACATGTAGTAATAAATCTCAAGCTAAACTTATTTCTTGACAAATAAGATATTCTTCTAAGGCTATAGATCACTTAATTACCAATCTTAAATGATACGTTATATGAAAGTAAATATTTAAGAAATCTACCTTTGGTTTGAGATTTGTGTGAATGATAACTTAAGATATAAGTTAATCACTTAAAATTGTTCAAATGATAACTTATGATGTAAGCTAATCTCTTAAAATCAATTGAATGATAACTTGTGAAACAAGTTAATCTCTTAGAAATATTCGAATGTTAGCTTGTGCCACAAGCTAGACTTTTGGCTTGTTTGAATATTAACTTGTGATTCAAGTTAGCCTTTTGTTTATCTCAAACACTTTATGTTTTGTTTACTTCTAATACATGTTTGTGTATGTCGTGTAGGAATCTAATGGAAAATTTAGCTACTAATATACTATTGATTAACTCGTGAAATAAATAATACTTGCAAGTAAGTTGTCTACGTTTATATATAATTGAAATTGGGAAGGTTACTATATTTAAAAAATTGTAGTTAAGGGGCTTGTATCCAATAAAAAAGGTCTCACAATTGCTTCCGAGATGCTTATTAGTAATGCCAATCTTGAACTCTCCAAATAGAAAGTTATACTCTATTAAGCTTAACTCTTACCAGGTTCCAGGGTCTTTAGAAGGAATAAAGCAAAACATTGAGCTTTTGATTTATGTCTTTGGTTAGTCAAACTACCTCAGTAAACAATTTCTTACTCTTTTCCTTTGTTAAATTTAGCTACTAGTATACTATTGATTAACTTGTGAAATAAATAATACTTGCAAGTAAGTTGTAACACCCTAAATTCTAGCCTAGAAGTATTGGAACTAAATTGTATAAGTTGATAGCTTAATTGAATTTAGAATTAAGTTAAATTGAATAGTCAAGGGTCTAATTGAAAGAATGTATGAATTAAGTGATCAAATTAAAAAGATCAATTTGAATTGAAGGAGAAAGATGAGGTTTGCATGATAAACTTCATGATTCTCTTATTTGCCCCTTGACTAATTACATGATTAGTAACTAATCAATGGATAGTTTAGTAACTTCCTAAATCCACTAATGTGGATAACCACAATGTCATCATCTTCTTCATTTCATTTAGCCGAAATTGAGAGAAGAAAATTGAGAGAGAAAGCTTGGAAAATTCAGCCATTGAAGTGGGAATTAAGCTTGCATGTGTAGGAAATTTTCATTGAAATTAAGGTAGAAGCAAAATATGATTCTACTTGTGTTTAATTGAACATGCAACTATATTGTTGAATTGGACTGTTTTTTATGATTATAGATGGCATTAGACATTGAATATGTTGTTAGATGATTGAATGATTGTAGAATAATGCAAAATTGAAGAATGAACATTAGGTACAAGCTGGAAATCATGTGTTTGTAATAGTGTAACAAACCTAGGTTGCTGGAAAATTGAATTGTGTTGTTGAAGTGAAAATTGAACGATTACAACTTAAAATTGAGCTATGGAATTAATGAATTGATGATGATCATGAATAGGTAATGTATAGAAGATGTTAAACAAATTGAATTGATAGCAAACAATGCTGGAAATGTAAGGATAAAAGTATGAACATAGTTATGTAAGCTAGAAACTGTTTTGTGGAATTGAAATTGAGTAAACATTCAGGCATTATAACCAACTTACCCTGTTTTGGCAGCCTTGAATAATGAATTAACATGTTTAGGATGTCATATGAAATGAATTATAGGACCAAGACATTGGTTAAAATGAATTAAAGGCATTAAAATGTGAATGATCAATCAATTGTGATAGTAATTTAGGTAAGAGATGACACATGTATACATCAATGAACAATGAAATCTAGAAAGCATATTTGAACTTCAAGATAGTCGAATAGGATTGGATTTCAAAGGTTGAATGTTGTTATAATAACCATGTATGTAGTAACTTGAAGTGTAAGCAAGAATGAAATGAATCTAGAAGCATTGTGTTAATAGCCGAATAGTTTAGGTGGAAAAATAACTAGGAATGCTTGTTTGTTAATGTAGTTTGAATCTAGTTGATGATTTGATGCCTAAGTATGAGTTGCTTGCATGTAAAGAAATTCATGAATGGTTTCTTATGCCTTGTTTGAATGCATGCTACCTCCTTGTTTGCTTAGTTCGAATGTTAGGATGATTTAGGAGTCAAGTAAGAGCCTTCTTGATAGTTAAGTAAACAAGTATGAATGATTGTTTCTTCTTGGATGTTGAATTCCGAATGCAATGCTTGATTTTTGAATCAAGTTTGAATGTGTAATGCTTGTATTGTCCTTGCCTTGTCTTGTGTTTTCTTGCTTGCTAAGTAATGCTCCTGAACCGAGTTACTACTAACCCGGGTAGGGGGTGTTACATAAGTTGTCTACATTTATATATTATTGAAATTGGGAAGGTTACTATATTTAAAAAATTGTAGTTAAGGGGCTTGTATCCAATCGAAATGGTCTCACAATTGCTTCTGAGATGCTTATCAGTAATGCCAATCTGGAACTCTCCGAACATAAAGTTATATTCTATTAAGCTTAGCTCTTCCTAGGTTCCAGGGTCTTTAGAAGGAATATAGAAAAACATTGAGCTCTGGATTTATATCTTTGGTTAGTCAAACTACCTTAGTAAGCAATTGCTTACTCTTTTCCTTCGTTAAATTTTAGGGTATTTGAGCCTTTGGATTTCTTATGAGCTTGGACGTGATCACGAGGATCTAAGTATGACTCGAATTGCTAGGGCCTCAATTGCTTCGGGAAACCAAAGAACAAGTGAAGACATCCATGATCGATTGAAGGCAGCTTTCGATAGACAAAAATCATATGCTGACTTGAGAAGAAGAGACATCCAATATGCTATTGGAGAAAAGTTCTTCCTAAAGGTCTCACCTTGGAAGAAAGTCCTTCGATTTGGAAGAAAAGGGAAACTCAGTCCTTGATTCATTGGTCCATCGAAATCACTGAAAGAATTAGACCGATGGCCTTTCGATTAGCTCTCCCTGAAGAATTCGATAGAATCCACAATGTATTCCATGTATCTATGCTCAGAAGATACAGATCAGACCCATTCCATTTTCTTGAGCTAGATGAAGTTGAATTGAATCCCGACTTGTCCTACGAAGAAGAACCTATTTAGATTCTTTATCGGGAAGTAAGAAAGCTTCAGAACAAGATTGTGCCCCTTGTTAAGATCCTATGGAGAAACCATAAGGTGGAAGAAGCTACCTGGGAATCTGAAGAAGTCACGAGGAAGTAGTATCCTCACCTTTTCGATTTAGGTAGATTTGAGGACGAGTTTAATTTAAGGGGGGGAGAATTGTAACACCCAAATTATAGCCTAGAATTATTGGAATCAAAATGAATAAGTGAATAGCTTAATTGAATTTAGAATTAAGCTAAATTGTATAGTCAAGGGCCTAAATAAAAGAATGAATGAATAAAGTGACCAATTTAAAAGTGACTACATTGAATTAAAGGAGAAAGATAAGGCTTGCATGCTAAATTTCATGAATCTCTTATTTGCCCTTGACTAATTACATGATTAGTAACTAATTGAGAGTTGGTATGGTAAAATCCGAATTCCACTAATGTGGATAACAATGTTGTCATCTTCTCCACTATTCTTCTTAGCCGAAAACTAGAGAGAAAGAAATTGAGAGAGTAAGCTTGGAAAATTCAGCCATTGAAGAAGAAATTTAGCTTGCATGTATAGGAATTTTTCATTGAAATTAAGCAAGAAGCAAAGTAAGTGTAATTCTTCTTGTGTTTAATTGAATTGGAAACTATATTGTTGAATTGGACTGTTTTTGATGATTATAGATTGAATTAGACATTGAATATGTTGTTAGATGATTGAATGATTGTAGAATTATGCAAAATTGAATAATTGACATTTGATACAAGCTGAAAATCATGTGTTTGTGATAGTGTAACAAACCTAGGTTGCTGGAAAATTGAATTGTGATGTTGAAGTGACAATTGAATGATTAGAACCTAAAATTGAGCTATGGAATTAATGAATTGATGATGATCATGAATACATAATGTATAAAAGGTGTTAAACTAATTGAATTGTTAGCAAACAATGCTGGAAATGGAAGATAAAAGTATGAACATAGTTATGTAACATAGAAACTATTTTATGGAATTGAAATTGAGTAAACATGCAAGATTAGACATTGTAACCAACTTGCCCTGTTTTGACAGACTTGTATAATGGATTAAAATTGACTTAACATGTTAGAATATCTTATGAAATGAATTATAGGACCAAGACATTGGTTAAAATGAATTAAAGGCATTAAAATGTAATTAGATGCAATCTGCCCAGAATTGCTCTGTTCTGGGAAGTCACTTTGAAAATTCACCAAACATTGTATAGATTGAATTTCGGGCTGAAATTTTAATGACATGATCCTTAGAATGTCTATTTTCATTAGGTGAAAACAGAATTTAAAACTGGGTCCTATACTGAAAACTGTAAATAGGAATTGCTGGATAGTGCAAACTGTTCAGGTAGTGTAAATGCCCTGTCTTTGAACAATAAAATGTACTAATTGGCTAAGAACTAAAAGGAAAGTCTTACATGGTATTATAGGAAATTTTGTTATCTTTCCAACGGTGTACAGCAATCGAAATTCTGACGTACGGATTAAAAGATATGGCCATTTAAAGGGACAATGTGCAAACTACCACACAACAGTGTCCTGGGCAGTTTGGGACTGATTTTGCACCTAGTTGTAAACTGTTTCCAAAACAGTTTTGGGACATTTTAGTCTGTCCAGTTATGCTTTAAAATGAAGTAATAAAAATACGGAGATAAATTGGTAGGAAATGCTCAAAAGGAAGTATAAAAACAATAGCTAAATGTAAGGTACATTGTGATAACATTGCTACTATGATTGTATGATATATTGTGCTTGTTTTGATGAAATGTGTATGTGTTATGCTTGCTAGACCAAGGGCACCAAATTGAGGAAGAAAAAGGAAATCATTCAAGGGCTAAGAACAAGGGGATAGCCATACAAGATAATTGCTAGCTTGCTTGGATTGTAATGCGAGTGTAGTTATTTCTAGGGTTAGGACTAGGTCCTAGCCAATGCATTCTTGTTTCAATTTTGACATGTAAATGAATCTAATATGGAACTTGACTTAATAAGGGAATGATGAATTAAAGAAACATATGAAACATGATCCTAGTCTTATGTACATGCCTATTCGAAATGCTATGCATGATTTGTGATAACTTGGTTACTTGTATGTGCCATGATACAACATGATTGAATGTTAATGACTTTGTTGAGATATGATTGTTATCTCATTTTGATGAAATGGATCATGAAATCGCTTAACTTGTGAGCTAAGGCTCGATAGCCTAAGGTCTTAACATGAAATGATCTTGATTGACATGAATATGATCTTGAACTTGATAACTTGAATAAATGGTAAATTGAACAGCCTTGGTAGCTAGTTGGATTAGGTAGAATAGCATGCCTTAGAGTCTAGAGCTCATTTTGTACGGGTGGACTACGATCTAGGGATAAGGCCCATATTTGGCGACAGACGAAAGGGTACGTATGTGGTCTTTGGCGACAGTATGAGGGTTGACCAGCACTACGGTGCATATTGTGGCGATAGTTGGTTGGAGACTCGATTACCTATACAAACTAAGTACAAAGGGGGTTGTTTAATGAAATAACAAATGAAATAAGACTCAATTATACATAATACTTGTCCTGTATTGCCATGAAATGTATGTTGCTTGATTTGAAAGCATGACTCATTGGTTTCTTGTTTTACAAGCATGATGTTTAATTCATGAATTATGATTTCTTGTTGCCTAATCTTGTTGGCCGAGTTGCATGTTATCTTAGATATGATATTCTTGATGCTTGAAAGACTAGATAAGGCCACCCTTTATATTTGAAAGACTAGCTAAGTCTACTTTAATGCTTGGAAGCCTTAGCTAGGTCTACACTTGATCTAAAAGACATGAAACATGAAATAACAAACTGGATAGAGTAGTTACTACCTCACTAAGTACATTTTTGTACTTATCACTCCTCTTTCATTCTTCCTAACCTAAAGGTTAAAGGATTCAACATTTATTGATCTTGAAGCTTGATTCCTTGAGCAAGAAGCATCCTACACAAGCTTGTTAAATTATGATTCCATATTTGTTTTGTATTCTCCTAGAATGGTGGCACTAGTTTGTATCTAAGTAGCTTGAACATGCATTTTGAAGGGTTGTTTATAATGCTTGATAGCCTATCTATGATTTGTATATAGATTAAGGTTTGTAATGAACTTAATTAACTTATATGGTTGAACGATACTGTGCATATGTTGATAGAATGACTTAATGTTAATCTAGTTATCTTGATGACTTTCATATGCTATGATCTTGTATGTGGTTTGTTTAAATAGAAAGTAGGATGATGAGTCAAGATGCTTACTTGTACCCTATTCGAATGGCCATTGCATATAGGATCACTTGAATGTAACACTGCTTGTTGTGTGTGATATGTATGCTTGTTGATGTGATTGTCGATTGTATGACATTGAATTAAGCATGAATGAAACTAGTTACATGCCATGTTATACAATTAGGTAAATGGCTGAATGGTTAGGATTAGAATGTGGTTTGAATGCAAGCTTAAACATGTAAATTTGAATAATCAATCAATTGTGATAGTAATTTAGGTAAGAGATGACACATGTATACATCAATGAACAATGAAATTAATGAAGCATAATTGAACCTCAGGATAGTCGAATAGAATTGGATTTCAAGGTTGAAAGTTGATATAAGAATCATGTAGGTAGTAGCTTGAAGTGTAAGCAAGAAATAAATGAATCTAGAAACATTGTGTTAATAGCCGAATACTTTATGTGGAAAAATAACTAGGAATGCTTATTTGTTATTGTAGTTTGAATATAGTTGATGGTTTGATGTCTAAGTATGAGTTGCTTGCATGAAAAGAAATGCATGATTTGGTTGCTTTGGTCTAGTTCGAATGGTATGGATGTGTAAGACTCAAGTATGAGCTTTCTTGTTAGTTAAGTAAACAAGTTTGAATGTTGTTCTTCTTGGTTAGTTGATTGCCGAATGTAACTTGATTATTGAATCAAGTTTGAATGTGTAATGCATGTATTGTCTTTGCCATGTCTATGCTCTTGTCTTGCTTGCTTGTTAAGTAATGCTCCCGAACCGAGTTACTACTAACCCGGGTAAGGGGTGTTACAATTTCCCACTAGTTTAGAGCTTCATCTGCCAATAGGGCTATGGCACACTCGAGTTTATGTTCATCAGAACAGGTTAATTGCTTAGTCAAGACTCAAATCAAGGTTTCTAGCCAATACTCGGCTATTTCGGGTTTAGTTTCATCAATTCCGGTGAAAGTATAGGCACGGTGCTGGGCTAATTTATCGATAGGGGCTTTGGTAGGTCCGGAAGATGATGATGATCTCTTTTCATCGAGGTTACAAGTTGATCAAACATTTCCTTGAGGCTCAAGAAACATTCTTGTTGAGCCATGTTAACAACAAGAGCTTCTTGCCGAGCTTCAGTTTGCTCTCGAGGACCAGCTTGCTCTCGAGGCTCAGCTCGTCTTTAAGGATTCGATTGCATCCTTACGCTATCTCCTTCACTTGAGGAGCCTACGAGACATTCACTATCCCGGCCAAGCCTTATCTCTGAGATTGTTTTATTATTTAGAACAAGAAGGGTGAAGTCAATTTAAGCAATATACATGAGCTAACTTGAATACGATTCCTAGGTGGCACAAGCTAATTCTATATGATGCAACAACTTGTTTCAGTCTGAGAATCACGCAACCGAAAGCTATGATGCCAACAATTATAACACCCCTTAACCTAGATTAGGAGTAATTCGAGCCTAGGGATGTTACTTGACGAGCGAAACAAGAAATCAAGAATTGGTACAAGAAAATTTTCAAACTCATCACCTATAAAATGAGTTACTTGACTATCAAGTTATCGATTTGAACATGAACAAGAACAAGCAACAAGATTTTATCTTTTACCTTTAAATTATTTGTACCAAACCTAATATGATACTAGAATTGTTTAACATTGTTCAATCAAAGCAAACAAGCATAACATCATGCAAGTGATTCGATCCATTTCAAGAACATCCCAAGGCATTCGAACTATATCTAACTAACATAGCAAATCAAATTCATACTTAATAGGATGTATGTGCAGCAACATGATGGACTCAAAATCAAACAAGACATAGTTACATGATCATGTCTATCTAAAGTTAATTTAAACATGTTTAGCTATCATATACATTAGTAATTTAACATACATTCCAAGCTTTCTATCCTTACATGATATGAAAACTAGCATATATGATTCTAATGATTAAAATGAGCTTTCCTACAAGTTCATGGCCAATTCGAATTATACCAGAAGCATAACATTAAGTGATCAAATACATAAAATTCAATCATATATATCCATTCAAGCTTTACAAGCATATCTCATCAAAACATGATGCACATGACATATCTAGATCACTGATGTGCCACAACTAGGTAATTACAAAATAAAGGCAAATCATACTTCAAGCTGGCTTATATCTTGCTTCAGCTCAAGGTTCGGCTTCAAAATCAAGAAACAGGTTCGATCTTTATCCTGTTTTGGGAAGAATGGAAACAAGAGTGGTAAGTACATTAATTTACTCAGTGAGGTAGCCCTAGATCGAATAAGTTATTTCAAGTATATAGTTTGTCACAAGTTTACTCATTAGTCTAGGAGGTTTGATTACTTCAAGTCTAATCTTTTAGATCAAGTACAAGTATAGTTTTGTTTCTAGTTACTAGTTTCCTATCAAGGATTTAGCATCAAGCAATTGAGATAATTTTAAGTAAACATAAATTCGAATATTTATGAGCAAGTTAATGAGAGTTTACAAGGACCATACGATCAAGGATTGTGTGCTCAAATTCTAACAACATGAATTATACTCATTGGTATCTATTTGAACCTTCATCATGTATAATCAAACAAGTTTAACAATGAAGAGCAATCAACCAATGTTTAGATTTCATTACATGGATTTCTTAAATTTCAAGTAACAAGAAAGAAACGAGGGGTTCATGTTAAAACTTTCACATTCAAGTATGTTTTGATTTCCAGCTTAATTAAATCAATTTATTTTGCCTTGGTATTTAGTTTCGTCAAGGTAATCGAGTCTCCAACCAACTGTCGCCACAAGATGCACCGTAGTGCTGGTCATAATCCTCCTACTGTCGCCAAGTGACCACAACACATACCTCCTACTATCGCCAAATAAGGGCCTTGGCCCAGGACCGTAGTCCACCCTAAACACAAGAACTCTAGACTCTCTGGCATGCCATTCTACCTAAGACTAACTAGCAACCAAGGGCTTGATTATTTTACAAGTTATTGATCAAGAATTTCAAGTATATCTCAAGTCAAGGATCATGTATATTTTCGAGTATCAAGATGAGAATTCTTGGTCAAGGTAGCCATTAGCTATTCGAAATATTCAATTGACATGACATGGAGTTTTTAAGATCTTTCAAGTGTCCATGATTCATTAACAATCCATCTAGCCATAGAAGTCTTATAATTGTCTACCACGAAACTAGTCATCAAATTCGTATCAACCAATTACTCATTTTAATCCATACTTCCCTTAGGTAATTTACCAATACAATTAAGTCCAATTAACATACATAACATGGCAAGATTATTTAGCAATATGAGGTTGGTTAGAACCTAATTTCTAACCCTAATATCAACTACACTCACTAGGACTCCAAGCTTAGTCTTGAATAGCTATCCCCTTTTGTCTATCTTTTGGATGTCCAACTCTAGTGCCTTCACCAAAATCCTTTACTTCTTGGTCTAACAAGCCATACAGAAAATAATGGAAATATTGTTAGAATCAATTCATCAAGACAAGCCATATATTCAAGCACATATTTACTCTATAATTACTACACTGTTTTTTTTGCTTCTGGCAATTTGCATGCCTCTTACTAAATTTCCTATATCTTTTAATATACACATCAAAATTTCGATTAATTTATACCGTTAGAAAGATAATTCAATTATATTTTAAACCATGTATGGATCTTATTTTTAGCCTTTCTAGATCAATAAAGATTTCCATTTAAAGTCAGGTCAAATTTCCAGTGCCTATTCTGCCAGCTTGTAGTTTGGTCCAATTTAGTGAGCTAATTAACCTAAAATCCATACAAATTCATTTAATCCCTTTTTACCTTAGTTTCCCCTGTTTTTCCTTTGACTTTTCATGTCCATCTTAGTCCCTAATAGTATATCTAAGTCCTTAAATTAACAGAATTTTCAGAACAGTCCACGTTTCATTAATTCTTCCAACTAACATATTTAAGCAATCAATTTTAGCTACATTTCATGCAATTCAATTTTTCCAGCATTCAATCTAACTCTTCCCCTGTTTTTCCCCTGTTTATACAATAAATTTTCAGCCTTTAAACATACAATTAGGTCCCCTAATTAACAGATTCTTCAAAATAGTCCCTAGGACTCAATTTACTACAATTGTGACCATTTTTGTGACTACTTTAATCTATTCAATTCCAATGTCAATTTAACCAATTCAAGGTCAAATTTTCCAGCAAACATACTCTTCAATTTGATATTTACAGGTTATAATCTTTTCCTATTCAATTTAATACACAATCTAACCCAATTTCAATGCCAATTACAATCTGCCATTACTAGTCATGCCCATTTTGAAATATCTAGTGATTTAGCATGAATTCCTACTATCAATTCTTGTATTTTACATAGCAACAATAACAATTTAACATGATTCTAGCATCCTATAACAACAACAATGATTACCTAATCAATCATTAAGAATTTCGATTCAATATTCAACAATCTAACACGATTTCTATACTTCTATTCGAAATACAAGAAGAGAACACTTACACTAGCTTCTAGCCTTCAATTTCATGAGACCACTACCATATGCAAGCTCAATTTTATGCATCCATAGAGTTCTCTCTCTCAAACTCTCTTTCTCGAATGGAGAAGATGAATACACGGGGAAGATGATGAAATGGCAAGTGGGATTGTTTTCCACCTAGTGACCAGCCACATGGCCTTAATATTGGGTAATTATTTCATTTATATCATGCTATAAAGCTTGTTACATGCAAGATGCATATGTTTTAATTTTAATCAACCTAGTCCTCCAATTTTTGCACTAAGCTTTGGTTTCTTTAAATCATTACTACTAACATTCGGTTTCTTCTTAATTTAGTCACTAGATCATTTTAATCCTTTTAATTGTTATAATATTTGATCAAATAAGTTTCTAGTTACTTAAGGTTCATAACACTAGGCCCTAATTTGGGGTATTACAAATTCGCATTTCCATATAGGCCTTAGGATAGATTTTCCGATGCATGTTTTGATCAATTCAATAGGTTCTCGTACCAAAAACAATTCAAAACTATGGTCACGTTACTATTTGTATAAAATCGTCCCCTTTTCTTTTTGTGCATTTCAAAACTACCCACCTCCTAAACTACATGCTTTTGCTGCTTCAATCCATTTTCCTATCAAACTTAAATACATCCAATTTACCATACAACTAACTATCAAATTTTAAGTCACCAAATAGCCTTTAAATTTACTTCAAAACAATGCTTAATTAACTAATATCCCCAAAACAATCCCCAATGTTTCTACTTGGTGCAGGGCAGCCCTAAACTCTATCATTTTTATTAAAGTAGCCTCCAATTATAACCTGGACATTTCCCTAGTTTAATTACTACCTATAACAGTCGTTTGATTTAATAAAACACACAAAACAGTCCTTAACTAGAAAAAAAATCTGATTCCTAGTGCAAGAGCGGCAAAACGATTCATACATTTCTAATTTCTACACGACAACCCTCACATTGCTATCAAGGGGTGTAACAACAACATAATTTAAATTACAAATCGAACTAGCAAGGTACACACTTTCAAAAATTCAATTTAACACAATCAACTTGTAACGCCTTGATTTTGGGCCTAAAAGTTATCCGATTAGTTCAGACGGTTCCGGTGAACCAGTGTAGCGGTCTAGACTAGTTTTGGGAAATTAATTAAAAAGAAATAGATTTTAGATGAAATAAAATATGAAAAAATTATTGAAAATATTTAAATACGTTTTGGAAATAATGGTGAACTCAATTTGGCAAAATGAATTGAGTAAGGGTGACATTTTGAAAATGGTGACTGCTTTGTAAAGAAATCAAAACTGTTGAGTGACCGTTTTGTAAAAGGATGAGAACTTAGTATCTTTAAGGAGCTAATAACCCTAAAGTCTAATATCAGACTTTATCCCTTAATTAGCTTGTTTTAAAGTGTTTTAATTAACTAAAATTTGGTTAGGAGAGTTAATTGGGAGTTATTTCTTCTAAAACAAATTTGACGTAACTTTTCTTCTCTAAAAAATTCTCTCAACTTTCTCTCCAGCAAAAAACCATTCTTCTCTTTAAAATCTTAAGGAAAACTTTTATTTTAATTGGTCTTTGACTTCTAAATGATTTCCTACCAAAATCTTATTGTTTATGTAACACCTATCCTCGGGTTAGCCGTAATTCGGTTCAAGAGTGTTACCAAAGCGAAAACAAAGCAAAAGATAGGTTACTTGTCGAACAAGTAACCTCGATATAGATAACTTGCAATGCAAGTAACCTAAACACAACCATACAAGACATACAAGTAATCCACATTAATCAAAACAAACACACTTAGCATTCTAATTTAGGTGCTAATTTAGGTACTAATTTGTTTCATTTCATACTTATATCCTAAGTTACCACTTTTCGCGCTTAATTAACAAACTTATTTACATCTCACATATACATTCCATTAGCAAGAACTAAGCATAGAATTATTCTCTCAATTAGCTTACTTGCATGTCAAGATACTACTTATTTAACCAATCAACATGATCATTACAAGGCATCCTCTATCATTCGAATAGCCATAGCATTTACAATAATGGTTCATTTCATTTCGTTTTCAAGTTAATTCATCAAGTAGCTTTTCTAGGCATCTTCACTTCATGTAATTGCATATGCATGTTCAATACATACCTTAGCTCCAATCCAAACATTGCCGAATCATACCAATGGCAACAAGAACAAATGCATGATCATACAATATTGATTTAGTGTTCGAATGGTTCAAGGTTTCAACATTCATTGAATTATTTTCACAAATTTGCGTAGCATCTTACCTATTTATATACATACCACCATAGTTATATACATAGTTTAAGTCAACAAATTTGGTTACATGATAGGCCCAACAAAACATTACATATACTAGTCACATATATACACCCAAAATGCGTGTTCAAAGTTAACTATTACAAGTTCTAGTGCCACCAAACTAGGAGCATAGAAAGAGTATGAAATCATACTTTCAAAATTGCTTCAAAATGTTGCTTCGAGTTTAAGATATCCTCTTGAAAGTGTCTTTAATTTGTTATAGGAAGAATGAAGTGTAGAGTGGTAAGTACAAGTTATGTACTTAGTGAGGTAACACTAAGCTAACCAATTTCAAGTTTACTTATCCAAGTGTACAAACATTTTAAGGAATCATGATCATCACCACATGTCATATATTGTTCGAATGCATGGGGTAAACATAGGTGAGTTTCACATATCACACATTCAACATTGCAACATCCATCATGTATCCATAAGATACTATACGAGTTATTGCTTAAGAGACAAGCAATCAAAAACACCAAGTACCAAGTAGGCATTCTTGCACAATAACATCATCTATGCATTTCTTTCATGGAAAGTAACAAGTTATATAATCATTCATGTGTCATCTTTCAAGACAAGGATGTTCATTCAAGTATCTTACAAAACAAGTAATGTTCTCATCACACATTCAAGACAAACAATGTTCATTCCAAGTTATTAATTAATCTTATAACACCCTTGGTAAGTAGTTTACTAGATAATCAAATCTTCAACAATATGCACCGAAGTGCCAATATGCACCATAGTGCCAATATGCACCATGGTGTGAAAATGCACTGTCGTGCCAATATGCATCGTAGTGCCAATATGCATCGTCGTTCCAATATGCACCGTAGTGCCGATATGCACTGTAGTGCCAATATGAGCTCTAGATTCTAAGGCATGCCCTCCTATCTATCCAAAATAGATACCAAGGTTGTTGATTATTAATTTCATTCAAGCTTTATACAATTCATTAATCAAGACATGATTATGCCATTCAAAGGGCATGCCCTTAGGCTTATGGAGTCTGAACTCCCAAGACAAGTCTATCCATGCCATTTGAATGACATGAATACAAGGTGGTACCATTGTTCATTTCATTTCATTTCAACCAGCCATGTATATCAATCACAATCACATTCATATGTATGCAATGTGCGTACCTTTTTCTCCAAGCAACCATGCCATTTCTTACCTTTGGCATAAGCAATGCAACATGTCAAGCATTTCATTTCATTTGCTTAACACTCAAGTAAACAAATAGATCATGGCATCAAACAAGTTGACATTCATATCATTCTTCCCTTCATTAGCCAAATATATATTAGGTCATGTTACATGGCAATGTCATTGAATTAAGAAAATAGCAACGTTGGTTAGGACCTAAGTCCTAACCCTAAGGATAGTTACACTCCCAATACTCCTAGCTAATCACTTTTCTTGTATCCAAATCCCTTTGCCTCTTGCTTTGGGATGTCCACTCTTTTGTTCCTCTTCCACAACTTGCTGCCCTTGGTCTAGCAAGCATAACACATAAAACTCATCAAAACATGCACATAATGTCACACATATATAGTAACAATGTTACCACATTTGTACCTAACATTTAGCTGCTATTTTCTTTTGCTTTTCTTTTAAGCATTTCTTACTTGTTACTCTATATTGTTATTACCTCATTTTAGTACATAACTGGACAGGTTACAATGTCCCAAAACTATTTTGGAAACAGTTTGCTTCTAGGTGCAAAAACAGTCCCAAACTACCAGGACACTGCTGCCTGACAGTTTGCACACTGTCCCTTTAAATTGTCATATCTTTAAATCTGTAAGTCGGAATTTCGATTAATTTACACTGTTGGAAAGCTAAATTTTTTTTATGGCCATATAAGGCTTGCATTTTATTTCTTAGCCAATTAATACAGTTTATTGTTCAAAGATAGAGCATTTACACTGTCTGGACAGTTTGCACTGTCTAGCTATTCTAATTACAGTTTCCAGCATAGGACCCAGATTTCAGTTCTGTTTTCACCTAATGAAAGTAGACATACTAAGGATCATGTCACTAGAATTTCATCCCTGAATTTGATCTATACAAATTTTGGTTAATTTTCAAAGTTACTGCCCAGAACAGAGCAATTCTGGGCATATTGCACCTATTCACATTTTAATTCCTTAAATTCATTTTAACCAATGTTTTGGCCCTATAATTCATTTCTTATGAAATCCTAAACATGTTTAGTCAATGTTAATTCATTTTCAAGGTGGCCAAAACAGATTAAGTTGGTTAAGTTGCTTAATTTTGCATGTTTACACATCAATTCATCCACTAGGCGGTTCATTACCTAATTTAACTAGTTCAATTAGGTGTAGTCGCATTTTCCAGCAACCTAATTTTGTTACACCATCACTTAAACATAAATTCCAGCATAATACCTAGTGTTCATTCTCCAAATTTACATAATCCTACAACAATTCAATCATCTAACAACATATTGAATAGTTAATTTCATCTACAATCATCAAAACAGCCCAAGTCAATAAGTATAGCTGCCTATTCGATTGAACAAGAATAGAATCATACTTATTTTGCTTCTAGCTTTAATTTCCTTACAAAATCCTATACATGCAAGCTTAATTTCCCTTCATCAATGGCTGATCTCTCAAACTCTCTCCCTCCCTAGTTTCCTTCTTCAAAATCGGTATAATGAAGAAATGGATGAAGATGACATCCCTTATATTGGATTTATGAAATGTCCAAAATGTCCTTTAATTAATCCTTAACCTTAACTTAATCAAGGGCATTAAGGGAATCATAGAATTTAGCATGCAATCACCCAATTTGCTATGCATTTTGATTTGGCCACTTTAAATTGGTTATTTACTTCATTCATTCTTTTAATTAAGTCCTTTAATTTGTCATTCATATTTTGTTAATTATTCAATTCAACCCTTAATTGACTTTACTTAATTCAAGATGATTTAACTATTTAGGAATTCCAAATAGTGGTAACATTCTAAGCCCTATTTTGGGGTGTTACAGTTTATACTTTGTTTTCTCATGTTTTACTTCAATTAAGGGGAAAGCAACAATTAGAGGTAAGGTTTTATTCTTCTCCTCTAATGAGAAGTTCTTTACTGAAATTCACAAGTTCTTGATCCTTTATAAATGTTTTCTAATGAGTTTTGTTGTGATGATTAAGGAAAATTGGTTTAATTGAGGTTTTTGAGTTAATAAGTGAAGAGATTAGTTTAAATTCGTATGGATCCAAAAATGCTGAGTATTATGATGATTTTAATCATTAATTTGATGTTAAAGAATGTGGATAAGTGTTTTTGATCAATGTAAACCTAAAACTAGTTAAATCTCTATGGATCTAGGTTGTTATATTTGGTTTTTGGCTTGATAAATAGGTTTAATGGTTGTTGGAAGTTAAAGGATGTTGGGAAGTGTTTAATTGATGTATATTGAGGTTGATTAAGTGTTGATTTCATTGGGAAAGGGCTGGAGATCATTTAGGATGGTCTCGCCTTTGTTTCGATAGTTTTCGGTTGGCATTGTGTTGTTAATTGTGCTAGAATGTTGAGGAGGTTGTGGGCTGTGAGTTTAGATGTTGAATTGAGCTTTAATTCTCTGTTTTGGTTGGGTAAAAATAGGGGAGATCAATCCGGAGTTGTTTGGAGGTTCTACGATTGCATGAGATGCTTGATTGATGCTTTGACTTGAAAGCAAAGCGAAGTCGGTGAGTGGAAACATGGTTTACAGCCTTAAAAAGGTTTGAAAGTGATTTGTGGGAGTTTAGATTGAGCTTGAAACACCAATCTAGGCTCGGAAGTAAGTATGGTGACATTTGCTCTTGGATTTCGGTTTTCCCATGGTTTTAATGATATCATGCTCATGGTTTGATTATGATTTTGTTACCTACTATTTAATGCATGTTTTCATATATGAAATATGATGAGAATTATCCAATGAGATAGAATTGCTATGGCAATGAGATGTATTATGCTTTTGAAAAGCTTTGCATGGTTTAATGCATGAGATTTGGGATATTGAAGTGGTTTTGATGATGCATCAGTAAAAATAGTAGGTTAACATGGTTTTAAATTGTATATTGGCAAGTTTTGATGCTTATAAACATTGTCGAATATAATTGGTCGACCAATAGGATGAGAGTGCGCTATAATATACATAATTCGTACGTGTTGCAAATTCTTCAGTTACACAATAGGGGGGAGTCAATTGTGTTGCGAGTGATAGGGGTAGTGCTTTCACCAACAGGCAATGCGGGTAGTGGCAACCCGTCCAACGTGAGATTATGGTAAGGGTAGTTTCACTATGAGACTTGATGGGGGTAATGCCATCAAGGTGTCAGCATATCTGAACATGAAAGGATGTGGGTAGTGTTATCCAAAGGATAGGGGTAGTTCTATCCAGATCACTTGTATTGCCAATATATGTGCTAAACATGTGTCAAGCTTTTAAATGATGATTTTTATAATGTGATTTATACATGAGAAAGATTTGTATAATGTGGTTTATACATGAAACTTTTCATAAGGTGAGATTATGCATGAGATTTAAAATGGAAGCATTGCTTGTTGGCTAAGCATGTAAGACTTGAGATTTTGCATTGAGATGCATGTGACTAATGATACATGTTGAGAGATGAAATATGTTTTGCTTTGAAAAGTGGTTTCAAGCATGAGATTTGATTTGAGCATGATATTGGAGATTTATGGACTAAAATGGTTTTAAATGCATTGTTGTTGTGTTTGTTTTGAGCGACCCTCACTAGGCATTTTATGCTTATGCTTGATGGCAACAAGGAAGCAAAGATTCGATCCAAGTTGTGATTGTAAGCTCAAGTATGGTTTGATAGTTTAAGACATAGCTAATAATTGAGAGAAGATGTTTTTGAACTCCCTTGATTTGCTGCAAGTTTCTATAATGGTTTTGGACTTATAAATGGCCTTTAATTGTTGGTATTTGGTTTGGTTTACAATTTGGTGCTTGAATGGTTACTTTGCATAGGAAGCATGCCTATAGATTGATAATCATAATGTGTTGATGTTGAAAGCATGCTTTAGTGTTTAATGCCTATGGTTTTATGCTCTAAGTGGATGTTTATGTCTTAGTAACACGTCGGACTATTTTCGGACGAGTTTAAGCTTAAAGAATCACCAAATGGTGACATTATAGGCCCAGGTGTATCGATACACATGCTAATCTATCGGTATAGTAAAGCCAAACCAGGCATACCGTATCGGTACAGGGTAGACCGTATCGATATGGACATAGGGCAAATTGGAAAACCATATCAGTACACGGGACCGTATTGATACCCTTTTGTGCTACTGGAAATATGAGATTTTGACGAGATATTGGTGTTGCGGTACGAACAAAAGTGTATCGATACACTTGACTGTTAAGTTAGTTAATTGAAGCTTACTGAAGTTATGTTTTCTTATGTTTAGGTCACTAGATACATGAATGTTCAATTAAATGAGGTTGGATGATCGAAATGAACTAAAATTTGATATAAAAGCATGAAACCTGACTAATTGACTATCGGTAACTTTATTTGCATGATTGGTCCTTGAATTTTATAAGTTTTACGAAATGGTCCCTAAATGCTAAACGGGACGATTAGATGTCAAAACGATAACCGATCGAGTTGTAATTTCATTCGCTATCAGCATGTACACTTAGGTTAATAATGTTGCATCTAGCAAGACTAAAAGAAAAAAATGGTTGTTTATTGAAGTGGAACTTTCGTGTTTTACTTCAATATTCTGCTTGTGACTCGCTCGATTCGGTCTTGCGACTAGACCGGGTCAAGGGGGGTTACATTTGTTGGTATTAGAGCCAGGTTTACGTAAAATTTTGGAGGTAAGTTGAGGTAAGTTTTTTGGGTGTTTGAATATCTATTGTCCGCAAGATGTTGAGGTTATGTTTTGAGCATGTTGTGATTGTTTAATGATTGATTGCTATGCTCAGTGATTGATAGTATTATGTGTGGTTATGCTTGTTGTTGGGATAGAGAATTGCATAACCCATTTCCATATTACTATTGAAAGAGATAATGTTTTAAAACTTGAGCAACTTGGAATCTTGCTTCGCACTGGCTTGACTATTTTGATATGCTATTTTTAAATGATAGATTCATACTATTTGCATTATGGGACCAAGACGAGAGCTGATAATTGGAACTCGTGGAGTTGAGGAGGAGTGCATTGAGCGTAATGAGGATTTTCCGCCCCCTCCGCCTCCACGGGGTGGTGGTACTAGGATAGGAGGTGGTGGACCCCAGGAAGTTCAGAGGCAGGCGGTGGGTGATATGACACCTTTGGTTCAGGCTATCACGGGAGCCTTTTAGGCTGGAGTAGCGGGTATGCGTGCGGCTGCACCATCACTAGTTGTTGTTAATCCTGGTTTACCTTTGGAGCTTTTACGCAGTTTGGGTGGTACCAAGTTTCGAGGGTTGTTTCCAGAGGATTCTGAGGCATGGTTTGAGAGCACCCAAAGGATTTTGGGATAGTTGGGGTACACAGATGTGCATAAGCTTGGTTGCATTGTTTCTCTGTTGCATGGTGATGCTTATACGTAGAGGATGACCACAATTATGAGGATGGAACCTGTAGAGGTAACCTAGAATTTCTTTGGGGTTGCCTTCAGGCGTAAGTATCTTGGTACGAGGTATCAGGATGAGAAGAAGAGGGAGCTTATGTCCTTGGTTCAGGGCAACATGTCTGTTGCGGATTATGAGATGCAATTTGTCTGTTTGAGCCAGTATGCTCCTGAGTTGGTTCCTAACAAGAGAGCTAGATGTGACCATTTTCGGTATGGCTTGGTAAAGGAAGTAAAGACTTATATGTTAGCTTCCGATTATGTTACGTGGGCAAAAGACATTGAGCGAAATTTGGGTTTGTCCTCTCTCGAGGGAATTCTAGCTCTATGAGGAGAACTAGTGAGTTTAATGCTGAGAAGGATCGTCATAAGAGGTAGCATGATGGGAGGTACTTTAGAGATAAGAGGCATGAACGTAATAGATATGCTGGTTGAGGATAGCTGCAGGTCTAGAGCGCTCATGTTTGAATAGTGGAGTGTAACCGTTGTTGGAGGCGACATAGTGGTGAGTGTTGGGGAGTTGTGGGAACATGTTGGCATTGTGGTGTAGGGACACACGAAGAGATATTGTCCACAGTTAGCTAGAGGTAGACAGTATCTTGTCAGAGCTGTTGAGCCACTAAGAGGCCGTGGGCACGGTCGTGGTAATTTTTAGCGTAGAGATAAGGGGCAAAGGAACGTGGCTCATGTTGTGGCTGTTCGACCTGAGGGAGGAGGTCAAGCTAAGGTGTATTCGCACCGAGAGGGGTGGAATGACACCGATGTGGTTGCAGGTACCTTTACTTTGCAATCTTTGTCATTACTTTCCTTGATTGATTATGGATCTATAATATTTTGCATGAGCATGTTGTTTTGTTTGATATACCTATTGAGTTGTTAGATATGGGTATGCATGTGACGAGTTCTTTTGTAGAGACCGTTGTTGTTAGGAAGATGTATAAAAGGTGTCCTTCGATGGTTCAGGGTCATGTTTTTGATGTTGATATGATGGAGTTGCCTTTTTATGGTTTTGATGTTATCTTGGGAATGATTGGTTGGCTAAGCATAAGGCTGTAGTAGATATGGATTCAAAGTGGGTTACGTTGCGATGTTCCGATGGCTCAGAGGTTGTGGTGGTGGGCAAGAATGTTAAGTAATATACAATGTTGTTTCAGCGATGGAAGCAGAGAAGTTGTTGGGGTGTGGATGTCAGGCATACCTAGCGTATGTCATGAATCCGAATATGATGGAGGCACGCCCGTAAGATATTTTGACTGTTTGTGATTATCTTGGAGTTTTCCGGAGGAGTTGCTTGGTTTGCCAATAGATAAAGATGTTGAGTTTTGCATAGAGACGATGAGGATGTGCATTGATTATCGGCAGTTGAACAAGTTGACGATAAAGAATAAGTATCCCTTGCCGTGAATTGATGACCTTTTTGATCAATTTTGTGGTGCAATGGTGTTTTCTAAGATCAATTTGAGATCAAGATACTACTAGTTGAAGGTGAAGGACAAGGATGTGCTGAAGACAGCTTTTCACACTCGATATGGGCATTATGAGTTCTTGGTGATACCGTTCGGGTTAAAGAATGATCTAGCTGTTTTCAAGGACATGATGAATCGGTTGTTCCATGAGTTCTTGGATCAGTTTGTGGTTGTGTTTATCGATGATATCCTTGTGTATTCGCCTACCGAGAAGGATCATGATAAGTATTGCGGATTGTTTTGCAGACCTTGCTGGATAACCAGTTGTATGCTAAGTTAAGCAAATGTGAGTTTTGGATTAGAGAGGTGGTGTTTCTTGGCTATGTTGTATCAGCGGAAGGCATTCGTGTGGATCCGCAAAAGGTGGAAGCGGTTGTGGATTGGAAACAACATAAATTGGTAATGGAGATCCGTAGTTTCTTGGGCTTAGCTAGGTATTATCTTCATTTTGTGGATGGTTTCTCTAAGATTTATTCTCCTTTAACGAAGTTGTTGTAGAAGGATGTTCATTTTGAGTGGACCGAGGCAAGGCAACAAGCTTTTGAGAAGTTGAATGAAGCTTTGACACAAGCTCCGATCTTGGTTCAACCTGAATTGGGAAAAGAGTTTGTGATCTATAGTGATGTGTCTTATATTGGTTTAGGGTGTATGTTGATGCAAGGTAAGGTTGTGGCTTATGCATCTAGGCAGTTAAAGGTGCATGAGCGCAACTATCTAACGCATGATATTGAGTTGGCCGCCGTGGTATTTGCATTTAAGATTTGGAGGCATTACCTTGATGGTGAGAAATGTGTAGTCTTTACCGATCACAAGAGTCTGAAGTATTTGATGCCGCAGAAGGAGTTGAATCTTAGGCAGCAGAGATGGTTGGAGTTGCTTAAGGATTATGATTTGACGATAGAGTATCATCCGGGAAAGGCTAATGTGGTAGTTGACGCTTTGAGCATAAAAGTAGTTGTGGAGTTGCGAGCAATGTTTGCTCAGTTGAGTTTGTCTCAAGATGGTGGTTTGATAGCGGAGTTGCAAGTGAAGCCTTCACTGGTTCAGTTGATCAAAGAGAAGCAGTTGCTAGATGATTTGTTGGTATCGCATGTTATCATTTTACTCCTAAATCATCCTGAATTAAGTAAAGCCAATTAAGGGTTGAATTGAATAATTAACAAATATGAATGCCAAATTAAAGGACTTAAATAGAAGAATGAATGAAATAAGTGATCAATTTAAAGTGACTAAATTGAATTAAATGAGAAAGATGGTGATTGCACGCTAAATTTCTCATTTCCCCTAATACCCTTGATTAAGTTAATAATAAGGATTAAATAAGGGACATTTTAGACATTTCATAAATCCAATAACTTGGATTAAGTGTTATCATCTTCTTCATTCTCCCTTAGTTGCAGAATTTGAAGAAGAAAATAGGGAAAGAGTGTTCTTGTGAGAGAAAGCTTAAATCTATGGTGTTGAGTTGAAATTGAGCTAAATTCAACTTGGTGTCAGCATTACTAAGGTAAATTCATGCTGTCCAAACTGATTCATGCTTAAAATTTTGATTTAGATGATGTTTAAATACTTAGTTGAGTTGTTAGGTTGTTTGAAATGAAAAGAATGATGAAATTGAACATGTATACACTATGGATAACTTGAATTAGAGTGGAATTTATGTGTAAGTGATGGTGTAACAAAATTAGGTTGCTGGAAATTTGAAATTAGATGTTGTTGAAAGAATTGAATTGTTAGAACTTGTAATTGAGCTATGGAATTAATGAATTGAACATGATCATGATTAGGTATTGTAACTAAAGTGTTAAACAAGCTAAATTGTTAGCAACCAATGCTGGAAAAGAAAGATAAGAGTATGAACAAAGTCATATAGCCTAGAAACTGTTTTACTAAGAACATATTGTGTAAACATGCAAAATTAAGCAACATAGCCAACTTACTCTATTTTGGTCACCTTGAAAATGAATTAACATTGACTAAACATGTTTAGGATTTCATATGAAATGAATTCTAGGGTAAAAACATTGGTTAAAATGAATTTAAGGAATTAAAATGTGAATAGGTGCAATCTGCCCAGAATTGCTTTGTTTTGGGCAGTAACTTTGAAAATTCACCATAATTTGTATAGATCAAATTTAGGGAAGAAAATTTAGTGACAAGATACTTAGTATGTCAACTTTAATTAGGTGAAAACAGAACTGAAAACGGGGTCCTATGCTGGAAACTGTAATTAGAAATAGCTGGACAGTGCAAATTGTCCAAACAGTGTAAATGCCCTGGCTTTGAACAATAAACTGTATTAATTGGCTAAGAACTAAAATTCAATACTTATACGGTCATAAATACAATTTTGTTAGCTTTCCAAAGGTGTAAACTAATTGAAATTCCGACGCACAGATTAAAAGATATGACCATTTAAAGAGACAGTGTGCAAACTGCCAGGCAGCAGTGTCTTGGGCAGTTTGGGACTGTTTTTACACCTAGAAGGAAACTGTTTCCAAAACATTTTTGGGACATTTTAACCTGTCCAGTTATATCCTAAAATGAGGTAATAACAATATAGAGATGAACAAGTAAGAAATGCTTAAAAGAAAGCATAAAAAACAGTAGCTAAATGTTAGGTACAAATGTGGTAACATTGCTACTATACATCTATGACATTATGTGCTTGTTTTGATGAATTATATGTGTTATGCTTGCTAGACCAAGGGCAACAAGTCGTGGAAGAGGAAGATAAGAGTGGACATCCCAAAGCAAGAGGCAAAGGGATTTGGATACAAGACAAGTGATTAGATAGGAGTATTGTGAGTGTAACTATCCTTAGGGTTAGGACTTAGGTCCTAACCAACCTTGTTATTGTCTTAATTCAATGAGATTGCCATGTAACATGACCTAATATATATTTGGATAATTAAGGGAAGAATGATATGAATGTCAACTTGTTTGATGCCATGATCTATTTGTTTACTTGAGTGTTAAGCAAATAAAATGAAATGCTTGACATCTTGCATTGCTTATGCCAAAGGTAAGAAATGGCATGCTTGCTTGGAGAATAAGGTACGCACATTGCATACATATGAATGTGTTTGTGATTGATATACATGGCTGGTTGAAATGAAATGAAAATGGTACTACCTTGTATTCATGCCATTCGAATGGCATGGATAGACTTGTCTTGGGAGTTAAGACTCCATAAGCCTAAGGGCTTGGCCTTTGAATGGCATAATCATGTCTTGATTAATGAATTGTATAAAGTTTGGATGAAATTGATAATCAAACAACCTTGGTAGCTAGTTTGGATAGATAGGGGGCATACCTTAGAATCTAGAGATCATATTGGCACTACGGTGCATATTGGCACGATGGTGCATTTTGGCACTACGGTGCATATTGGCACTTCGGTGCATATTGTTGAAGATTTCATTATCTAGTAAACTACTTACCAAGGGTGTTATAAGATGAATTAATAACTTGAAATGAACATTGTTTGCCTTAATTGTGGGATGTGAACATTACTTGTTTTGTAAGATTCTTGAATGAACATCCTTGCCTTGAAAGATAACACATGAATGATTGTATAACTAGTTACTTCACATGGAAGTTATGCATAATTGATGCTTGTTGTGTAAGAATGCCTACTTGGTGTTTTTGGTTGCTTGTCTTCTAAGCAAGATACTCGAATAGCATG
The DNA here is from genome assembly GCA_019671005.1 of Hibiscus mutabilis. Lineage (NCBI taxonomy): Eukaryota > Viridiplantae > Streptophyta > Magnoliopsida > Malvales > Malvaceae > Hibiscus > Hibiscus mutabilis. The sequence goes on along the minus strand of CM033718.1, from coordinate 39,204,071 downwards.
ATGGGTATATATGATGGATGTTGCTATGTTGAATGTGTGATATGTGAAGCTTGCCTATGTTCACTCTTTGAATTCGAATGGTATATGTCATGTAGAGATGATCTTGATTCTTTGAAAGACATGTAAACTTGGATATGTATACTTGAAATTGGTTAGACTTAGTGTTACCTCACTATGTACATAACTTGTACTTACCACTCTACTCTTCATTCATCCCATAACAGGTTAAAGACACTTTCAGGAGGATATCTTGAGATCGAAGCAACATTTTGAAGCAAGCTTGAAAGTATTATTTCATACTCTTTGTATGCTCCTAGTTTGGTGGCACTAGAACTTGTAATTTGTAGCCTTGATCATGCATTTTGTTGTGAGCTTAAGACTTGTAATTAGGTATAACTTGTATGGGCCTATCTTGTAACCAACTTGGTTGACTTAAACTATGTATATGAACTATGTTGATATGTATATAAATAAGTTTGATGTTGCGCATAATGTGATAGTAATCCAATGAATGTTGAACCTTGTATCACTTAAATGTTAGATCAAAATGTATGAACCTAAAGGGTAGCTTGAATGTAATTATACCTTGATGATTGTGTTAGGTATGCATGTATAGGGTGATTGCCGAATGTTTAAGACTAGGATAAGCCTTGAATGAACTAGTTTTATGCTTTGTATGTGTTTGGTGAAATAGCCGAATGGTTAGGATTAGACTGTGGCTTGATTGGAAGCTAGAATATGTAATTTGAATGTTCAAGAATTATGTTAGAAAATTTGGAAGCATGTAACTTTAAGGAATTTCGAATGGGATAGGAGATAATGAATGGAAGTTGTAAAAATGAAATGTGAAAGTAGTAACTTGTATTATAAGCATGAAAGGGATTAATCTAGTGATATTGTGTAGATAGCCGAATGCCTTAGGATAAAATTGAAGTTATATATGAGGTTACTTGTTTGTTAAGAAAGTATGTATGATTGCTTGCCTTGATTGTTGGTTTTGTTCGAATGTTAGGATGATTATAAATCAAATGAGAGTTTACTTGATATCTAAGTAAGAATGATAAGTAAGAAGCTTGTATGATTCTATGGTGTATAAGTATTGAAATGAAAATGAATAAATTTATACCCTATTTGGCATGCCTAATGTTTAAAAGTATGCTTTGTATGTTTGTTTTATATGTCTTGTATGGCTGTGTTTAGGTTACTTGCGTCGCAAGTTATGTATATCAAGGTTACTTGTTCAACAAGTAACCTATCTTTTGCTTTGTTCTCGCTTTGGTAACGCTCCTTAATCGGATTACGGCTAACCCGGGAATGGGGTGTTACATTAGCTCCAATCCAATAAGCATTGCCGAATCATACCAATGGCAACAAGAACAAATGCATGATCATACAATATTGGTCTAGTGTTCGAATGATACAAGGTTTCAACAATCATTGAATTACTTTCACAATTTGCGCAACATCATACTTGTTTATATACATATCAACATAGTTATATACATAGTTCAAGTCATCCATGTTGGATACAGGATAGGCCCATACAAGTTATACATAATTTCAAGTCTTAAACACACAACAAAATGCATGATCATGGTTAAATATTACAAGTTCTAGTGCCACCAAACTAGGAGCATACAAAGAGTATGAAATCATACTTTCAAGCTCGCTTCAAAATGTTGCTTCAGGCTCAAGATATCCTCTTGAAAGTGTCCTTAATCTGTTATGGGAAGAATTAAGACTAGAGTGGTAAGTACAAGTTATGTACTTAGTGAGGTAACACTAAGTCTAACAAATTTCCAAGTTTACTTGTCCAAGTGTACAAGCATTTCAAGGAATTAAGATCATCACCACAAGTCATATACTATTCGAATGTATGGGATAAACATAGGTAAGCTTCACATATCTCACATTAAACATAGCAACATCCATCATGTATACATATCATGCTATTCGAGTTATTGCTTAGAAGACAAGCAATCAAATACACCAAGTACCAAGTAGGCATTCTTACACAATAAACATCATCTATGCATTTCTTTCATGGGAAGTAACAAGTTATACAATCATTCATGTTTTATCTTTCAAGACAAGGATGTTCATTCAAGAATCTTACAAGTCAAGTAATGTTCACATCACACATCCAAGACAAATAATGTTCATTTCAAGTTATTAAATTATCTTACAACACCCTTGGTAATTAGTTCACTAGATAATCAAATCTTCAACAATATGCAGTGAAGTGCCAATAAGCACCGTCGTGCCAATATGCACCGTAGTGCCAATATGAGCTCTAGATTCTAAGGCATGCCCTCCTATCTATCCAAACTGGCTACCAAGGTTGTTTGATTATCAATTTCATTCAAGCTTTATCCAATTCATTAATCAAGACATGATTATGCCATTCAAAGGCCAATCCCTTAGGCTTATGGAGTCTTAACTCCCAAGACAAGTTTATCCATGTCATTCGAAGGGCATGAACACAAGGTGGTACCATTGTTCCTTTCATTTCAAACAAGTCATGCATATCAATCACAAACACATTAATATGTATGCAATGTGCGTACCTTATTCTCCAAACAAGCATGCCATTTCTTACCTTTGGCATAAGCAATGCAACATGTCAAGCATTTCATTTACATAACAATCAAGTAAACAAGCAGAACATGGAATCAAACAAGTTTTCATTCATATAATTCATCCCTTAATTAGCCAAATATATATTAGGTCATGTTACATGGCAATGTCATTGAATTAACACAATAGCAAGTTTGGTTAGGAACCCTAAGGGAGGTTACACTCACAATACACCTAGCTAATCACTTGTCTTGTATCCAAATCCCTTTGCCTCTTGCTTTGGGATGATCACTCTTTTCTTCCTCTTCCACAACTTGCTGCCCTTGGTCTAGCAAGCATAACACATACAATTCATCAAAACATGCACATAATGTCACACATATATAGTAATAATGTTACCACATTTGTACCTAACATTTAGCTACTGTTTTTATGCTTTCTTTTAAGAATTTCTTACTTGTTCATCTCTATATTGCTATTACCTCATTTTAGGACATAACTGGACAAATTACAATGTCCCGAAACTGTTTTGGAAACATTTTTCCTCTAGGTGCAAAAACAGTCCCAAACTGCCCAGGACACTGCTGCCTGGCAGTTTGCACACTGTCCTTATAAATGGTCATATCTTTTAATCCGTACGTCGGAATTTCGATTAGTTTACACTGTTGGAAAGATAACAAAATTGTATGTATGAACATATAATGCTTGCATTTTATTTCTTATCCAATTAATACAGTTTTTTACTCAAAGACAGGGCATCCTGCTTTACTGGGCAGTTTGCACTGTCTCTAATATTTCTAATCTACATTTCAGTACACAACCCATAGTTTAGCTCTGTTTTCTCCTAATGAATTTAGACATTCCAAGGTGTTGTCCATAAAATTTTCAGCCTTAAATACATTATATATAATATTTAGTGATTTTTCAAAGTCACTGCCGAGATCAGAGCATTCTGGGCAGATTACATTAGGTTGTATTTCTAGTTCCTTATTTCATTCTAGCAAAGTCCTATCATGGAAATTTCATTCATGATCATGTTCATACATGTCTTGGCTATCATAATTTACCTAGCAATGTTCTTAAAACAGGGCATAGTCAAGTTAATCATAGTTTAATCCATTTGATCACAATTACACATCAATTCATCAACTAGGCAGTCCATTACCTAATCTAACTAGTTGAATTAGGTGTAGTCACATTTTTCAGCAACACATGTATTGAATTGAATCTTCTCTTTACCTAATAATATGATCAAAACAGAGTTCTAAGTTCATCTAACATGTTTGCTCAATTTCTATAACCAAAACAGTCCCTAACAAGACTGCTTTCTATCATGTTCATAATTCCCATATTTTCCAGCATTGGTTACTAACAATTTAGCTTGTTTAACACCTTAATTACATTACCTAATCATGATCATGTTCAATTCATTAGTTCCATATCTCAATTACATGTTCTAACAATTCAATTCTTACAACAACATTTCATTTCAAATTTCCAGCAACCTATGTTATCACAAATTCAACAATTCAAACATAAAATCAATTGAAATAGCATGTGATTACCTTACTTAAGCTAAACCATAACTGAATTTAACCTCTAACCAAACTCAATCCAAGTAGTTCCTCAACACTCCATGGATAGACAATAGAGCTTTCTCTCATTTCTCTCTCTTTTCTTTCTTAATTGGTATAATGAAGAAAATGGATGAAGATGACATCCCTTGTAATGGATTTAGGAATTTACTAACTTAGCCTTAATTAGTTTTTAATCATAGAATTAATCAAGGGCATTAGGGGAATCAAAGAGTTTAGCATGCAATCATCATCTTTCTCATTTAATTCAATTTAGTCACTTATTTTCTTTTAATCTTTCGTTTTGGCAATTCACCTTGTTAATTATTCAATTCAGCCCTTAATTGACTTTACTCAATTCAAGATGATTTAACTATTTAGTAATTCTAAATATTGGTAACATTATAAGCCCTATTTTGGGGTGTTACAATTCTCCCCCTTTAAATTAAATTCATCCTCAAATTTACCTGCATCGAATAGGTGAGGATATTTCTTCCTCATGACTTCTTCAGATTCCAGGTAGCTTCTTCCACCTTATGGTTTCTCCATAAGATCTTAATAAGGAGAACAATCTTGTTCCGAAGCTTCCTTACTTCCCGGTCAAGAATATGAATAGGTTATTCTTCGTAGGACAAATCGGGATTCAATTCTACTTTTTCGGGCTCAAGGATGTGTGAAGGATCAAATTAATACCTTCTGAGCATTGAAACGTGGAAAACATTGTGTATTCTATCGTACTATCTAGGAAGAGCTAGTCAATAGGCCACTGGACCAATTTGTAATACCCCAAAATTTACTAAGTTGATTAATGGTCATTTAGTACTAAGATAATAGATTAAAAGCTAACTTAGTGACTAAAATGACAAAAATGCGAAAGTTGGGATTTCATTAATTACGGGTTTTGGAAAGGAAATTTCTAAGGTTTAAAGGTCTCATGTGATAGATAGTGAATTGAATAAGGTATTCTTAAATTTTGGTTGAATTCCAAGGAAAATTGGAATGGGAATTGAAGTTTAAAAAGTTAGTGACTAAAATGTAAAATTTGAAAATTTTATGGCTAAAGTATAAACTTTGGAAAAGTTTAGGGACTAAAGTTGTAATTCCATAAAAGTTAAGGGTTTTTTTTATAAATAAATAGATCACCCAAGGGTATGAATCGAATGTGGAATTTTTGGTTCGATCTGATACTTCGATTATTAGGAAAATCGCAGTTGAAGTTTAAGTGGAATTCGGATACCCAGATCGAATTGGAAAATTTTGAAATTTTTCCATATGATAGAGAAAGGTTGTAAAAGTCATTTCCAAGTTCCGAAAATATTTTTAGTTTGATTCAAGATGAATCCTACAGTTTATTTTTTAGTAAAGAATTACATATTAGTATATTGGATGGAATGGAAATTTTGGAGACTGATCCAAAAGCTATGGAAAAGTCATAAAATGTTATTTTATGAATATTTTATTATGGTTGGTTGAATTCTAACTAGATTTAGTTAAATTTTAATGGAATGGCAATTTGGAAACAAACTAGTAAATAAAGACTAGTTGGAGGGCAAATTGGTCATTTGGCCTCAATGGCAATTTTGAAATATTTAAAAAGTTATAAGGGCAATTTTGGAAAGAGGAAATGGAAGATTAAATCTTGGCCCTTGATTGATGATAAAATCAATCTCAACCATTGGATAAAAGGGCAAAATTGTAATTTCACTATTAACTAAATTTAATATTCATTTAATAGATATATGTGCAAAATAATGGTAAAAAGATGAACAAAATGTTCATCTTTTCCAGCAACAAACGTGAGGGCTAGGGAAAGATAGAGAAAAGTTTTTTCCAAGCTCGATTCAAGCCCCGAAACTCAGTTCTCAGGTAATCTTTTCAACTACAATGTTGTTATACTCTTCAAGCTCTATCTTTTGATATCAATAATTCATGGAATCCATGCTTTATTGATGAGATTTTTACATGAGAAAGAAATTAGGGCTTATTGATCAAATTGGGGCATTTGAGATTTTATGATTCCATGATTGAATTCAAGTTGAAATCAAGCTAGTATGATGTTAAAATCATGATATTGAGTTGGAATTTAAGTGTTACAAGTTTTGATTATTATGAAGATGATTAGGGTTTATGGATTCAAGTTTAATTTAGGGTTTGTGATGTTGAAATAATGATCTAGTAAGCTTGAATTGTTGTTTGGAAGCAAAACTCTAAGTTAAATTGTGTAGGGACCATTTCGGCAAATTGAAAAGTTGAAGGACAAAATCTGAACTTTTAGAATTTGGAGTATTTTTGTGTTATTAATGATATTAGAGATAAGAAAATGAAGTTAGAATGCCAAATTGACGTTGAATTGAATTAGTGACCATTTTGACAATTTGTCAAAGTTAAGTGACCAAATCAAAAATTGAAGTTTTGTATGGGGGCTAAATATTATTTTTAGCTGTAATGATGGAATTAAGGTAGTAATGTTGAATTTAGGACAAATTGCAAAGTTAAGAAGCTTGAATCCTTATCTTTGCATTTTAGTGACTATTTCGGTAAATATGGAAAATTAGGGAGAATTATTGTGAATAATTATTTGGTGAAGAATGTGATGAGTTGGTTGTTTAAACCTAGTGATTGGACTAAATTGAAAAGTAGATAAATAAGGAGAAGTTAGTATAAAAGTTGAAGTTGTTTATGGAAGCTGTGGAGAAAAACTGGTTTATGGCAGTAACTTTGAAAATTCACCATAAATTCTACAAAAGGGGTTAGAAGGTGAATTTTATACCGATGTAAAGATTTGTTCATCTAGTTTCTTTTCCAACAAACGGAAACTAATTTCAAGTTACGAGTAAAAAGATATGAATTTTTAAGTGGTTAAAGGTCAGAAAATAGCATAGCAGGCTGTTCCGAAATTCAATACTAGAAATTGACTTTGAAAATTTGCCATAAATCGTACAAGTTGAATTTGGGCTATTAATTTATATGGTTGAAAATATTATTGAATCTAATTTCTTTCAGAACAAATGGAATCAAATTACAAGTTGTAGATTATTTTATAAAAATATTTCTTTGGAGGTACTGCAAACTGCCAGAAAATGAGAATTGATACACTTTGTATCTAAGGCTGAATAGTAAGCTTGAAAGGGGTTAATGGAAGTTCAAATTGGTCACTAAGGACCATAATGAGTTTTGAAAAATACAAGGAAGAAAGAAAACATTTGGAGACTTTGTATTCAAATGATTATATTGGACAATATGTCTAAGATATTGTTAGATTGGGATTTAACAAATATTTTACTTATTTTAATTATGAAGTTAATTTCGAATCAAGGGAGGTTCGAGGTACAATGAAGGAAAGGATCACAGAGGACCTAGTGAGGCATATTAATACGTGGCCCAGGTGAGTGCAATGCATACATAACATGATACATGGATGTTTTATACATCACCGGTAGGACTTGTGATGAATCTACCTAGTTTATATATTGTCATGATAATTATGTCATTGATCATATATTTGACATATTTTAAATATGTCAGGGGTTCAAAATAAATGCATTGATCACTAGTTATTGATGATGGTATACTATGAATGTTATTTCAGGTATGAACTGTTTAATGTTAATTTAAATTGATATACATTGTCATGGATGGAATAAATACGAAAATTATGCCCAAATAAGTCAATTGAGGGAGATGATATAGTTGGCATGCCATAGAGTCCAACAACACGCTGCATAACCGGGATACGGGAAAAGGGGTGTTACATTTATATGTAGCAGAGCTACAGGTTTATCCGATTCTTGGCCTAAATGGAATTGGTTTTATGTTAAAAAGAGTATACATGCCACTAGGATATCAATATTACTGATCTGATATTTTTATGATCTGATTGATGTTGCTCTTTACTAATGTAAATTGGGAGGAATTATAAGAAATATTTAGGTCAAGAAAGCGTGATGAACTGATAAATTGAAAGTTTTGGAAGGAATCAAGGGTAGTAATAATAAAGGTTAATGATAACCCTTCGGATAAATCGGAACAAGAAAGGGGCACTGGTACAATAAGAAGTGCTTGTTCCAGATTAAGGAACTGAAAAGCTCAGAAACACCTGGATTGAAAGGAAAAATAGATTAAGGTCCAGTGATTGTTGATTTATAACTGAATAATCTAAGGATTACACTAGACAGATTCCACTGTTTGGATACTGAGAAATTGGATGGAGCTGTTTTGTTGCTCCAAGATTTAAGCTAGATTAGAAAACCATCTAAATTTGCTTTATAGCCAGGATTGCACATATCAGTTCGAGTTTATAACATTAGGACTGGTAAAGATTGGGATGATTCGAAAATCATAGAAGGTACATCTCATCTTTTTGGATAAACATGTAATAATGTTGATGGGTCCTAGCTTCACACATTCGTATATAAGTACGAAGTTGAGTAGTGAACGAGATATCATTTTTAGAACCTATTTCAAGTAATATAGCGGTCACGAATTTGTTGGGTTGTAATGTAAGGGCGAGCTGAACATGTGGAATTGCTCGATAAAAACATAAGAAATAGAGTTCCCGATAAACTTAATGGAATTATCTTTCAAGGAGTTTAAGATGATTGTGGGCATGAATTGGTTACCTTCCTATCAGGTCATCATGAATTATCGCATAAAGCAATTAGTATTGAAAAACACGGAATGTAAAAAAATAGTAGTAGTTGTTAAAAGGGTAAATCTCTTGTCTAATGTAATTCTAGTTGTTTTATTAAGGAAATTGTTTTTATAAGGTTGTTAAGTTTTTTTAGCAAATGTAGTGGATACTCGGGCTGTTGAAGTTAAATTGGAAAATAACTCGACTGTCGAAAAATATCCGGATGTATTCTCAGGTGGGTTACTCAGAATTACCTCTAGATTGAGAGGTGAAATTCAAAATAAAGATGTTACCAGGCATTGCACCTAAATTAATGATCCCGTATAAAATGGCTTCGCCCGAACTTCGAGATTTAAAGGTACAATTGCAAGGAATGTTAGGTTGATGTTTTATAAAGCTAAGCGTGTCATATTTGGGGCGCACCAGTGTTAATTGTGAAAGAGAAAGACCGATTTCCATCAGCTCGAGAAGGTAATAGTAAAGAATAAATATCTTCTTCCAAAGACTGATGATCTTTTGATTAGTTAAGAAAAAGAGATCAAGGAAGAAGAAATTATAAAGACAGTTTTTCAGACTGGGTATGAATACTATGAGTTCGTGATGATACCTACGGCATTTTTAAGCCTAATGAACCAAGTATTCTAATTTTGCTTGCACCATTTTTGGTAGAGTTCATTGAGTATATTTTGGTCTATTCGAAGGAAAAAGTAAGAACAAGATGCCAATTTTTGCATTGTTCTTCAGACCTTTCTAGAAAAGAAGCTATATGCTAATTTGTTAAAGTGTGAATTTGGTTGTCAAAAGCTGTTTTATTAGTTATGTAGATTTGGCAGTGGGAATAAGAGTAAACCCCAAGAAAGTAAAAATTATAGTTGAATGTAAACCTTTGAAGAATGTTTTAGTGGCTCATAATTTCTTGATGATTGCCTCCTCATTGACCAATCTATTAAGGAAAGAAATGACATTCAGTTGAACAGATCAATGCTAAGAAATCTTTGAGACATTAAAGGAGATCTTAATTGAAGCCACGATACCAGTACAACCAGAATCGGGTAAAGTTTATGTGGTGTATAGTGATGTTTGTCATAATGGTTTGGGATGCATACTTATGCAAGAAGGAAAAGTAATGCTCTTTGCTTGAGATAATTTAAGATATATGAGAGAAATTATCTTACTTAGGATTTGGAGCTAGCAATGGTTGTATTTGCTTTAAAAGATAAAGCATCATTATTTATATAGTGAACGATGCTATATTTATATAGGTTATAAAAGTTTAAAGTATATGCTTACTAAAGAAGAGTTAAACTTGACGCAAAGAAGTTTGATTGAGCTTTTTAAGAATTATGATATTGTCATTGACTATCATCCAGAAAAAGCTAATGTGATAGCTAAAGCTCTCAATCGAAAGACAATTGTTTCCTTAAGAGATATGAATGCAAGATTGACATTAAAAGAAGATGTTGTTTTGATTGTCAAGTTAAGAATAAAATTTACCATATTGGATTAAATAAGATATCTTTAAAGAAAGGATGAGAAATGTTGTCAAGGTTCAAACAAGTGGAAAATAGTGAAACTGAAAACTTGGAAGTTAGGGTTGATAGATATTTGTATTATCAAGGAAGAATGTCTATCTCAATGATGGAAACTATATGTTGACCCTGAAAGAAAAGATATTTAATATGAAGTTAAGGATAAAGTATTCCTTAAAATTTTCACCTTGGAAGAAGGTGTTATGGTTTAGACAAAAAGAAAGTTAAGTTCAAAATTTATTGGGCTATAAGAAATTGTGAAAGGAGTTAGTCTGATAGTTAAGTTTAATAGTTAGCTTTATATTTGGAAATGAACAAGATTCATAATGTATCAATGCTCTGGAAATATTGATTAGACCCTCACATGTTGTTACTCCGGAGAAAATAGAGATTCAGTCGGATTTAAGCTATGAAAAAGAACTGATAAAGATTCTAGCACATGGAGTCAAAGAACTAAGAAAACAAGACAATCCCATTTGTTAAAGTTCTTTGACAAAAATCATACGGTTAAAGAAACGATTTGAGAGAAATAAGAAGAAAATAGTTTCCTCACCTTTTGAATCAGGTGCGTGCTGAAAATTCGAGGATGAATTTTCTTAAAGGGGAGAGAATTGTAATACCCCAAAATTTACTAAGTTGATTAAGGGTCATTTAGTACTAAGATAATAGCTTAAAAGCTAACTTAGTGACTAAAATGACAAAAATGCGAAAGTTGGGATTTCTTTAATTATAGGTATTGGAAAGGAAATTTCTAAGGTTTAAAGGTCTCATCTGATAGATAGTGAATTGAATAAGGCATTCTTAAATTTTGGTTGAATTCCAAGGAAAATTAGAATGGTAATTGAAGTTTAAAAAGTTAGTGACTAAAATGTAAATTTTGAAAATTTTATGGCTAAAGTATAAACTTTGGAAAAGTTTGGGGACTAAAGTTGTAATTCCCTAAAAGTTAAGGGTCTTTTTATAAATAAATAGATCACCCAAGGGTGTGAATCGAATATGGAATTTTTGGTTCGATCTGATACTTTGATTATTGGGAAAATCGCAGTTAAAGTTTAAGTGGAATTCGGATACCCGGATCGAATTGGAAAATTTTGAAATTTTGCCATATGATAGAGAAAGGTTATAAAAGCATTTACAAGTGTTGAAAATATTTTTAGTTTGATTCAAAATGAATCCTACAATTTATTTTTGAGTAAAGAATTATTTATCAGTATATTGGATCGAATGGAAATTTTGGAGACTGATCCAAAATCTATGGAAAAGTCATAAAATGTTATTTTATGAATTTTTTTATTATGGTAGTTTGAATTCTAACTAGAATTAGTTAGATTTTAATGGAATGGCAATTTGGAAACAAACTAGTAAATAAAGACTAGTTGGAGGGCAAATTGGTCATTTGGCCCCAATGACAATTTTGAAATATTTAAAAAGTTATAAGGGCAATTTTGGAAAGAGGAAATGCAAGATTAAATCTTGGCCCTTGATGGATGATAAAATCAATCTCAACCATTGGATAAAAAGGGCAAAATTGTAATTTCACTATTAAATGAATTCGTTTAATAGATATATGTGTAAAATAATGATCAAAAGATTGCCGCAAAAAACGTGATGGCTAGGGAAATATGGAGAAGTTTTTTTTCCAAGCTCGATTCAAGCCCCGAAACTCAGTTTCCAGGTAATCTTTTCAGCTAGAAAGTTGTTCCACTCTTCAAGCTCTATCTTTTGATATCAATAATTCATGGAATCCATGCTTTATTGATGAGATTTTTACTTGAGAAATAAATTAGGGTTTATGGATCAAATTGGGGCCTTTGAGATTTTATGATTCCATAATTGAATTCAAGTTGAAATCAAGCTAGTATGATGTTAAAATCATGATATTGAGTTGGAATTTAAGTTTTACATGTTTTGATTATTATGAAGATGATTAGTGTTTATGGATTTAAGTTTAATTTAGGGTTTGTGATGTTGAAATAATGATCTAATAAGCTTGAATTGTTGTTTGGAAGCAAAATCCTAAGTTAAATTGTGTAGGGACCATTTCGGCAAATTAAAAATTTGAAGGACCAAATCTGAATTTTTAGAGATAAGAAAATGAAGTTAGAATGCCAAATTCATGTTGAATTGAATTAGTGACCATTTTGACAATTTGTCAAAGTTAAGTGACCAAATCGAAATTGAAGTTTTGTGTGGGGGCTATATCTGATTTTTATTTGTAATGATGGAATTAAGGTAGTAATGTTGAATTGAGAACTAAATTGCTAAGTTAAGAAGCTTGAATCCTTATCTTTGCATTTTAGTGACTATTTCGGTAAATAAGGAAAATTAGGGAGAATTATTGTGAATAATTATTTGGTGAAGAATGTGATGAGTTGGTGTTTTAAAGCTAGTGATTGGGCTAAATTGAAAAGTAGAGAAATATGGAGAAGTTAGTATAAAAGTTGAAGTTGTTTATGGAAGCTGTGTAGAAAAACTGGTTTATGGCAGTAAATTTGAAAATTCACAATAAATTCTACAAAAGTGATTAGAAGGTGAGTTTTATACCGATGTAAAGATTTGTTCGTCTAGTTTCTTCTCCGACAAACGGAAACTGATTTTGAGTTCCGGGTAAAAAGATATGAATTTTTAAGTGGTGAAAGGTCAGAAAACAGCATAGCAGGCTGTTCCGAAATTCAATCCTGGAAATTGACTTCGAAAATTTGCCATAAATCGTACAAGTTGAATTTGGGATATTAATTTATATGGTTAAAAAGCTTATTGAATATAATTTCTTTCAGAACAAACAGAATCGAATTCCGAGTTGTAGATTATTTTATAAAAATACTTCTTTGGAGGTACTACAAACTGCCAGAAAATGAGAATTGATACACTTTGTATCTAAGGTTGAATAGTAAGCTTGAAAGGGGTTAATGGAAGTTCAAATTGGTTACTAAGGACCATAATGAGTTTTGAAAAATACAAGGAAGAAAAGAAAACATTTGGAGATTTTGTATTCAAATGATTATATTAGACAATATGTCTAAGATATTGTTAGATTAGGATCTATCAAATATTTTACTTATTTGAATTATGAAGTTAAGTTCGAATCAAGGGAGGTTCGAGGTACACTGAAGTAAAGGATCAAAGAGGACTTAGTGAGGCATATTAATACATGGCCCATGTGATTGCAATGCATACATAAATGATACATGGATGTTTTATACATCACCGGTATGACTTGCGATGAGTCTACCTGGTTTATATATTGTCACGATAATTATGTCATTGATCATATATTTGACATATTTTAAATATGTCAGAGGTTAAAAATAAATGCATTGATCACTAGTTATTGATGATGGTATACTATGAATGTTATTTCGAGTATGCACTGTTTAATGTTAATTTAAATTGATATACATTGCCATGGATGGAATAAATACGGAAATTATGCCCAAATAAGTGTGCGGGAATTATTTCGGGTGTTATGGTAAACACATCCTTATAAATGTGCAGGAATTATGGTAAGCACAACCTTATAAATGTGCGGGAAGCACTTTGGTGCATATTTGACTCGTGTATCCAGGGTCCTCATAGGTCTATATTTGGGCTGTTAAATCAGGCTATGAAATCGGTAAATAATTGATAAACATGTGAAAGAGTTTTAGGTGAGAGAGTTTACAAACTCTCAATGTTATGGCAAGTGTATCAGTAATAAATTTATATCCGGTTTTTTTACGTTAATACATTATTAACATGATGGTAAGACATATCTAGTGATTCAAAATGCATGTATACAGTAACATGTTATTAATTGTAGTTATGTATATTGCACTAGACATAATTATTGCCTCACTAAGTAAATGCTTAGCGTGTAACTGTTTTACACGTAGGAAAGAAGAAATGTTGGAGTAAGGAGCATATACAAACATCATCAAGCGATAACGGGTACATCAGTATTAGTAAGATATCTTTTGATACTGTTTGATATTTACTAGTTGGCATGTATATTAAAAAGGTATGTTTGCACTGATATAATTTGTATTTTATTTAGTATCTGGATGAATTTTAAATCAGGAGTTTTTAGGCAATTTTATTAATTATATCAAGACAAATTAAATTGATAAGTTGCTGCCTAAAAATAAACTCGATTTGAAGATGAAAATATTATTTTTAAACTTTATGCGAATAACTAGATTTGTAAATGAAAACTAAATACATTGTAATATTTTTAAAGAAACACAATTTTATCGAATTACAAATGTAGAGGGTTTTCGAATGTTTTGTGATACCTTTGACTCATATTCAGTGTTGGATACGGGAAAAGGGGTGTTACACAATTCTTTCAACAACTTCAAATGGTCTGATATATCGGGGACTGAGCTTCCACTTTCTTCCAAATCTGAGCACTTTCTTCCAAGGTAAGACCTCTAGGAAGACTTTGTCTCCAATAGCATACTGGATGTCTCTCATTTTCAAGTCAGCATACGCTTTCTGTCTATCGAATGTTTCCTTCAATCGATCGTGAATGATCTTGATTTGTTCTTCAGTTTCCCCAAGCAATTGAGGTCCTAGAATCTTGTTCTCTCTCAATTCGGACCATCATAGAGGAGTTGTACATCTTCTACCATATAGAGCTTTGAATGGTGCCATTTGAATAGAAGATTGATAGCTATTGTTATAGGCAAACTCTACAAGAGGTAGGGATTTCTCCTAATTCTTCCCGAAGTCAATAACACAAGCTCGTAGCATATCATCTAACACTTGAATGATTCTCTCAGATTGGCCATCCGATTGAGGATGAAAGGCCGTACTAAGATGTACTTTAGCTTCTAAAGCTTTCTGTAGAGAATTCAAGAATCAAGAAGCGAATCGAGGGTCACGATCGGAGATGATTGCTGCAGGTACACTGTGTAACTGAATTACTTCATGGATGTACAGCTCGGTAAGGGTTTCCAAGATCATGTTCATACGAAAAGGGATGGAGTGAGTAGATTTAGTGAATCTATCAACAATCACCCATACAACATTATTCTTTCTTGGAGTAGAAGGAAGGCCGGTGACAAAGTCCATAGTAATTTGATCCCACTTCCACTGGGGAAATTCAATATGTTGGAGCAGTCCAGTAGGGACTTGGTGCTCGGCTTTGACACTTTAACAAGTTAAGCACTTGGGTCGAAGTCCGTGATTGCAGATTTCATGTATGGCCACCAGTATAGTGGCTTTAGGTCCTTATACATCTTAACCGATCCAGGGTGGATCGAGAAAGAACTTTGATTTGCTTCTTGCAACATTTCCCACTTCAATTGTTCATTGTTAGGAACACAAACTCTATCTTTGAAATAGAAGAGTCCATTTGACTTGAGGGTAAAGTAAGATCTAGACTCAGAAGTTTAGACATGATCTTCTGAAGATCTGGATCAACTTGTTGAAGTTCTTTGATCCTCGAGACTAGATTAGATTGAACTTGAAGTTCAAACAAGAATTTCTGGCCCTTGGATAGTCGGAAATGAGCATTGATAGCTGTAGTAGCTACGAAAGAATTAACAAGGTCATTAGAATGATTTTCAAAAGATTTCTTGCAATGCAAGGCACTATTTGAATTGTTACCTGCATAACAAGGCATTGTTTCGAATTGTTTCTTGAAGAATAAGGCATTATTCGAATGATTTCTTACAAGCTAAGAAAGACTCAATTTCAATGGTTACATGTATTTTAGGCACAATTCTTATTCGAATGGGTTACTTGTAACCTAGGAAGGTTTAATTCGAATAGTTACTTATATTTCAAGGAAGATTTCGAGTTGTTACTTATCAAACAAGAAGGATACAAAATTGAATGAATTCACTTAGAATTTTAGATTTAGGAGTTACCTGAGTATGGTTTGGGACTAAGGGCGTCAGCAACTATGTGTGCTTTCCCCGGATGGTTGTCGATAACCAAGTTGTAATCCTTAAGTAATTCGAGCCATCTCCTTTGCCTTAGATTCAAGTCCTTCTGAGTTAGGAGGTATTTGAGACATTTGTTATCGGTAAATAGAATGCATTTCTCTCTGTATAGATAGTGTCTCCATATCTTGAGAGCAAATACGATAGTTGCTAGTTGTAGATCGTGCGTTGGATAATTAGACTCATGTGTCTTCAATTGCCTTAAAGCGTAAGCAATTACGTTCCCATATTGCATCAGGACACAACCGAGTCCTAGATGAGAAGCATCACTGTAGACAATGAATTCTTTGCCCGATTCTGGTTGGATGAGTACCGGGGCATGAGTCATAGCTTGCTTAAGTTGATCAAAGCTTCTTTGTTGGTTCTCTGACCAAACGAAAGGCGTATCTTTGCGGGTAAGCTTAGTAAGGCTTCCGACAATGGAGGAAAAGCCCTTAACAAACCTTCTATAATACCCGACTACACCGAAAAAGCTTCAGACATCGCTTACATTCTTCAGAGGCCTCCAATCTAGAATAAATTGAATCTTGCTTGGATTGACTTTGATTCATTCAACCGATATAACGTGGCCAAGGAAAGAAACTTTTGGTAACCAGAATTCACATTTGGAGAACTTGGCATACAATTGATGTTCTCGGAGTGTTTGCAAGACAATTCGGAGGTGTTTAGCATGTTAGGCAAACTGAATTCAATTTCATCTTGAAGTATCATATTAGCAAAGATTGAGGTTGGTTTCTTGTCTATTAAGAGAATGGATTCTTTCCCTAAACCCCGGAGATACAGTCTCCTATTTTGGCAATCTACCTAGGCCTCGTGTTTACTTAACCAATCTAACTCCAATTTCAAGTCAAATTCACAAAATTGCTAGACATAAAGATCAATAGGAAAATGGACATTTCGAATGGTCAAGGGAGCTTGCTTGTGGCGCAAGTTAATGGTGTTTCTCCCCTAATGGATTTGAAACTGCAAGATTTGATTCAATAATTTCCGGTTTTAATTTTAGCTTGCTGATCAAGGCAGAGCAAACAAATGAATGGGTAGACCTCGAATCAATTAAAGCATATACAGGACTGGAATTTAACTCAGTGGTACCTGCGATAACATCAGGAGCTTCTTCATCATCTTTACCATGAATGTGGTACATACGAGTAGGGGCTTGAGATTCCTGATGAGTTGGAGCATTCGAATAGGGACCCTTTTGTTTCCCTTGATTCTCAGACTGAGTTTGTCTGGGTGCTTTGTTTCGGTTAGGAGGAGCTGAGCTAGCAATTGTAGAAGCTCGATTTGAAGCCTTGTTGGGATTCTTGGGACAATCCCGAATATAATGATCAGAGGCTCCACATGAGTAGAATAGATTTTGTTGAGCTCTGCACTGGCCAGTATGATGTTTCTGGCAGAACATGCAAAGAGGGTATTGATTAACCTTTGCTTGATTCCCCATGCTATCAATAGAAACAACAGGGGCTGAAGTCTTTACAACTGTTTGAGGTTTTGGGATGTAGTTACTCTTATGATTAGGGGTATAGTTCGAAAAGTGTCCCTTGGAGTGTTTGGACTTCTTTGACTGCCAATGTGGCTTGTCATCATTCTTGGGTCGTTTGTCATTCCAGGAGTGTCCGCTCTTGCGTCTTTCCGAGGCTTTCATCTTCGCCTCAATAGCATTGGCCCGGTTTACCAAATTTTGGAAGTCGATGATACCCAAAGCAGTGAATATAGTACTTAATTCATCATTTAACCCGTCGATGAACATTCGGCACTTGTCGGCCTCGGTTTTGATATATTCAGACCCATACTTGCAATACTTGCAAAAGTCATTTACGTATTGCTCGATAGGTCAGCCAGCTTGTTTAAGATACAAGAATCGCTTTCGCCACTCGACCAAATATTGTTCCCTGATATATTTCTTCCTAAACTCATCGAGGAAGAACTTCCAAGTGATACACTCCGCAAGAGAAGTCAGGGTAGTGGTTTCCCACCGGCTCAGTGCTTCGTCTGCCAAAAGAGCGATGGCACACTCAAGTTTATGCTCGTCAGGACATGGTAATTGTTTAGTTAGAATGCGAGTAGTGGCCTCTAACCAGTATTCGACTAGTTCGGGATTAGCCTCATCGGTGCTAGTAAAGGTATAGGCCCGATGCTGAGCCAACTTGTCAATAGGGGCTCGACTTATTACAGGAGTATGAGGTGGAATCGGATGTTCTCTCTTTAGGGTGGATACGAGATGATCAAACATCTCTTTCATGCTTAACAAGCACTCTTGTTGTACATGATTTATAGCCGAAGCTTCCTGTTGAGCTGCGGCCTGAGCTCGAGGTTGAGCTTACTGTTGCGAAGGATTCAACTCCATCCTTATGTTGTCTTCTTTGTTAGAGGAGCCTACAGGGCTCGTCATCTCGATCAAGTCTCGTTTCTGAAATTCTAGTTCAATCAGAACCATAAGAGTTTTAGTTTTCACATTTAAGCAACAATACAAGCTTATATCAAGTCTCCTAGGTGGCACAATATCCTATATGATGCAAGTGAGCTTACTTTAGTCCTAGAACCGACTAAAAAGCTCTGATTACCAATAAATGTAAAACCACATCCCCGGATTAGCTATAATTCAGTTCAGGAGCATTACCGAGGAGAGAACAAAGCAAGAGATAGGTTACTTGTTAGTAACCTCGATATAGATAACTTGCGACGCAAGTAACCCAAACACAACAATACAAGACATACAAGTGATCCACAGTAATCAAAGTAAACACACTTAGCATGCTAATTTAGGTACTAATTTGCTTCTTTTCATTTCAAGTATGCATTTAGGTCACTACTTTTCATGCTTAATTAACAAACTTTATTACATATCAAATATACATTCCATTAGCAAGAACTAAGCATAACATTATTCTTTCAATTAGCCTACTTGCATCTCAAGATACTACTTATTTAACCATTGAACATGATCAATACAAATTGTCCTCCATCATTCAAATAGCCATAGCATATACAAGAATGGTTCATTTTATTCATTTACAAGTTAATCAATAAAGTAGCTTTTCTAGGCATCTTCAATTTCATGTAATTACATATGCATGTTCAATACATACCTTAGCTCCAATCCAATAAGCATTGCCGAATCATATCAATGGCAACAAGAACAAATGCATGATCATACAATATTGGTCTAGTATTCGAATGATACAAGGTTTCAACAATCATTGAATTACTTTCATAGTTTGCGCAGCATCATACTTGTTTATATACATATCAACATAGTTATATACATAGTTTAAGTCACCCATGTTGGTTACAAGATAGGCCCATACAAGTTATACATAATTTCAAGTCTTAAACACACAACAAAATGCATGATCATGGCTAAATATTACAAGTTCTAGTGCCACCAAACTAGGAGCATACAAAGAGTATGAAATTATACTTTCAAGCTTGCTTCAAAACGTTCCTTCGAGCTCAAGATATCCTCTTGAAAGTGTCCTTAATCTGTTATGGGAAGAATGAAGAGTAGAGTGGTAAGTACAAGTTTATGTACTTAGTGAGGTAACACTAAGTCTAACAAATTTCTGAGTTTACTTATCCAAATGTACAAGCATATCAAGGAATCAAGATCATCACCACAAGTCATATACTATTCGAAAGTATGGGGTAAACATAGGTAAGCTTCACATATCACACATTCAACATAGCAACATCCATCATGTATACATATCATGCTATTCGAGTTATTGCTTAGAAGACAAGCAATCAAATACACCAAGTACCAAGTAGGCATTCTTACAAAATAAAAATCATCTATGCATTTCTTTCATGGGAAGTAACAAGTTATACAATCATTCAGGTTTTATCTTTCAAGACAAGGATATTCATTCAAGAATCTTACAAGTCAAGTAATGTTCACATCACACATCCAAGACAAACAATGTTCATTTCAAGTTATTAATTCATCTTAAAACACCCTTGTAATTAGTTCACTAGATAATCAAATCTTCAACAATATGCAGCGAAGTGCCAATATGCACCGTCGTGCCAATATGCACCATCATGCCAATATGAGCTCTAGATTCTAAGGCATACCCTCCTATCTATCCAAACTAGCTACCAAGGTTGTTTGATTATCAATTTCATTCAAGCTTTATCCAATTCATTAATCAAGACATGATTATGCCATCCAAAGGACAAGCCCTTAGGCTTATGTAGTCTTAACTCCCAAGACAAGTTTATCCATATCATTCGAATGGCATGAACACAATGTGGTACCATTGTTCATTTCATTTCAAACAAGTCATGCATATCAATCACAAACACATTCATATGTATGCAATGTGCGTACCTTATTCTCCAAGCAAACATGCATTTCTTACCTTTGGCATAAGCAATGCAACATGTCAAGCATTTCATTTACTTAACAATCAAGTAAACAAGTAGAATATGGCATCAAACAAGTTGTCATTTATTGTTATAGTTCTCCTAGGATGTTTTCATTTACTTAACAGTCAAGCATTCCAAGCAAGTATGTTTCCATCTTGTTACAGTTCTCCTAGGATGGTGGCACCTGAGGCATGTATATTAATGATCACTTAGTAATGGTTTGTATATATTAACTTCATCTATGACCTATAAAGAGTATTGTATGTAAGTATGGGTATGTATACACTTAATTGAACTTGAATGCTTGTTAGCCTAATGTTAGATTCCCATGGTTTGTTTATGCATGTAATGGTTTGAATAGACCTATTGAAGTTGGCTAGTTAACAAGTAAATGTAGTAACCTTCATGTTTAAACATGGACTACTTTGGTCATTTATTGTGCTAGTCGAATGATGTATATAACATTGAAAGCATGTATATTTGATTATGGCCACATAGGTATATGATGTAAATCACCTATTGGTATGCATAATAGCTACGTTGAACATTGAAATTCCTATTATGTTCTCTAACCATTCGAATGGTTGCTTGAAGAACAAGTAAGTCCTAAATGGTGTTGTTCATGATAACTAATTGCATTATGGGTCCTAATATATCTAGTAGGTGCATCATGCATTTTCTTTTGAATCCTCACCTATTCGAATTGTTACTTAATGTGTAAGAAAGGCTTAAAACGAATTAAACTCACTAGCTTTAATTGAATGGATTGTTGATTATAATTGTGGTAACTTACCTAATCTTACTAGGTTGATTAGAGTATGTTACAGAATGGTAATCGGAGCTTTAAGGTTGCATGATTCTAGGGTCTATTGCATGAATAAGTTATTGATATTGATCACTTAGGTGCCATCTAGGAGTTATGTGAACATTGATTGGATTGTGACTTGAGCTTGACTATCTTTTACTTCTTATACATAAAATGTCTGAAACGAGGTTGGGCAAAGATAATGAAAGCCCGACTGGCTCCTCTAACGAGGGAGAAAGTATGAGGATGGAGCAAAATCCTCAAGAACCGGCTGGATCTCAACGAGTTCAGCAGGAAGCTCCTGCAATTCATCCCATACAATAGGAATGCTTCTCCAGTCTCAAGGAGATGTTTGATCAAATGATTGTCTCTATGAGACAGAATCCTCCAACTCTTCCTGACCCTCCGGTAGCAAAACCAGTAAGAGCTCCAATTGATAAGTTAACTCAACACCGAGCTTACACCTTCATTGCAGCAAGTGAAGACAAGCTAGAAGAAGTGGAGTACTGGCTGGAGAATACGACAAGAATCTTGTCTAAGCAACTGCAGTACTCAGATGAACACAAACTGGAGTGTGCAGTAGCTTTGTTGGCCGAGTAGGCACTGAATTGGTGGGAGACTACTACCTTGGCAGCACCTGAAGAAGCTGTCACTTGGGAATTCTTCCTTAGAGAATTCAAAAAGAAGTATATTAGTGATCAGTATCTTGCGGAACGCAAAAATAAATTCCTATATTTGAAACAAGGAGGAAAGTCTATCGGGCAGTGTGTCAGCGAATTCTGTAAATATTGCAAATATGACTCGGAATTCATAAAGAAAGAGGAAGACAAGTGTAGAATGTTCATCGATGGTCTTAATGAAGAGTTAGGCCCCATGTTCACTGCTTTGGGGATTACTGACTTCCAAGAACTGGTCAACTGAGTCATAGCTACCGAAGTCAAGATGAAGACTTCGACAAAACGATCAGAGAATCAGTCCCTATAATACCCCAAACTCGAACCTAGTAGAAATTCATTCTAAAGGTAATAGCATAATTGAATTAGGGAATGTAATAATAGTAATAATTCATTGATTAATTGTGTATGTGACTAAAATTAAAGAGAAGGGAACTAAGTAACAATTAACCAAAAGACTAAAATGTTATAAATAGAAAGTAGAAGTGACCGATTAGTAAAGGACCAAAGCGTTGTAAATAACAACATGCCTTGCCAAATTAAAAGGGCTAAATTGAACACTGGACTAACTAAAGGGTTGCATGGTGATTAAAAATAAAGGAGTGACTATTATACATGTCATGAAATTGGCAAGTGTGTATCATGGGGAAAGGAAAACCATCTTCTTCCTTTAGTTTCCCCAAACCGATTTTAGAGAGAAAATAGTGAGAAAGAGAACTTTCCATGGAAATAGAGAATTAAGCTTCAATCCCACAAGTTTTCTTGAGGTTTCAGTTAGCATAGCTTAAGGAAGAAAGGTAATGAACCATTTCCTTCTTTCATTTCAGGTAAATTGAATATTGATTGTGTGATATTGGTTGTTGGAATGTTAGGGGATGAGTAGAAATTCATTTTTCATATGATGGTTAATTTATGTACAATGGTGTACTAGATTGGGTACATGTTTAGGTGACCAAATCAACTTAGTATACATGTCTAAATGAGTATTGTTGCTGGAAATTGATGTATATATGTTTATATAAAATATTAGGTTGCTGGAAATTTAACTATGTTCAAGTGATAGATTAATGAAAGTGTAAACATGCTTAATTGAATAAATTGATCATCATGCCCTGTTTTAGTTACATTAATAGGTTAATTAAACTGACCTAGACATGTAAGAAGATGTATATGAAATGAAGTATCATGTTAAAACCTTGTATAATTGAATTAGGAAGCTTAAAATGTAAACTAGAGTAATCTGCCCAGAATGCTCTGTTCCGGGCAGCAACTTCAAAAATTCACCATAAATTGTGTAGATCGAATTCAGGGCTGAAATTTATATGGAATGAAACTTAGTATGTCTATTTTTATTAGGAGAAAATGGAAATGAATTTTGGGTCCTGAGCTAAAATCTGGAAAAGAAAATAGCTGGGCAGTGCAAACTATCCAGAAATGCAATTGCCCTGTCTTTGAAAAAACAACTGTATTAATTGGAAACGCATGAAAATGCAAGGCCTATACCGTTGGAAAGAGGATTAAGTTAGCTTTCCAATGGTGTAAACTAATAGAAATTCCGACGTACGGAATAGAAGTTATGAGCGTTTTAGTGGACAGTGTACAAACTGGCTGGCAGCAACAATCTTGGCAGTTTGAGACTGTTTTGTACACAGTTTTAGAAACTGTTTTGTAATAGTTTAGACAGTGATCACTGCCCTGTTTTGTAGGAAACTGGAAAATGAATAATTTAAGCTACATGTGTTAACTTAAAAACATGAAAATGCTGCCAAAGTCATGAATATTGAATATTAGCAATGTTCCTATAATTGAGTAGTTATGTGAATATGTTTTGATGTATGCTTTCTTGTGCAATATACTATAACCAGTAGAGAATTCAGTGGAAGAGAAAAGGGTAGAGCATCCCAAAGCTAAGGGCAAAGGGGTGTGGATTCAAGACACAAGATAAGCTAAGAGTATTGTGAGTGTAGCTTTAATGATAGGGTTAGGACTTAGGTCCTAGCAAAACTTGTTTGAATCGTGTGTAATTGTTTAAATGCCTATGATATAATATATGCTTTGACATGCTTGTTATGTATAACATAAGGGAAGAATGGCCTAATGATAAACTTGAAAATGAATGAAATATGTAAACTTGAAATATCCTTGTTTGAATTATGAGCATGTGTTTGAATCTTGCTACTTGATTGTCTAGTGATCCTTGCTTGTGAAATTTGGTCAACTTGAATGGTTTCTTATCCTTGAAGAGTCCTTGCTGGAAAATATGACTTGAATATGCACATGCATGCATCTTTCTACCTTGGTTGATAATTGATTCTATGCTTATGTGCTCCCTTGAATTGTCCTTGCTTGAAACATTGTTTGAGAATGTGCTTGTTGGGCCTTATCTTTACATGAAGTTTGGTATGTTACCTTAGTTCCCTATTGAACCTATGCCTGTATATCCTGAATAGTTGAGTGCTTGAGTAAATCTTAAATTGACCTTGCTTGCTAGTGCTCTATGATGTAATGTTTGATTCTTGATGACTTGAGTGTGAACTAACAAATGCTTGCTGGAATGTATGGACTTCCATGATGAAAATGCTTAATAACATAATATAACTCATGAATTAAAAGACATTGCTCGATTGCCTAAAATGGCATATAATTCGAATTGCTTACTTGAATAACAAGTAAACTTGTGAAATGAAGAGCTAAGGCTCAACTAGCCTAAGGGCTAAGGTTGATCTTGAAATACTTGCTTGAATGA
Organism: Hibiscus mutabilis; assembly: GCA_019671005.1. Lineage (NCBI taxonomy): Eukaryota > Viridiplantae > Streptophyta > Magnoliopsida > Malvales > Malvaceae > Hibiscus > Hibiscus mutabilis. The sequence continues at coordinate 39,179,241 of CM033718.1, read as the reverse complement.
CAAGATAAAAAGTGAATTGAGGAGCTAAGGCTCAACTAGCCTAAGGGCTAAGCATGATATTGCTATAACTTGCTTGAATGTAATTCTTGAACACAATTATCTTGACTTGAACATGAAAGCATAAAAACAAGAAACAACAACAAGCTTTAAAGTAAAATAAGAATTCTTGTGCCGCCATATATCCTCTAATGAAAGTTAAAGATTTAAAACACTTAAGTTGCCTTAAATGGAAGTCCTTGGATACATTGGTATGATGCTTGGTATTCTTGGGACTACGGTCCATGAGCCACGGCTCGGGGGATGCCCCATTACATGTAATATGTTATTGGTGACAGTAGGAGGTAACGAGGGAGTTGTACGAAGATTGGTGACTATTGGTTGGATAGTGAGAAGTATAGGATTCTTGGACCTTTATGGTCAAACACGGACCAATGTCATTCATAACCAAATGTGATCCAAGGAAAACATGTAAAAGATGTGAACCTTATTGTGAAATCAAATAAGAAATTCAAAGGAAAATCATGAATGTAAAATGAAATGTTAAATAAGCTCTTAGTGAGCATATTGTTAAAGAAGCTCTTGGAAAGCATAGTGTCTAAAGAAGCTCTTGGCGAGCATATGAAATATTGAATTCTCAGTGAGCAAAAGAGGTGTTAAAAGCAAGAACTAAATTAATCAAATGAAAAACAAATGATGCATAAAGCTTGCTTGAATACTTGGATTGTTGGATATGTAAACTTGAAATTTCTTGTTGCTTGATAAACAAGCTTGTAACAAGATAAGCTATGCTTGAAAATGATATGATTCTTGATCTTTGATAATGATCTTGCTTGTTACTCGATATTCATATGAATAATATGATATACTTGCTTACTTGAAATGCTTGATACTCAATTCACATGTTAGATATGATGAGCTTGCTTACATGTATTTATTATTGCTTAATCAATAAACTATATGGTGTACATGACTCCTATTCAAATGAAAGGAATGATTGACTAACTGTCTTGCCTTGTTCTTGTATATATGGTTACTTGTTTGATATATGCCATGTAGATCCTTGAATGAGTTTCAAGATTATAAACTACTTGAGACATTCAGAGGAGGTGTTAGTAATTGATCTTGCTTGAAAGCATGCCATGTCCATGATAAATTGATCAAAATCCCATCCATGTAAATCTTGTTTTGGGCCTATTCGAAATTAAACATGGTTCATGTCTTGAAATCGAATTGAAGTTGCCTTACCTGTTCTTGTCTAATTGTTTGAATTGAATGTCATTGATAAGTGTTCAAAAGAACTATTTTTCTTACCATTTTTACTCATATTATTGTTAGACTTAGGCTCATATTAGTTGCATAATTAGCCATTCATGCATTAATCCATGTTTCCTTCCATTGTTGAGCTTGATTACATAACTTGGTAGTTTTTGTGGGAAAAGATGCTGCTTTGGTGTGTTTTGTGTGTATATGCAGGATCACTTGCCAAAGCAAGGCTAGAGCTAGTTGCCAGGGCAATACATGAAGGAGACGCCGAGCAGTTGCCAGGGCAATGCATGAAGGAGACGCCGAGCTAGTTGCCAGGGCAATACATGAAGGAGACACCAAGCCAATTGCCATGGCAATTGTCGACAAGAGCAAAGGTGATATGGTAGTCGAAATTGATGACTATACAAGCCCAAGATGACGTGGAGCAAAGCCCAAACCCAAAGGAATTTGATTGCCATGCAGTGATTAAAGAAGAATTAAATTCCAAGAAGATAGGAGAAGTTCTAGTAGGAATACAATTATAATAAAGAATTATATTCTTTAAAGATAATTTAATTCCAACTTAACTTCCTCATCAAAGAAGGAATTTGGCCTAGCCCTATAAATAAGATGGAGATTTCGACAATCAATAGAGAGCAAGAGAGGGGAATTTCGACAAGTCGAAGGAGGGTAAGAAGAGAGAATTTTTGACAAGCATCTAGGGCAAGGAGGATTTCGACAAGCCTTCTTCTTCATCTTTTTCTTTCTTGTTCGTTTGGGTTCATGCTAGGGATTAATTATCTTGTGTTTCTTTGGAACCTAGCCATGGACTAAATCTATTTGGCGATGGTTATTGTGTTTTGTGGTTGTGAGAAACTATTGGATTTTGTTTAGCTAATAAGAGTTTGCACTTTTCTATTTCAAGGTTTATTCATTCTTGGTTCTTATTCTTGTTTGGAGTGAATTGGGAGAGGATCTCGTAACTTCATCTATTTATCTAATATCGGGAGAGTTAGATTCAAGAAACGAATGATTATGATCTTTATTCAATCTATTGATGGTGAAGATTAATCCGGCTTAGGAATAAGTTAAGGATTTAAACGGCTAAGAGGAGCGCAAGATTGGTTGTTGTTCACCCTTTATTCACGCAGGGATGTATTATCAAGGCATGCACAAGTAGCTAGAGTTTCGACTTAGGGATAAGAAGAAACCATTGAAGAACGCTCTGCCGAACCTTGAAGGTTGCTGCCCAGTCGCCCAAGTAGTTGCCCAACTAGTTGCCCAGGCAACCATCGATTAGTTGCCAAGGCAACCCCGTTGTGCAAGTTGCCACGGCAATTGAGTTGCTCGTGCACTCTTTTACCAAGACGATCCTATCAGCTATCACACCTCAACTCACGATAACCTGGCCTATATCTCTCTCATTCGATATCATCTTTTCTTTTACTTTATTGCTTTCTAGATTAGTTATTAGTTAAACTCCTATAATCCTTTATTTGTGTTTTTACTTTTTACAGTGCAAGAGACTAGATTCTTGAAGTGGCACCAATCCCTGTGGAGACGATATCTTTTATACTTTAACTTGCAATGTGTATACTTGCACAATTGCGTAGCACTTATTACGCGGAACAAGTTTTTGGCGCCGTTGCCGGGGATTGGCAATAGCAACTTTGTTTTTATTTTCTTGTTTAAGATTCAAAGGGCTAACAAACTTTGGTTTTGCATTGGTATATGACCAGGGCGAGACCGACTACACCAGAATGTCCCTTTGATCCAGAAATCGAACGAACCTTACAAAGACTTAGACGAAGGATAAGAGTAGCAATGGCTAATCAAGACGGCAATATGAATCAAGATGTTCCAGCAGAAGGAGGAGTGATTCTTGCACGAAACAGAACTATTCGAGACTATCTTGAAGAAGATCTTGATGGACTTAATCCAGGAGTTGTCGCACCTGAAATTGAAGCCGACCACTTTGAGTTGAAACCGGTAATGTTTAATATGATCAACACAATAGGTCAATTTGGCGGCTCAGCAACTGAAGATGCACGGCAACATCTGAAATCTTTCCTCGAGATTTGCAACTCGTTCAAAATACACGGAGTCACCCCCGATGTCTTACGATTAAGATTATTCCCCTATTCACTGAGGGATAGGGCGAAAGCATGGTTGAATAGCATTCTTGCCGGATTAATAGCATCTTGGACCGATCTTTGTCGTGATTTCCTTGCTCGATTTAGTCCTACAAATTTGACTGATAAGCTTCGTAACGACATTACTTCTTTTCAGCAGGCAGATGATGAATCCATGTACGAGGCTTGGGAGCGATATAGAGAACTTCTACACAAATGCCCCCTACACGGATTTCCAGTGTGGACTCAAGTAACAATGTTTTACAACGCCGTGAATACACCAAGATGCTAGATGCCTCGGCAAACGGCATACTCTTAGATAAGTCGCCGGAGGAAGCAATGCAAATTTTAAACAGGCTGGCCAAGAATGATTATCAATTCCCATCTACTAGAAGAGGAGGAGTTAGACGCCAAGCCACAATACATGAACTAGGATCATCAGATTCAATTTCGGCACAATTGGCCACTTTAACCAAGATAGTCCAGAACATGCAAAAACCAAACAACACACATGAAGTCAAGGTAATGGATTCTTTTTGTGAGTTATGTGGTGATAACCATAATTCTTCTGAATGTATGCAGAATCCGGAATCCAGCTTCTATGTGGGGAATTACAATCGGAACAACAACGTAATGTCCAATACATACAATCCAGCTTGGAATAAGCACCCAAATTTTTCATGGAGTAATCCCAACAATGCTCTATACCAGAACAATCAGAATGCACAAGCATCGGGATTCCAGAAGAATATGCTACGATAACAGTTGCCGCAGCAACAACCGACAACATCTAGTTCTTTGGAAAATTCTCTAAATGCTTTTATGATGAAAACTGAATCTTATATGGCTGAGAATAGTAACTTCATAAAAAGAACTGATGCTTTTAATAACAGGACCGAGATAAGACTGCAAAACCAAGAGGCGGCAATCAAATCATTGGAAAATCAAGTCGGACAGCTTGCTCAAAATCTGAATACTAGACCACAAGGAGGTTTACCTAGCGATACTGAAGTCGCAAGAGGAACTGGCCATGAGCAATGTAAGGCAATCACCACTAGAAGTGGCCAACAACTTAGAGAGGCTCAAACCCGCTCATCAAACAAAACTCCACAAAAAGATCAATATAAACCTAGAGGCAAAGCCTCGGATGCTGAACCAGGAATTGCCGCGGCAACCGGTAATAAGCATGCCTCGGTAACCGACGATAAAGATGCCTCGGCAACTTGCGATAAGCACGCCTCGGCAACCCCAGTTGATACCGCCTCGGTAACTCCAGTTGTCCCGGCAATACCGTCAATCAGGTTTCAAACTAATGAAAGGATCAAAGATATCCGACTTCCACCACCATTCCCACAAAGGTTGAAGCGACAAAAGCAAGAATACCAATTCAAGAAGTTTCTTGATATCCTAAAGAAAGTCCACATCAACTTGCCATTGGTGGAAGCAATTGAACAAATGCCAAACTATGCCAAGTTTCTTAAAGACATTGTGAACAAGAGAACAAGGCTAGGAGGTTTGAAACAGTTGCCGCAACAGCGGGATGCATGGCAATGTTACACAATCGTATGCCACCCAAGTTGAAGGATCCTGGAAGTTTCACAATACCCTGTTCCATTGGAAATCACTATGTCGGGAAAGCATTATGCGACCTTGGGGCTAGCATAAACTTGATGCCTAAATCGGTTTTCCAGAAACTAGGAATCGGGAAGGCAAGACCTACAACAGTTATGCTGCAGCTAGCGGACAGATCCTATGTGCATCTAGAGGGAAAAATCGATGACATACTGGTAAAAGTTGATAAATTTATTTTTCCCGCTGACTTTATTGTCTTGGATTGTGAAGCAGATGAGCATACACCCATCATTCTTGGGAGACCATTCCTAGCAACAGGGAGAACCTTGATCGAAGTTGAAAAGGGAGAACTCACAATAAGGGTGAATGACCAGCAAGTTAAACTAAATGTGTTCCAAACACTAAGGCATGCCGATGATCCAGAAGAATGCCAACTTCTTCATGCCACGGTAGAGTTTAACTTTGATGAGGAATTTAGTAACCTCGGCAACTACATTGCCGATCTAGAGGAACCTGAGGAGTATGAAGAACCGGTCGATGAGGAACAACAAGAAGAGGCAAATTGGCTAGTCAATCGACCAGGTACATACTTTGAACCACTGGATTACTCAGGTAAGTAGGTAAGCTCGAAAAACCCTCTATTGAACAACCACCGATTCTTGAGTTGAAACAATTGCCAGAGCAACTAAAATATGCATACTTAGGAATCGATAATACATTGCCTGTAATTATTTCTTCTAAGTTACAGCCTAAGCAGGAAAAGAAGCTGATCAAGATGTTGAAGCTACACAAAAAGGCAATAGGGTGGACAATTGCCGACTTGAAGGGAATTAGCCCGGCAGTGTGCATGCGCAAGATTTTGTTGGAAGATGATCACAAACCTTCAATTGAGGCCCAAAGGAGACTGAATCATGCCATGAAAGGGGTTGTAATGAAAGAAATCATCAAGTGGCTTGACGCCGGCATTATATACCCTATCTCTGATAGTACGTGGGTAAGTCTGGTACAATGTGTACCGAAAAAAGGAGGTATAACAGTGGTAAGTAATGAAAATAATGAACTCATTCCAACCAGGACTGTGACCGGTTGGAGGGTTTGTATGGATTATCGAAAGCTAAACAAAGCCAACTGGAAAGATCACTTCCCATTACCCTTTATTGATCAAATGCTTGACCGTCTTGCAGGTAAACCCTTTTATTGTTTTCTTGATGGTTATTCAGGTTACAATCAAATTGCCATAGCACCAGAAGATCAAGAAAAGATAACATTCACATACCCATACGGTACTTATGCCTTCCGAAGGATGCCGTTCGGATTGTGTAACGCCCCGACAACCTTCCAAAGATGCACGATGGCACTCTTTTCAGACATGGTCGAAGACTTCCTTGAGATCTTCATGGATGATTTTTCTATTTTTGGTAATGACTTCGATAGTTGTCTCGGAAATTTAGAGAAGGTGTTGGCAAGATGTGAAGAAACTGATTTAGTCCTCAATTGGGAGAAATGCCATTTTATGGTAGACGAAGGAATAGTGCTCAGCCACAAGATTTCATCCAAGGGAATTGAAGTAGACAAAGCCAAGGTGGACGTGATCGAGAGATTACCCCCACCAAGTTCGGTTAAAGGAATTCGAAGTTTTCTTGGACATGCAGGTTTTTACAGGAGGTTCATTCATAATTTTTCTAAAATCACTAAACCCTTGTGCAATTTGCTTGAATAGGATAAAGTCTTCGATTTTGATGATTCTTGCACCCAAGCATTCGAAACCCTAAAGAAAAAGCTTGCCTCAACATCCATTGTCATTCCACCAGATTGGACGCTGCCTTTTGAGCTCATGTGTGATGCAAGTGATTTCGCGGTAGGAGCAGTCCTAGGCCAACGCACAGGTAAGACCTTCCATGTGATATACTACGCTAGTAAAACTCTTAATAGTGCTCAAGTGAATTACACAACAACGGAGAAAGAGTTACTAGCTGTAGTTTTCGCATTTGACAAGTTATGGTCCTATTTGATTGGTACAAAGGTCATTGTTCATACGGGCCATTCGGCAATCAAATACATATTTGCTAAAACGGATGCTAAACCTTGTTTGATTCGTTGGATATTAGTTTTACAAGAATTTGATATTGAAATTAAGGACATGAAAGGAACATAAAATCAAGTGGCCGACCACTTATCACGTTTAGAACGCAACAGGGAGGAGGACGCAAATCTAGAGATATGCGATGTATTCCCAGATGAACAAATTTTAGTTGCCTCGGCAACCATGGACGCGCATGCCTCTGTAACCATCGACGCCTCGGTAACCATGGATGCACACGCCTCGGCAACTCTCGACGCCGCAGCAGCCTTTGACGCGCACGCCTCGACAATTCTCGGAGTAGTCGCCACGGCAGCACATGCCTCGGCAATACCCTGGTACGCGGATTTAGTTAATTTCCTTGTTTGTGGTATTTTACCCTATGGCATTACTCACCAAGGGAGGAAGCAGTTCCGCCATGATGCTAAGCATTACTTTTGGGACGAGCCTCTTTTGTTTAAACAATGTGCAGATCAGGTTATACGCCGATGTGTCCCTGAAGAAGAGCAACAGAATGTACTCCGACAATGCCATTCTTCACCCTATAGAGGACATTTTGGAGGAACTCGTACCGCGGCCAAAGTTTTGCAATCCGGTTTGTATTGGCCAACATTGTACAAAGATGCCCAAGACTTTTACAAGCAATGTGATCGTTGCCTGAGGACGGGCAATATCTCTAGACGACATGAGATGCCGCTCCATAACATCATCGAGGTGGAATTGTTCGATGTATGGGGGATCGATTTTATGGGACCTTTCCCATCATCATTCGGCAACCTCTACATTCTACTTGCCGTCGACTACATGTCTAAATGGGTTGAGGCATCTGCAGTTCCCAACAACGATTCTAAGACCGTGCAATGATTCTTGCAGAAAAAAATATTTACACGGTTTGGGATGCCGAGAGCAATTATCAGTGACGAAGGCAAGCATTTTGACAATAGACTAATTGCCAAGATGTTGCAACGCTTCGGCATATCACACAAGATCGCCACGGCATATCACCCACAAACCAACGGGCAAGCAGAAATTTCCAACTCAGAATTGAAGGGTATACTCGAGAAAGTTATAAATCCCTCTAGGAAGGATTGGTCATTAAGACTAGATGACGCACTTTGGGCATATCGCACTGCATTCAAAACACCCTTAGGTATGTCCCCCTTCCGACTTGTCTATGTCAAAACATGTCATCTACCGGTGGAAATCGAACACAAGGCATACTGGGCAATCAAGACCGTGAATATGGATTGGGAAAGTGCCGGACAAAAGCGTTTGATGGATCTCAACGAGATAGAAGAATTTCGTGCACTCGCCTATAACAATGCACGAATCTACAAGGAGAAAACAAAGCGATGGCATGACAAGAAACTATTGCCATGACAATTCACGCTAGGGCAACTAGTTCTCTTATTCAATTCTCGGCTAAAACTTTTCCGGGGAAAGCTGAAATCAAGATGGTCGGGACCATTCGAAGTCGTCAAACCATTCTCCCATGGTGCTGTGATAATCAAGTCCATCTCTGACAACCATGAATTCAAAGTTAATGGACAAAGATTGAAGCACTACAATGGTGCCCATGTGGAACATAACAAAGAAGTGGTCAACTTAGGAGATGCATGAGCATGCTCTCCTTTCAATATTTTTTTTCTTTTTATTTTTAGGAGATACTTTATTTTTCTTCATTATCTTTAGTTTCCAGGTTTTCTTTTCTTTTTCCACAACAAGATTCACGACCAGGATGTCTAAGAAAATTTCCTGCCGAGATCCTTGCCCCGGCAACCAATGAAGCAGTCGCCACGGTAACCGCAAAAGATGATGCTGCGGCAACCTACATCGTGCCTGCACAAGCTGACGCCACGGCAACCAACCCTAAAGATGCCACGGCAACCAAAGCTAAAGACATCCCGACAACCACTGCAAAAGCCAAAGGTAAAGCACCTATGCCCGAATCAACCCCTAAGAAAACAACCATCGCGTTCAAGCAAGAGAATCAAGACACCGACCAAAAGGAAACTAATCATCTACGATGACGAACTCTCGGAGTAAGTCCTCGTATGCATTTTATTTTTTGTTATTTTTATTTTTCTTTCATGCATGCATTGAGGACAATGCATCACTCGAGTTTGGGGGGGATTGGTATTAGTAGTTACCATATTTAGTTACATTCATCTTAAGTATTACATTTAGGATACATAAATTACTTAGATTTGATGAATATCCGATGATGACTTTGCCAATGCACTTAATTGATAGAATTTTTATTCTAGGATAACCATGGAAAAACTTAGAATTTTACTATAATGCTAATTTTGATGAAACACTGTTGTGGTTTGATTGATTTAAGGAATTCTAGTAAACTTAGGTTGATAATTAACAAATTGGGGGATTAGAATAAAAATTGGATGAATGCTAGAGGTGCCCGAAATTGGCTCTAGCATGTGCTAAAAATTGATCGCTAGAGGTGCCCGAAACCGGCTCTAGTATGTGATAAAAAAAATTGATCACCAGAGGTGTCCGAAACCAGCTTTAGTCGAATAAATTAACTTAAGAAAACTAAAAAAAAACACTAGAGGTGCCCAAAACTGGCTCTAGTTAAAACATGTTAAAAAGAACCCAAAAAAGTAATTTGAAAACCTATTATTTGCATAGAATCCTAAAAATCAACTCTGCACACAACTCTGCACACACTCACAAGCATTATAGTTTGATTCCGAGTAACTCCTAAGTTTTCCAAAAAATAAAGAGCCAATCATACTTTGTGCCCCGGTTCAGAGAATTGAAATCAAGTTCAAAGCTAAGTTTGTGAAAATTGAAGTCTTGGCATGTAATTATGAGTTTGCATTGCTTGAGGACAAGCAATAGTTTGAGTTTTGGGGTGTGATAAGTGCTCAAAAGTACTATTTTTCTTACCCTTTTTACTCATATAATTGTTAGACTTAGGCTCATATTAGTTGCATAATTAGCCATTCATGCATTAATCCATGTTTCCTTCCATCGTTGAGCTTGATTACATAACTTGGTAGTTTTTGTGGGAAAAGATGATGCTTTGGTGTGTTTTGTGTGTATATGAAGGATCACTTGCCAAATCAAGGCTAGAGCTAGTTGCCACGGCAATACATGAAGGAGACGCAGAGCTAGTTGCTAGGGCAATGCATGAAGGAGACGCCGAGCTAGTTGCTAGGGTAATACATGAAGGAGACGCCGAGCCAGTTGCCATGGCAATTGTTGACAAGAGCAAAGGTGATATGGTAGTCAAAATTGATGACTATATAAGCCCAAGATGACGTGGAGCAAAGCCCAAACCCAAAGGAATTTGATTGCCATGCAGAGATTAAAGAAGAATTAAATTCCAAGAAGATAGGAGAAGTTCTTGTAGGAATACAATTATAATAAATAATTATATTCTTTAAAGATAATTTAATTCCAACTTAACTTCCTCCTCAAAGAAGGACTTTGGCCTAGCCCTATAAATAAGATGGAGATTTCGACAATCAATAGAGAGCAAGAGAGGGGAATTTCGACGAGTCCAAGGAGGGCAAGAAGAGAGAATTTTCGACAAGCATCTAGGGCAAGGAGGATTTCGACAAGCCTCCTTCTTCATCTTTTTCTTTATTATTTGATTGGGTTCATGCTAGGGATTAATTATCTTGTGTTTCTTTGGAACCTAGCCATGAACTAAATCTATTTGGCTATGATTATTGTGTTTTGTGGTTGAGAGAAACTATTGGATTTTGTTTAGGTAATAAGAGTTTGCACTTTTCTATTTCAAGGTTTATTCATTCTTGGTTCTTATTCTTGTTTGTGAGTGAATTGGGAGAGGATCTCGTAACTTCATCTATTTATCTAATATTGGGAGAGTTAGATTCAAGAAACAAATGAATATGATCTTTATTCAATCTATTGATGGTGAAGATTAATCCGGCTTAGGAATAAGTTAAGGATTTCAACGGCTAAGAGGAGCGCAAGATTGGTTGTTGGTCACCCTTGATTCACGCAGGGATGTATTATCAAGGCATGCACAAGTAGCTAGAGTTTTTACTTAGGGATAAGAAGAAACCATTGAAGAACGCTCCGCCGAACCTTGAAGGTTGCTGCCCAGTCGCCCAAGTAGTTGCCCAACTAGTTGCCCAGGCAACCATCAATTAGTTGCCAAGGCAACCCCGTTGTGCAAGTTGCCATGGCAACTGAGTTACCCGTGCACTCTTTTACCAAGAAGATCGAATCGGCTATCACACCTCAACTCACGATAACCTGGCCTATATCTCTCTCATTCGATCTCATCTTTTCTTTTACTTTATTGCTTTCTAGATTAGTTATTAGTTAAACTCCTATAATCCTTTATTTGTTTTTTTACTTTTTACAGTGCAAGAGACTAGATTCTTGAAGTGGCACCAATCCCTGTGGAGACAATACCTTTTATACTATAACTTGCAATGTGTATACTTGCACAATTGCGTAGCACTTATTACGCGCAACAGCCATCCATGTGTATAATGCTTATGCTTATATTTGTATAATTCGAGTGCTTCCATGACTTTGACTTGTGTTTTGCTCCAATTACTTGTTCATGTCTATCTTGCTTTGCATTCGAATATTGACATGACCCAAGATACTTGTAATTGAATTGATTGTCCTTGTTATCATGTTCGAAGTAACATGAAACCAATTGCCATGTATATTCCCCTTGATTGAATACTACCTTGTTTAATAACCTTGTTGTTCGAAATGTTAGTTGCTATACATGTTGATAAACAATGTTAATTAAGTTTGAGATAAGTTAAGCTAGATATGGTCAGTAAATTTGAAACTTGAATTTGTTAATAAACTTGTTTAGGTACTTGAATTACATGTATAATATATGAATATACTTACTTGAGTTTATTTGTTACCTGATGAATAAGCTACTTGTGAGCATGACTCTTGTTCGAATGAAATGTTTGATCCCATGCCTGGTTTGACAAATGTTTGTAAACTTGATATTTCTTGGTATGTAATGGTATGAAAACCCAAGCTCCTGAAACTTGCTTGAACAATTCGAATTGGGTGCTTGAACTAGAATGCTTGAAATTATTTAATATCGTGGTCTTAATATGCAACTTGAGCATGTAATACCTACTTGATTTCTTGATAACATGCTATAGAACTTAAGACTTAAAATATTATAAACTTGGAACATAAATGAAAATCTTGTCTAAGTCACGACCTTGATAAGTCTTGTTTTGTAAAACCGATTAGGTTCTAGGTGCTACCTCACTAAGTACACTTTTGTAGTTATCACTCTCATTTCCATTCTTCCCAACCTACATGTTATCTCACTTACGTATCTGGTTCCTTGTGCCTGAAGCAAGAAACACACAAGTGCGGCTTATACGGTTCTCTTGAACTATCTCTTGTTTACTCCTAGTTGGTGGCACTAGGCTTGTCTATAGTTGCTAGCCATGCATTTGATTCATGAAGTTGTGTAAATTATTGGTTTGGTTTATTTATATGGTTTGTATAAGGCATAAGCCTTGTTAATTTGTAACTTGTTTAAGCTTGGTTATTGAATGCCTTGGTACTTTCATGAATGTCTTGCCTGAGTCAAAACTATGTCTTCTTGCCTTGTTTGAAAATAAAATGAAACCAAGTTCCTTGAATATTGCTCCTAGTTCAAATGTTATCATCTTTGTCCTAGTCTTGTTTGATGCTCGAATGACAACCACATAAATCTTCTATGATCGAATGCTACCATTTATGACTTATTTGATTAAACCATGTTATCTTTCACCATGTACCTAGTTCAAATGCCATGGATGATCTTGACAAATCATGTTCGATTTAAACTATGCCTTATTGTCCATGAATGAGACTCATGTTAACATGTTCAAGTATGTATTGCTTAAACGCCATGTTCCCATGTTCATATCTTGATGTTCAAATGAGTGGAACCACCCATCCTTGTTCTTGTAATTGCCATCTTGTAAATCAGTCATATATAGTCGTTGATTTGTGAATGTTACCATGATAATCAAGTTTTGTTATGTTTGAACAACATCAACCCTACTTGTGTCTATCATGTTTAGTTTGAATAAGAGAATGACTTCATGCCTAAATCCTTATCTCGTAGCATGTTCGAATTGTCATCCATGCGCATCTTGTCTTGTTTGTTTGCTTAAACCATGATTCATGTCTACCTTTCTTATACTTTGTTCCATGTTTAGTAACCATGTTGCTTGATCCATGGCTATGTTCTTGTATCTTGATTTGGATTTGAAATGCTATTCTTGTCTAGTGATAGTTGATGCTAGTCTTGGCTCATCTCTTAGAGACGAGTCCTCAAAAAAATTTAATTGTCCTCATTCTTGCTTGCCCCGATAACGCTCCCTAACTAGTTTACACTAAACTGAGAAGGGGTGTTACAGTCCCGAGATAACAAAAGATCGAGGGGTGATCATAAGTCTCATTGGCGCAATAAGAAACAAAAGCATCAAGGAGGAAATTCTTCCAATCAGGGAAATTTCTCTAAGGGTAGCTATATACCCAAGACAGAAGCTATGTCCAGAGCCTCAACACCTATGGTGTCCTTGGATAGCATCGGGAATACCGGGAGGGAGACCCAAATCTCTGCTTGCAAGACTTGTCAAAAGAATCATACTGGAGTATGTAGAAAGCTAACAAATGCTTGCTACTTATGCAGTGAAACGACTCATTATGTCAAAGATTGCCCCCAAAATCTGAACAAGTTGCCTTCTTATGTTTCTCACAAATCGAATCAAGCTCTTTCACCTCGGGGAAAGGGTTCAAAGCAAGCTAACTCAAGCAACTACGGAAAGAGCAAATGCCAAGGGTCTAATGCTACATATCAGGAGTCTCGGGCGCCTGCTCGAGTCTATCATATCGAGGTCGGGAGGAGGAAGAATCTCCTGACGTAATTGTAGGTACAATCTAACTCGATACTTACCCTGTTTATGATTTATTTGATACGGGATCAACCCATTCATTCATAAGATCTCCTTTAATTGAAAAGCTTGAATTGAAGCCTGAATATGTTAGTAGTAGCTTAATTGCTACTAATCCTTTAGTGGACAATGTGGTAGTAAACCGAATATGTATGGATTACCCTTTATCCATTTAGGGCATCCCATTCCTAGCCGACTCGTTATTGTTGTCATTTGTTGAATTCGACCTTATTTTGGGGTTAGATTGGTTAGGAAGGCATCAAGCCTGGGTAGATTGCCAAATGAGAAACTGTTTCATTGTGGTCTAGCAGAAAAATCCATTACCTTGATCGATAAGAAACCTATTAGCATCTTTGTTGATATGATTAAACAAGATGAAATTAAATTTGGTGTGAATTCATTCCCTGTTGTTTCTGACTTCCCTGGTGTTTTTCATGAGGAATTGCTGGGATTGCCCCTATTCGGGAAGTCGAATTCAAAATTGAAGTTAAACCGGGAGTGATCCAGTGTCTATCGCTCAATATCGAATGACCCTTATTGAACTCAAAGAGCTTAAGCAACAATTGCAAGAACTTCAAGACAAGGGCTTCATCTGACCCGGCTCTTCACCCTGGGGAGCACCCGTATTGTTCGTTAAGAAGAAGGACGGGTCGATGAGGCTATATATCGATTATTGTCAACTAAACTGGCTCACTATCAAGAACAAGTATCCATTGCCGAGGATTGAGGACTTGTTTGATCAATTCAAGGATGCCAAAGTCTTCTCCAATATCGATTTGCGATCGGGGTACTATCAGATGAGAATACAAGACTCAGATGTACCCAAAACGGCTTTCATGACTAGTTATGGTCACTACGAGTTCCTAGTTATGCCCTTCGGGCTAACCAATGCTCTAGAGGCTTTCATGGACTTAATGAACCGGGTGTTCAAACCTTATTTGGACAAATTCGTAGTTGTCTTTATCGACGACATTCTTGTCTACTCGAAGGACAAGGAAGAACATGCTAATCACCTTCGAATTGTACTTCAAACACTGAGGGAGAATCGACTATATGCCAAATTGAGCAAATACGAGTTCTGGCTTTCAGAAGTATCCTTCCTTGCCTATGTTATTTCGGCCGAAGGGATAAAAGTAGATCTTAAGAATATTCAAACCGTCATTGAATGGAGACCTCTAAGAAATGTTAGCGAGGTTAGGAGTTTTCTCGGTTTAGACGGGTACTATCGAAGATTCGTGAAAGGGTTCTAGATTCTTGCAGCTCCATTGACTCGACTCCTCCGAAATAATGTTCCATTTAAATGGTCCGAGGACTAGCAAATAAGCTTCGATCAATTGAAGCAAATCCTAACTCAAGCCCCTATTCTAATCCAACCTGAACTGGGGGAAGACTTTACGGTCTTCAGTGATGCCTCGCACCTCAGTTTAGGGTGTGTATTGATGCAAGACAACAAGGTCATTGCTTATGCTTCTCAGCAACTCAAACCTCATGAATTGAACTATCCAACGCATGACTTGGAACTAGCTGTGGTCGTGTTTGCTTTAAATATCTGGAGACATTATCTATATAGAGAGAAATGTCGATTATTTACGGATCATCAGAGTTTAAAATACACCCTAACTCATAAGGAGTTAAATCCTCGACAACAAAGATGGGTGGAACTTCTAAACGACTATGACCTAATCATTGATTACCACCCTGGAAAGGCAAATGTTGTGGCTGATGTGCTCAGTTGCAAACATTCAATTGGTAAGGTCAAATATGAATTTCCAATGTTGTTTATTCCCATATTCGAATGGATGATAATGAAATCCACTAATTCAAATCCTTTATTTATAGCTTCAATTACTTTCAATGCCCATTTTAAGCTCCTAAAGAACCGGAGACATGTGGCAGAACTTCAAGTTCAATCCAACTTGAATATCCCGATCAAAGAGTTTCAACAAAATGATCCTGAACTTTAGAAGATATTGAAAGAGATTGATTCTAAACCGAGCACCGAATTCTCACTTCGATCGAATGGTGTGCTCTACTTTAAGAATCGGGTTTGTGTACACAATGACCAACTCTTAGGAGGGAAATGCTTCAAGAAGCAGATAGTAGTCCTTTTTCAATACATCTAGGAGTGATCAAGACGTATAAGGACTTAAAGGAAGTCTATTGGTGTCCGTGATTGAAGGCCGATATTGTTGACTTTATATCGAAGTACCTCACTTGCCAGAAGGTGAAGGTCGAACACCAATTACCTATTGGACTCCTACAACCCATCAAATTGCCTCAGTGGAAGTAGGAGTTTATAACAATAGACTTCGTATCGGGATTGCCTCTATCGCCGAGGAAAAATGATGCCATTTGGGTGATCATTAATAGGTTCACCAAATCGGCTCACTTCCTACATGTTCGAATGAAAGTGAGCCTCAAACAACTAGCTGAATTATACATGAAAGAAGTGATCAGACTTCACGGTGTTCCTAGATCTATCATATCAGATATGTACTCTCATTTTACTTCTTGATTCTGGAGGGCACTTCAACAAGCTATGGGAACCAAGCTGAACCTTAGCACTGTCTTTCATCCACAAACCGATGGACAATCTGAAAAGGTAATCCAAGTTCTTGAAGACATGTTTCAAGCTTGCATTATTGACTTTGGTAAAGATTGGGATAAATCTCTACCATTAGCCGAGTTTGCCTACAACAACATCCATCAAGCTTCTATCAAAATAGCCCCATTCGAAGCATTGTATGGCAGGAGATGTAGAACTCCTCTATGATGGTCTGAGTTGGGGGAAAACAAGGTTTTAGGACCTGAATTGCTTCGTGAAACCAAAAATCAAATTCGGGTGATCCATAGTAGACTGAAAGAGGCCTTTGATATGCAAAAGGCTTATGCCGACCTCAAGAGAAGAAACATTGAATATCAAGTAGGAGATTACGTATTCTTGAAGGTATCTCCTTGGAGGAAAATCCTTAAATTCGGGAAGAAGGGTAAACTAAGCCCTCGATTCATCGGACCCTTTGAAGTCTTAGAAAATATCGGTCCAGTTGCTTACAAGCTAGCACTCCTTGCTGAATTCAATAGAATCCACAACATCTTCCATGTATCGATGCTGAGAAAATATCGATCGGATCCCTCACATGTTTTAGAACCTGATGAGGTGGAACTTAATCCTGATCTATCGTACTATGAAGAACCAATCCAAATACGTTATAAAGAAGCCAAGAGACTTCGCAATAAGACTGTGCCATTGGTGAAAGTTCTATGGAAGAACCACAATGTCAAAGAAGCCACTTGGGAAACCGAAGCAACAATGAGAAAGTAGTACCCTCATCTATTCCCCTCAGGTAAAATTCGAGGATGAATTTCTTTAAGGGGGAGGGAATTGTAGTATCCTCAAAACTAGAATAAAAGAAGTTACTACAATGCCTTCATTTAATCCCTAATTGATTGAAAGCAAGGTACTAGGTCTAGTTAATAAGGACTAGCATGCTATAATTGAAAAAGTGGTAACCTAAATTATAAGTGACCAAACCGAAACAAGTATCAAAATGAAGGAATGCATGCAAAATTCTTATATTCCTAAATGCCCCTACACATGTCATTAATTAGTGGATAATCAAGCGCAAATTAGTCATTTTGGAAGGAGTTAATTGATGATCCATTATCATCTTCCTCCTTAGTGACGAATTAATGAACAAATTAGGGAGAAAGGAAATGAGTGAGAAAACTCCATGTTCATAGATTCAAGCTTTAAATTTGGAAGAATTAGAGTTGCTAGCATTCAAATTATCTTGAAAGGAAGGTAAAATCTCTTCCTTAGTTTATTATAGATTCAAACAATGCATGTAGATTTTAAGTTCTTTCTTGAATTACATGAATTGGATGATTAGTTAGTGAATTGATGCCATGAATTAGTTAAGAAGTTCAATTGATTGATCAATCCATGAAATGGTAGATTGTTTAGAATGAATCGAATGGCTTTTGAAATCGATATTGTCAATAATCAAATTGATGGTGAATTGTTATGTTAGTTGCTGGAAGAACTTAGATGAATACTAGAATTGATGATTGATATGTGAATTGAAATTCTTGCTGCTGGAAATTCTAGTGAGATGATGTCTTACTGAATCAATTCGAAAATATTATTCAATTTCCCTATTTTTATAGGTTTGACACATAATTGGACTGAGTTAGACATGTATGGATGGGTATATATGTTGAACAAGCATGTTATAATCCTTTTCTAAGTGATTAATGAAGCTAGAATCTAGCTAAAGGAAAATTGCATTGATTGAAAATAAAGGAAAATTGAATGCCATGAGCTATTGATATTGAGATATTGCTTGAACTTTGCTTATATGAGATTGCCTGAGTTTGAGACATTGATTGCGTTCAAATGACATGTTATGCCTATTGTTATTCGAATTGGATGATTGAGCATGTCTAAATTTCAAGCCTTGTATTGATATTGGATTGAAAATTAAGCAAATGCATCTAGTATTGTTTACATAGTTATTCGAATGGTTCCTTATTGATGGGGGAACCATACCATCTATTAGATGGTTCATAGTTGAGACTTATTGTATTGATTGCCTTGTAACTTGAACTCGCTCACTAAGCTTTGCTTAATCAAGTCTCTTTGCTGCGATTTAGGTTGATATTGGGGGTACCATTGTTCATTTCATTTCAAACAAGTCATACATATCAATAACAAACACATTCATATGTATGCAATGTGCGTACCTTATTCTCCAAGCAAGCATGCATTTCTTACCTTTGGCATAAGCAATGCAACATGTCAAGCATTTCATTTACTTAACAATCAAGTAAACAAGTAGAATATGGCATCAAACAAGTTTTCATTTATTGTTATAGTTCTCCTAGGATGTTTTCATTTACTTAACAGTCACGCATTCCAAGCAAGTATGTTTCCATCTTGTTATAGTTCTCCTAGGATGGTGGCACCTAAGGCATGTATATTCATGATCACTTAGTAATGGTTTGTATATATTAACTTCATCTATGACCTATAAAGAGTATTGCATGTAAGTATGGGTATGTATACACTTAATTGAACTTGAATGCTTGTTAGCCTAATGTTAGATTCTCATGGTTTGTTTATGCATGTAATGGTTTGAATAGACCTATTGAAGTTGGCTAGTTAACAACAAGTAAATGTAGTAACCTTCATGTTTAAACATTGGCTACTTTGGTCATTTATTGTGCTAGTTGAATGATGTATATAACATTGAAAGTATGTATATTTGATTGTGGTCACATAGGTAAATGATGTAAATCACCTATTGGTATGCATAATAGCTACGTTGAACATTGAAATTCCTATTGTGTTCTCCATCCATTCGAATGGTTGCTTGAAGAACAAGTAAGTCCTAAATGGCGTTGTTCATGATAACTAATTGCATTATGGGTCCTAATATATCTAGTAGGTGCATCATGCATTGTCTATTGAATCCTCACCTATTTGAATTGTTACTTAATGTGCAAGAAAGTCTTAAAACGAATTGAACTCACTAGCTTTAATTGAATGGATTATTGATTGTAATTGTGGTAACTTACCTAATCCTACTAGGGTGGTTAGATTATGTTACATGCATCTTTGGTTAGGAACTAAGTCCTAACCCTATGTTAAACTATACTCACAATACTCCAAGCTAGCTTAGTCTCGAAAGACTATCCCCTTTTGTTTAGCTTTTGAATGCTCCTACTTAGACCCTTCTCCAATGTCCTCTTCTCGTCTAACATTTCACACAAATAAATCAAGGTCAACACAAGGTACATTCATTTAACTTCAAAACAGGGCAGCAATACACATAATCCATTCATACAAACTGTCCTAGGCTGCCATACAATAACACACATATATATACGAGGTAGCATTCAAACTACTCAAAACTGTGTACAAAACAGGTCACAAAACTGCATTTAAAGCTATTCAAAAATGCAAACCAGGCCATAGAATCAAAATCAGCAACTATTTAAATCATTACATGACTCCATACATTCAAGCATTCATTTCAAAACATCAAGACTGCTGCTGCTAGGAAGCATGTGCATTACTTGCTTAAATATTCATATCTTACATTCCGTATGTCGTTATTTCGAACCGTTTACACCGTTAGAAAGCTAACTTAATTGTCTTTCTAACCATATAGGCCTTGTTTTTTTATTCTTTACGAATTAATACAGTTTTTTATTTAAGTCAGACCAAATTATGCCACTAGACAGTTTGCACTATCCTTAGAGATTACTCTCTACAAATTGTTTTATAACTCAGAATTCGATTCCGCTTGTTGCATATGAAACTAGACATACTTGTGATTACGTACATATAAGATTCATTCCCTAATTTGATCTATGTGATTTTCTACAAATTTTTAAACTTACTGCCCGAATAGATTGTAGCTTCATTAGTCACTTAAATAAGAATTCTAACATGATTGTTCAACCTATATACTCACTCATACATGTCTAAGTCAGTCCAATTATGTTTCAGACATAAGAAAACAGGGCAATTAAGCAATATTTTCGAATTGGTTCATTTACATACAAACAATCTTGCTCAAAACAGTCCATGGACTTAAAATCAGTCTCTATTGTTTCTCCTAGATGCTGAGCAGTCCTTAACATCATTCTTTTCAAGCAAAATAGCCCCTAATTACATTCTAAGCATTTCCCTTGATTATTTACTATCCAAAACAGTCCTTACATTCATTATATTTCACATTTCAGCCCCTAATACTTTTATGTGAGCATAACAGCCCTTTAATTCAAATTAAGTCCTTTGTCAAAGTAATCATCGGCCTCGAATCAGATTCAAAATATACATAGTTCTTTCTATACTCTTCTCATGCTTCAAAACTCAAAACATAATCCAATTTTTTTGAAACTGCACTTGTAACCATTCAAGAGCATAAGAACTAATAACACCTATAACCATATTGATACATCATTCAAACAAGATAATAGTTCATAACATGTCTTTGGTTTGCTATAGATTCAAACAACATTCATAAAATTCAAGGAGGAAATTCGAAATCAAAATCTAAGAAGCCTTTAGCTATGAGATAAGAAAACTCTTACAACTTGTTGGATTTCTCAATGAAGGATTCTATGGAGCCTTCACCAATCGAGCTTAATTCCCTCCTTCAATGGTGAAAATTCACTCTCTCTCAAGGAATTTTTCTTTCTATCGTTTGGTTTCAAATGAAGAAGATGAAGGAAATGACTATCCATCTCCCCTTATCTATTATTATCTAATGGACATGTGTTAAAATCCCACATAATTTTCCTTTAACATGAAACTCTATGTTAAATGAATCTTTCATTTTAGTCACTATAATTGAGTGTTCTTCTTTTTAATTCTCACAATTAGCTCCCTTCTTCCATTCGATTAGGACATAATTTATCTAGCAAATAAATTTAAAAAGTGGTAACAACTTCTAGTCCAGGTTTAGGGATATCACAATTCCCTAATTTAAATTAAATTACCACTTTTAGAAATATGCTACTAGACTCGGGTTTGGGGTATTACAATAATCGAACGGAATTTCGCTTTAATGATGATGGTGCTTTATGCTTTAAGGGTCGAATAGTTGTGCCGAAAGATGTTGAGTTAAGACGCACTATTTTGATGGAGGCTCATAGTAGTCCTTTTGCTATGCATCTCGGTAGTACCAAGATGTACCGTGGGTTGAAGGATGAGTACTATTGGGTTGGGCTATAAAGGGATGTTGCTGAGTTTGTGAGTAAGTGTATGATTTGTCAAGGGTAAAAGCTGAGCATCAGTTTCCATCTGGATTGTTGCAACCATTTAGAATACCAGAGTGGAAATGGGAGAGTCACCATGGATTTTGTGTCCGGTTTTCCTTTGACCCCATCAAAGAAGAACTCTATTTGGGTAATTGTAGATCATTTGACGAAGTGTGCACATTTTGTGCCGGTGCATACTACGTATACCTTGGATAGGTTGGCAAACTTGTATATAGCTAAGATTGTGCATTTTCAGGGTGTGCCTAAGTCCATAGTGTCTAATAGGGATCCGAGGTTTACGGTGAGGTTTTGGGAATGTTTGCATCGAGCCTTGAGTATGCGGTTGAGTTTTAGTACATCTTATCATCCACAGACGGATGGACAGTCTGACCGCATTATCCAGGTGAATTTAAAGGAAAAAAAATCTTAAGTGGGGGAGAGTTATAATACCCCAATTTTGGGCCTAGAAGTTATCCGATTAGCTCGGACGGTTCCGGTGAACCGGTGTAGCGGTCTAGACTAGTTTTAGGAAATTAATTAAAAAGAAATAGATTTTGGCCGAAATAAAATATGGAAAATTATCCAAAATATTTAAATATGTTTTGGAAATAATGGTGAACTCAATTTGGCGAAATAAATCAAGTAAGGGTGACATTTTGAAAAAGTGACTGTTTTGTAAAGAAATCAAAACTGTTTTAGTGACCGTTTTGTAAAAGGATAAGAACTTAGAATCTTTAAGAAGCTAATAACCCTAAAGTCTAATATCAGACTTTATCCCTTAATTGGTTAGGGGAGTTAATTGGGAGTTATTTCCTCTAAAACAAATTTGACGTAACTTTTCTTCTCTCAAAAATTCTCTCAACATTCCTTCCAGCCAAACACCGTTATTCTCTTCAAAATCTCAAGGTAAACTTTTATTTTAATTGGTCTTTGACTTCTAAATGATTTCCTACCAAAATTTTATTGTTTAAACTTTGTTTTCACATGTAAATCAACCAATTAAGGGGAAAGCAACCATTAGAGGTAAGGTTTTGTTCTTCTCCTCCAATGAAAGGTTCTTTACTGAAATTCATAAGTTCTTGATCCTTTATCAAAGATTTCTAATGAGTTTTGTTGTAATGATTAAGGAAAATTGGTTTAATTTAGGTTTTTGAGTTAATAAGTGAAGAGATTGGTTTAAATTCGCATGGATCTGAAAATGCTGAGTATTATGATGATTTTAATCATTAAGTTTATGTTAAATAATGTGGATAAGTGTTTTTGATCAATGTAAACCTAAAACTAGTTAAATTGCTATGAATCTAGGTTGTTATCTTTGGTTTTTGGCTTGATAAATAGGTTTAATGGTTTCTTGAAGTTAAAGGATGTTGGGAAGTGTTTAATTAATGTATATTGAGGTTGATTATGTGTTGATTTCGTTGGGCAAGGGCTGGAGATCATTTAGGATGGTTTTGCCTTTGTTTCGATCGTTTTCGGTTGGTGTTATGTTGTTAATTATGCTAGAATGTTGAGAAGGTTGTGGGCTGCGAGTTTAGATGTTGAATTGAGCTTTAATTCTCTATTTTGGTTGGGTAAAAACATGGGAGATCAATGTGGAGTTGTTTGGAGGTGCTACGATTGCATCGGATGCTTGATTGATGCTTCAACTTGCAAGCGAAGTCGGTGAGTGGAAACGTGGTTTATAGTCTTAAAAAGGATTGAAAGTGATTTATGGGAGTTTAGATTGAGCTTGAAATGCCAATCTAGGTTCGGAAGTAAGTATGGTGGCATTTGCTCCCAGATTTTGGTTTTCCCATGGTTTTAATAATATCATGCTCATGTTTTGATTATGGTTTTGTTACCTACTGTTTAATGTATGTTTTTATAGGTGAAATATGATGAGAATTATCCCATGAGATAGAATTGCTATGACAATGAGATATATTATGCCTTTAAAAAGCTTTGCATGGTTTAATGCATGAGATTTGGGATATGGAAATGGTTTTGATGATGCATTGGCAAAAACAGTAGGTTAACATGGTTTTAAATTGTATATTGGCAAGTGTTGATGCTTATAAACTATGTCAGATATAATTGGTCGACCAATAGGATGAGAGTGCACTATAATATACAAAATTTGTACGTTTTGCAAATTTTTCGGTTACACAATAGGGGTAATGCTATTGTGTTGCGAGTGATAGGGGTAGTGCTATCACCAACGGGCAATGGGGGTAGTGACAACTTGGATGAAGTGAGATTATGGTGAGGGTAGTTTCACCATGTGACTTGATCGGGGTAGGGCCATCAAGGTGTCTGCATATTCGAACATGAAAGGATGAGGGTAGTGCCATCCAAATGATAGGGGTAGTTCTATCCAGATCACTTGTATTGCCAATATATGTGCTAAACATGTATCAAGCTTTTAAATGATGATTTGTATAATGTGATTTATACATGAGAAAGATTTGTATAATGTGGTTTATACATGAAACTTTGCATAAGGTGAGATTATGCATGAGATTTAGAATGGAAGCATTGCTTGTTGGCTAAGCATGTAAGACTTGAGATTTTGCATTGAGATGCATGAGTCTAATGATACATGTTGAGAAATCAAATGTGTTTTTCTTTGAAAAAGTGGTTTCAAGCATGAGATTTGATTTGAGCATGATATTGGAGATTTATGGACTAAAATGGTTTTAAATGCATTGTTGTTGTGTTTGTTTTGAGTGACCCTGACTAGGCATTTTATGCTTACGCTGTCTTTTACAACACTATAGATCATTAGAGAGTTGGTGGCTGTAAGGAAGCAAAGATTCGATCCGAGTTGCGATTTTAAGCTCAAGTATGGTTTGATAGTTTAAAACATAGCTAATAACGGCAATGGGGTTAGCTAAGTGTTTTGGGACAAGTTGTTTTTGAACTCCCTTGAGTTGCTGCAAGTTTCTATAATGGTTTTGGACTTGTAAATGGCCTTTAATTGCTGGTATTTGGTTTGGTTTGCAATTTGGTGCTTGGATGGTTACTTTGCATAGAAAGCATGCCTATAGATTGATAATCATAATGTGTTGATGTTGAAAGCATGCTTTAGTGTTTAATGCCTATTGTTTTATGCTCTAAGTGGAAATTGAAGAATCAGCAATGTGATCATAATCAAATTAAGCGATTAAAGATCGTTAAAATAGTCCCCTTAGACTTAAATCAATTCAAAACTGCCTATGATGCAAACAGGGGTTCTTATAAGCCAACTTAAACATCTTTACACATGTATTTGTATACTCTTAAATTACATATTCTCAATGGTTCGATGCTATTTAACATTAATTCAACATCAATATGGCCCCTATCACTTACACAATTCTTCGAATAGAAGCAAAACATCCCCTACACTGGCCTGCTTAAAACATGGTAGATTCACATGGAATTGGTTACTTATACAAAGCAAAATCCATGTCAATTTATTCATTTGATTCTAGTGTGGTTACAATCAATTTAACCGGATACTTAGCATCATTCTAAGGTTCCAATTCTATTATCAATCCAATTTTCTCAAAGAAAAGTTGTTTATACAGTTTCAGACAGGGCCTTAATCATAGACTCGAATATACCAAAATCGAGTGACCTTAATCATAGACTTGAATATACCAAAATCGAGTGACCTTAGCTTAAGCACACCATCAAATTCTTAGATTTTCAGCATAACTAGCTTTCTAAATAACAATCAATTCATGGCCAGTAATCAATTAATCAAAGCATTCTTTCTATCTCTATTTTCGATTTCTAACATGCATAGCTAAATCTAACAAAATTAATAAGAAATTCACTTACTTTAATTGAAGAACACAAATAATTTTAGCATTCAACATAACCGAGACCTCAAAGTTCATCAATGGTGGCTCTTTCTCTCACTCTCTCTCAATCTCTTATTTCGGCCAAGAGAAAAAATGAAGGAGAACAAATCTATTTGTTTGTCTCCCTTCTTTGAATGGAAAACCACATGTCCAACACCCTTAGAGCCAAGTCATCTAGCTCTAGATGAGTTTCAAGCTTGCCATGCAAATAACTAATTTTGAATTCCAACAATTTGGTCCTTTCGATTCTACTTTCCTAAACCTCAAGAAGTTCAATTTGATCCAATGAAAGCCTTTATTATGAATTAGTGAAAACTCCACTTAAGACAACATTTTAGGGATTCAATTTACGATTTAGGATGTTACAAATCCCTCCCCTTAAGGAAAATTTGTCCCCGAATTTACCTGAAAGAAATAGATGAGGATATTATTTTCTCATATAAGATTCAGACTCCTAAGTTGCTTCCTTATTCCCATGATTCCTCCATCGAACTTTGACAAAAGATATTGTTTTCTTTCGAAGTTGTCTATCTTCACGGTCGAGGATTTGAATTGGTTCTTCATTATATGAAAAGTCTCGATTCAATTCGACTTCATTCGATTCAAGGACATGAGAAGGATTAGATCGATATCTACGTAGCATTGATACATGAAATACATTGTGTATTTTGCTGAATTCTTTCGGAAGAGCTAACCGGTATGCAACAGGGCCAATCCTTCCAGTTATTTCGAAAGGTCCTATGAACCGAGTACTAAGTTTCCCTTTTTTTCCAAATCTAAACACCTTCTTCCATGGAGACACTTTGAGAGATACCTTATCTCCCAAACTATGTTGAACATCCTTTCTTTTCTGATCAGCATAAGCTTTTTGTCGATCGAAAGCCTCCTTTATTTGACTACAAATTATTTGTACTTGCTTTTCGGTTTCCCGAAGTAATTGAGGTCCTAAGGCCTTGTTCTCCCCCAACTCAAACCAACATAGAGGGGTCTTACACTTTCTTCCATAAAGGGATTCAAAAAGATCCTTCTTGATAAAATATTGGTAACTATTGTCGAAAGAAAATTTGGCCAGGGGTAAGGCCTTCTCCTAATTTTTCCCATATCAATTATATATGCCCAAAGCATGTCTTTCAGGACTTGTATAGTTCTTTCTGATTGTCCATCCGATTGAGGATGAAATGTTGTACTGAGATTGGTCCTAGTTCCAAGGGCTTTGTGTAAGGATTTCTTGAATCAAGAAGTAAATCTAGAATCCCGATCAAAGATTATTTAAGTAGGAATGCCATGAAGTCTAATTATCTATCGGATATACAGTTCAGCTAATTGGTCCAGACTCATACTCATTCGAACAAGGAGGAAGTGGTCGGACTTAGAAAATCTGTCTACAATTACCCAGATTGCATCATTCTTCTTAGGATACAATGGTAGACCACTAACAAAGTCCATTGTTAGCAGTTCCCAATTCCATTACAAAATTTCAATTGGTTGAAAATGTCTCGAGGGAACCTATTGCTCGGCTTTCACCTTTTGACATACAATACATTTAGACACAAAGTCGGTTATAGCAAACTTCATTCTAGACCACTAATAAAGACCCTTTAGGTCCTTATACATCTTCACAGAACTGGGATGTATTGAAAAAGAACTGTTGTGGGCTTCATGCAGGATTTCTCTTCTTAATTCTGGATCATTAGGAACACACATCCTATTCATTTACGATTCAAAACTTTCATCTAGTTTGAGCTTAAGTCTGAGTAATTCGGGATCCGATTGTTGTAACATTCAGATTCTTGATACAATCTCAGGCTGGATTTGAATGGAAGCTAGAGTCCCTTTCTTTATAACCAATCAAAAGTGGGCATTGACGGATGATGAAGTTACATTAGATTACAAGGAAATATTTTAGGCGACACATATGAGCTATAATTCGAATAAGACTAGGGAAAGGTTGATTAGATTGAATTATCACCACGAGAATGTTGTCGACTGAGTGCATTAGCCACAACATTGGCTTTCCCCATATGATAATCTATGATTAAATCATAGTCTTTAAGGAGTTCAATCCATCTCCTTTTCCTGAGGTTAAGTTCCTTTTGTGTCAAGAAATATTTCAGGCTCTTGTGATCGGTGTACAGATAGCATCTTTCTCCGAACAGGTAATGTCGCCAGATTTTTAAAGAAAAAACTACTACAACAAGTTCCAAATCATGAGTTGGATAGTTTAGTTCATGAGATTTTAATTGTCGGGAAGCATACCCCACTACTTTGCCTCCTTGCATTAGAACACATCCCAAGCCCATATGGGATGCATCACTAAATACAATATATTTTTTTCTCGATTCTGGTTGAGTCAAAACTGGAGCTCGGGTAAGAAATTCTTTCAGCTGATCAAAGCTCCTTTGTTGTTTCTTCAACCAAACAATCGGTGTAACTTTACGGAGTAGCTTAGCCAAAGGTGCAGCTAAAATAGAAAAGCCCTTAACAAATCTTCAGTAGTAATTGGCCAGGCCAAGGAAGCTTCGAACTTCTCCAACGTTCTTCCGGGGTCTCCATTCAAGCTTAGATTGAATCTTTTCAAGGTCAACTTTGATCTCTTCAGCTGAAATTACGTGCCCAAGAAAGGAGACTTCGGGCAACCAAAATTCACATTTGTTGAAATTTGCATAGAGTTGATTTTCTCTAAGGGTTTGAAGAACAATTCTGAGATGTCTTGTATGCTTATCTTCATCTTCCGAGTAAACCAAAATATCATCAATGAAGACCACTACAAATCTACCCATGTAGGGTTTAAAGACTCGGTTCATAAGATCCATGAATGCAACAGGGGCGTTTGTCAGACTAAATGGCATTACTAGGAACTCGTAATGGCCATATCGAGTTCTAAAGGCAGTTTTGGAAATATTAGACTCCTTTACTTTCATTTGATAGTACCCTGATCTAAGATCAATTTTAGAAAATATTGAAGCACTCTTTAGTTGATCAAACAAGTCTTCAATTCTCGGAAGTGGGTACTTATTCTTAATAGTGACTTGATTAAGTTGTCGATAGTCTATGCATAACCTCATAGACCTGTCTTTCTTCTTGACAAAGAGTACCGGGGCTCCCCATGGTGAAGAGCTTGATCAGATGAACCACTTGTCTTGCAGTTCTTCCAACTACTTATGAAGCTCTTTTAATTCAACCGGAGCCATTCTATAAGGAGTAATGGATATGGGATTAACTCCCGGTTGAATCTCGATCTTGAATTCAACTTCTCAATTCGGTGGCAATCTTGGAAGTTCTTCATGAAAAACATCAGGGAATTTAGATACAGTGAGGATTGAATTTATATCAGACTAAATTTGTACAGTTCCAAGAATATTAGCAAATAAAGCATTCAACTATTTTGGCTTTTGACTAATATGGGATATCGACTCTTTTCCCAAACCTCGTAAGTATAATTTTCTCTTATTACAGTCTATCCAACCCTGGTGTCTTCCTAACCAGTCTAAACCCATAATTAAATCGAATTCATAGAAGGGCAGTACATAAAGATCAATAGGGAAAGGAATGTTCTAGATATGAAAAGGACAGTCCCTACAAAGAACATTTAGGGCTAGACATTTCCCCACAGGGTTTGAAATTAGGAGTTCTTGATCAACAATTTCAAAATTCAGGTTTAACATTTCAATCAAAGGAAAGCGAATAAAGGAATGAATAGATCCCGGATCAATTAAAGCATATACATGACTATTATTTAGTTCAACAGTACATGCTATAACATCAAGTGCCTCTTCATCATCACGGCTTTGAATGTGATACATCTGAGTAGGGGCCCGAGACTCTTGATGAGTAGCAGTAATAGCCTGGCACTAAGATCTTCCCAAATTTCCCGATTGAGCTTGTCTCGGCCCTTTTCCCTTAGGAGGTGGAGCTTGGTTCGAATTGGAGGCCACCTTAATTGGGGCTGGTCAAAAGGTTGAGGACAATCTCGAGCATAGTGATCCATACTTCCACATCAGAAACAAGCATTTGATTGTCTCCTACACTGACCATAATGGTAGTTTTGACAAATATTATAGTGTCGAGATTGAAGTTCTCTGCCCGAGTTTTCTGAGCTATTATCGGAGATTGTTGGAGCAGAAGATTTGATTACAGTTTGAGGCTTCGGAATGAAGTTACCCCTTGGTGAAGTAACTTGATTCGTATGGCTCCCTTCTTGGCCTCTCAATTTCTTTGAGGGCCACATAGATTTGCTATCACTTCGGGGTCTTTTATCTTTCTTAGAAAAAATTGCTCTTCTTTTATTAGCCACTTTCATTCGAGACTCCGTGGCAATTACTCGATTCACTAGGTCTTGAAAATCAGTTATTCCGAGGGCTATAAACATCAGGCTCAACTCATCATTCAGTCCTTCAATAAACATCCTACATTTGTCCTCTTTCTTCTTGATATATTCGGCACCATACTTGCAAAACTTACATAATTCACTGATGTATTGCTCTACAGGTATTCTACCTTGCTTGAGATGCAAGAAACGTGTTCTTCTCGACTAGATATTGTTCACTCACAAATTTCTTCTGAAATTCCTTCAAGAAAAATTCCCAAGTGATAGAATTTTTCAGAACAGTTAGGATTGTAGTTTCCCACCGGTTTAAAGCTTCGTCAGCAAGTAAATCCACCGCACACTCTAATTTATGAGCATCTCGGTAATATACTGATTAAGCATCTCAGTAATGCTTAAGCATTACTGATTAAGCATCTCAGTAGTGCTGAGAAAACACTCCTTTTGTATTTGATTTATTTGAGGAACCTCTGGCTTTTGTTTTGTAGCCTTTGGAGGATTTACTGGTTCTTGATTCAGTCTAACACTCCCCTCTTCATTGGAGGAGCCAACCAGCTATTTCCATCCTGGGCCAGATATGTCTCAGACATATGAAATTTACATTTTAAGGAGATTCGATCAAACAAGGTCATAAGCACAATTATTCAACTCCTAGGTGGCACTTAGTACAAAAGATGACACAACCTAAACTAGTTTAGTCCTAGGATCGACTAAACATTGCTTTGATACCAAATTGTAATACCCACCCCGGCCTATAAGGAATTATCAGGCTTAAAGTAGACAGTCTAACTTGACTACCAAGTTAGAGTTCAATTTATTTAGATTTTAGATTTAAGGTATAAATAAACATTTGAAAGAAATATAGTTAACCACATAAACAATATTCAAGAGTTGAGACTTAACTACTCAGAAAGAACGAGATTATTAGAGGTTAAAAGAAAATCAAACAATAGATGCATACATGTTATTGTCATTTGTATCACAAGCAACCAATATCATTTCATATAGTATATTATTGAAATCATGTTCATGGCATCATGTTTTCATAACAAACAATTTCTTGAATAATGACATACCTGGCATCCAATCATTTTGTATAAAAAGAATTACGAAAACAATTCTCTTATTCCAAGAACTAGATCGATTTGTATCATTACCAACCATGATTATACAAAACATGCGATGATTAACCATTTGTCTGATTAAATTTCAAGTCAATTTCAAACTCTGATTACCAACAATATCTATCAAGCAGCAACCTACTCGCATAATTACATGTCAAACAACTACATACATGGAAAATTCATATCATGGTTCTAGTCCATTACCAATTCATTTAAGCATAACTCGATGCATTCATATCAACTAATTACAAGGCACACATACATTCACAAGTACATATATAAAATCCATCATAATTGTATCATTTACTTACTTAAATACAAGGCAACTAACCCAACCCATATTAATACATGTATACCTCTGTTCTAGTGCCACCATTTTTGGAGTTGACAAAATATAATTGCAAAACATACATTGGAAGTTTCGGGTGACCTTGCTGGATCTCCTTGCTAGAGCTGGCAGGGAATTATGCTGAGAAATATAACATGGTGAGCAGTCAGAAAGGTAATCTTACAAGCAATTCGATTAACTAGTGTATGCAATAGTAAATACATATTCATAATCAAGCTATCATAATAGATTGACTATTCATCAAGACTACTTTCTCATATCATTATTGCCAAATCGAGCATATAGATTCACCATTTCATATACCGTTGTCTTATATATATTCATTGTGGTCACCAATGTACAACCTCTTATACAGAATTTGCAATTCTAGCAATCCCTGGAGGTTGATCCAATATCAGGTAATTATTCAGAGATATATATGGTACAAGCAACCGTAGTTGAAACCTACAATATAGACTAGAATTCATTATAGAATTTCCAAAGTAACCATTACGTTAGTAGTCAATGACATTCTTGTCATTGAATCAATCACTTTTATATTGATCAGGGGTACAATTGTACCTTTTAGAGGACCTTAGTCTTATATTTCAAGTTGAGCTCAGAATATATGTCCTATTGGCATGCCAATTCGACTAGACCATGACTAGACATATCTTTCTAGTGAACCTTATTAACTCTAACTACCATATTTTCAATTCAAAGTATATGTATATATATGTAACAATCAATCAACCAGGATGCCATTTGGGCATTCAACTCGTTATTATCATGGTTGAAAACTACTCTTAACATAAATGTTACCTTGGTACTTCCCTTTCAAGGATTTCCAACACACATACAAGCAAGTAAGGAGATGGAGCCTTCTTGACATTCGAATATTTTAGCATTTATACAACAATTGAAATAATTAAATACAGGCTACACTCACAGATTCACCAAGTTAACCTTGATCGTGAACTATAACCCCTTTCTTTCCCTTGTCTTCTTGATCACAATTCTTGTTATCTAGATATAGTAAGAATTCACCAATACATTAGAACAGATTGCCATCATTCAATTGCCTATAAATTACATAAAAGCCTAACCAGGATTCTAAGATAAAATTCTTTAATCTCATCAATGTGATCATAATCAAATTAAGTGATTAAAGCTCGTTAAAATAGTCCCCCCTAAACTCAAATCAATTCAGAACTGCCTATGATGCAAATAGGGGTTCTTATAAGCAAACTTAAACATCTCTACACATGTATTTGTATCCTCTTAAATTACATATTCTCAATGGCTCGATGCTAACTAACATTAATTCAACATCAATGTGGTCCCTGAAACTTACACAATTATTCGAATAGAAGCAAAATGGCCCCTACACTGGCCTGCTTAAAATAGGGCAAATTCACATGGAATTGGTTACTTATACAATGCAAAATCCATGTCAATTCATTCCTTTGATTATAGTGTGGTTACAATCAATTTAACCGGTTACTTAGCATCATTCTAAGGTTCCAATTCTATTATCAATACAGTTTCGGACAGGGCCTTAATCATAGACTTGAATATACCAAAATCGAGTGACCTTAGCTTAAGCACACCATCAAATTCTTAGATTTTCAGCATAACTAGCCTTCTAAATAACAATGAATTCATGGCCAATAATCAATTAATCAAAGCATTCTTTCAATCTCTATTTTTTATTTATAATCCAACTACCACAACCACTCAAACATGCATAGCTACAGTCTAACAAAATTATTAAGAAATTCATGTACTTTAATTGTAGAACACAAATAATTCTAGCATTCAACATAACCGTGACCTCAAAGTTCATCAATGGTGGCTCTTTCTCTCAATCTCTTGTTTCGGCCAAGAGATAAAATGAAGGAGAACAAAGCTATTTGTTTGCTCTCTTCTTTGAACGGAAAACCACATTTCCAACACCCATAGATCCAAGTCATCAAGCTCTAGATGAGTTTCAAGCTTGCCATGCAAATAACTAATTTTGAATTCCAACAATTTGGTCCTTTCGATTCTACTTTCCTAAACCTCGAGAAGTTCAATTTGATCCAATGAAAGCCTTTATTATGAATTAATGAAAACTCTACTTAAGATGTAACATTTTAGGGATTCAATTTACGATTTAGGATTTTACACCGTGTCATTAGGTACACAAACTGTATCTCAGAAGTTTTGTAGACCATTTTCTTTTAAAGTAAAATCTGAGTTAGTTTCAACTTCAAGCTTGCGCAATATGTATTGTAATTTTGGATCAGATTGTTGCAAAAGTCGAATCCTTGAAATCAAATCAGACTAAATTCAAAGTTTAGCTAGAAACCTCTGGTTCTTATGTAGGCAAAAGTGTGAATTAATTGTGGTTGAGGCTACAAATTAAGAAGGTGAACTTAGAAGGCAATTTATAATTCGAATGGATGCATAAATTATATAACTTGATCAAACTCTTACCACAAGAATGCTGGCGACTGAGTGCATCAACCACTACATTAGCCTTTCCCGGATGATAATCTATGATTAGATCGTAGTCCTTGAGAAACTCTATCCATATTCTTTGTCTAAGATTAAGCTCCTTTTGTGTTAGGAGATACTTCAAACTTTTATGATCTGTAAAAAGGTAACATTTCTCCCCATACAAGTAGTGTCTCCAGATTTTCAGAGCAAAGACCATCACAGCTAGCTTAAGATCATGAGTTGGATAGTTTAACTCGTGAGGTTTCAATTGCCAAGAAGCATATGCTACCACTTTGTTTTCATGCATGAGAACACACCCTAGTCCCAAGTAGGAAGCATCACTAAAAACTGTGAATTCTTTTCCCGGTTCAGGTTGCGTTAGAACTAGAGCTCGAGTGAGTACCTCTTTCAATTGGTCAAAGCTTCGTTGTTGATCCTCGGACCAAATAAAAGGCACATCCTTTCGAAGTAGTTTGGTTAAAGGGGCAGCTAAAATAGATAACCCTTTTACAAACCTTCGGTTATAACTGGCCAAGAATAAAAAAGCTTCTGACTTCACTGATGTTCTTCGGGGATCTCCACTCTAAAACGAATTGGAAATTCTTCATATCAACTTTAATTTCCTCGGGTGATATAATATGTCCAAGGAAAGACACCTCAGACAAGCATAATTCACACTTATTGAATTTAGCATAAAGTTGCTTGTCTCGAAGAAAGTTACTTGTCTCGAAGAGTCTGTAGCACTATTCAAAGATGTTTCGAATGTTCGTTCTTATCCTTTGAGTAGATAGGAATGTCTTCAATGAAAACTACCACAAACTTATCCAGATAAAGCTTTAAGACTCAATTCATAAGATCCATGAACGCGGCAGGGGCATTCATTAAACCAAAAGGCACCGCCAGAAATTCATAGTGACCATATCGAGTCCTAAAAGCAGTCTTAGGTATATCTAACTCTTTAACTTTCATTTGATAGTATCCCGATCTAAGGTCGATCTTGGAAAATATGGTAGCACCCTTTAGTTGATCAAACAGGTCCTCAATTCTTGGAAGTGGGCATTTATTCTTGATGGTAAGCTGATTAAGTTGTCGATAATCTATACATAATCTCATCGACCCATCTTTCTTTTTGATAAATAGCACTGGGGCTCCCCAAGTAGACGAACTTGGTCGAATAAAACACTTATCTTGTAACTCTTGCAACTACTTCTGGAGCTCTTTCAATTCGATTAGAGCATCCGATATGGAGTGATAGACACTGGATTGATTCTGGGTTGAACCTCAATTTTGAATTCCACTTCCCGAGTCTGCGGCAGTCCCAGGAGTTCCTCAAGAAAAACATTAAGAAATTCAGAAACAATTGAAATTGAATTGATATTAAGCTCAAGATTAATTTTTCTAACCATGGCAGCAATAAATAGGTTTGGTTCTTTAGGTTTTTGATCGATTAGGAGTATGGATTATTTTCCTAAACCATGGAGATAAAGTTTTCTTTTATAGTAATCTACCCAAGCCCGGTGCCTCCCTAACCAGTCTAAACCAAAAATTAAATCAAATTCACTAAAGAGTAGAACATACAGGTCGGCAGGAAATGGAATGCCTTGAATGAGCAAACGACAATCCTTACATATAAGGTTTAGAGCTACATTTTCTCCTATAGGGTTCGAAACTACCAAACCATTTTCAACAATTTCAGAATTCAATTCAAGCTTTTCAATCAAAGGGGGACAAATAAAGGAATGAGTGGAACCCGGGTCAAATAAGGCATATACAAGATTATCATTTAGTTCAATAATACCTACTATTACATCAAGTGCATCTTCATCTTCACGACCTCGAATGTGATATACCCGAGTAGGAGCCCAAGATTCTTGATGCGTAAAAGTATGAACTTGACCTCAGTTTCTTCTCGAATCTCCCGACTATGATTGCTTTTGTCCTTTATCCCGAGGTGATTGGATAGGATTGAGATTTGAAGATACCCGAGCCGGAGCCTTGTTCAAATTCTGAGGGCAGTTTCTTACAAAATGATCCAAGCCTTCATACTGGAAACAAGCATTCGTCTGCTTTCTACATTAACCGAGTGGTAATTTTGACTAAATTTGCAGAAGAAGCATTGAAATTCTCTATGTGAGTTTCCTGAACTATTAACAAATATTGTTGGTGCAGAAGATTTAATTACAGTTTGAGGCTTAGGCATGAAGTTACCACTCGGTGGAGAGAATTGATTTGAAGAATTTACCCTTGGTTCTTTGGCTTCTTGGATGACCAAAAAGGTTTGTTTTCATTTCTTTGTCTTTTATCTTGTCAAGAATAGTTGTCTTTCCTCTTCTCGATTGCTTTTAACTTGGCTTCTGTCGCTATTGCTCAATTCACTAAGTTTTGAAAGTCAGAGATCCTGAGAGCCGTAAACATAGGTCCTAGTTTGTCATTGAGTCCATCGATAAACATTCTACATTTGCCTTCCTCTTTCTTGATGTATTCAGAACCGTACTTACAGTAGTTGCAGAAATCACTAACATACTGCTCTATGGGCCTACCTCCTTACTTTAAGTACAAGAAACGCTTTCTATGCTCCGCCAAATATTGTTCACTAATGTACTTCTTACGGAATTCTTTAAGAAAGAATTCCCAATTGATGGCATTAGCTGGGGCAGTCAGGGTTGTAGTTTCCCACCAGCTTAAGGCTTCGCCAGCTAACAGGGCCAAAGCACATTCGAGTTTGTGTTCGTCAGAACATTGCAACTGTTTTGTTAGGATTCTGATAGTGGTCTCAAGCCAATATTCTACAACTTCGGGCTTTTCATCATCAGCTCTCGAAAAAGTATAAACCCTATGTGAAGGTAGCTTGGCAATTGGTGCTCTAGACTATGCTACCACAGGAGTAGGGGAAGAATTTTGCTTTAGGGAGACAAGAAATTGATTGAACATTTCTGTCATACTGAGGAATCATTCTTTTTGAATAGGATGGATTTGAGGAGCTTCAGGATATTGTTCAGCAGCCTTTTAGGGATTCTACTACTCTTGTCCCATCCCTACACTTCTTCCATCATTGGAGGAGCCAGCTGGGCTCTCATTGTCCCAGCCCAAATAAGTTTTAGATATCTGAAAATTTGATAATATTCAAGGGAGACTTTCAGCAAGCAAGATCACAAATATAGATTAAATTTAACTCATAGGTGGCACAAAGGTAACTGATGATGCAATCTAAGTTCGGTTTAGTCCTAGGATCGACCAGACCTTAGCTCGGAATACCAATTTGTAATAACCCCCATCTATCATAGAAGGCATTACTAAACTAGAGAAAACACAAACTAACTTGCTACTCAAGTTAGTATTCAAACTACAACAAGGAACCCTATTCAATCATAACATGCAAGCCAAGCAATCATACATCGATGTTAAAACCACCAAAGCATTCGAGCACACCCTAGTTGGACATTTAATTTCATCAACCAGATTGATAGCAATATTGTTTTAAAAAAATAAATTTAAGAGGATTAGGTCATAGGTGATTCAAATCAGGCATTGCAAACATGATATAACAATTGAGGTTTCATGTAGATAATAGATTAATTTGTTTCTTGTTCTTATGGGTGTATAACATGAAACCAATCAAGCCATGCAATCTCATATACATATCGTGCCATTAACCTATGGATAAGCTTTACTAGTATCCCTTTTATTCTATTATCTAGGTACATTTCACATGAAGGGTATATGTAGTAGCAGGTTACCAAAATAAAAAAACTAGTCAAACAAGATATCGTCAACAATATCACCATGATCGAAAACCAGACCCTAAGATCATTTCTAATCCATGTTAGTTCCAAACATCTCTAGGACAATTTAATAATCAACATAACCAAATATAACATGATAGGCAACCATATCACATACAAATCCTTTAAAAATATTTACATAGTTTTCAAAAGATATTCAAAATATTATAGCCATGTCACATATATTTGTGCCACCTTCTAAGAGTTCGAAAAGTAATTACAAAACATACATTTAGTATTAATCGTGACTTTGCTTAGTATCTCGACCTTGGTTAATACAAACTTCTCCTGAAAAATACTAAGGTGAGCCATTAGAAAAGTTTTCTTGAAGATTACCTAAAACAATTTGAGTTTAAAGAAACTTAATAATTCGATTTCGTGCATAATTGATCTAGTTCATGCATTAACACAATCAAGACTAATCACCAATCAATTAACATTTGATCACATAAGTGCCATGCTCACTAGATATCAAGCAAGTGGATTTATTTCAAGATTGGACCTTACAATAATTTCGAACCATGACATGCTTTCAAGGAAGGATTATGCACTAACTTACTGCTCAAGAAAAGATACTTAAACATGGCAAGAACAATCCACTTTTAGTTAAAAAAAATTACAAGCAACCTTTGTTGTTTATATTAGCCTTGACTAGTAAATAGTCTAGATACACAAATTCAAAACCGAATTCATTAACAAGCAAGGGTACCATAGTACCATTGAAATTCATAACTTTTTGTTATAATGCAAAGGTACAAAAGTACCAAACGAGGGACCATAGTCTGATTCAAGCTGAGCTTAAGGGGTCTATTAGCATGCCAAACCTATCTAGGACCAACACTAATCAAGGCTCTTTATATAATTTTCAATAAGTCAATTATAAACTTTTATATATAACTAGTAATCAATCATCGATCTCAATAAACTATCTAAAGCATTCTAGTTCAACAAAACCACATTCATGCTTGAGTAATTGACTTAACATCCATACATACCTTGATGTACTTACCAAGATTTAAGCCAACAATAGTAACATAAGCATTCAAGCCTCAAGTAGTGATCAATTAGATTTAGGTAGTTTGATAACCTTAACCTTAATTTGAAAATTTAATTTTACACTCACAGTTATGCTGAGCGATTTTTGGTCATGAATCACAATCCCTTTTTGCCTCTCATCCCCTTGATCAACTCCCTTTTTGTCTAATTAACAACAATTTAATAGTGAATTAGAACCAATACATTATTCATTAATGTTATCTATCTAATTTGCATTTCCATATAGGCCTTAGGATAGATTTTCCAATACTTGTTTTGATCAATTCAATAGGTTCTCATATCAAAAACAATTCAAAACTAGGGTCACATTACTATTTGTACAAAATAGTCCCCTTTTATTTTTGTGCATTTCGAAACTACCCACCTCCTAAACTACATGTTTTTTCTCCTTCAATCCATTTTCCTATCAAACCTATATATATCCAATTTACCCTTTCGAAAATTCGATTTAACACAATCAACTCGTCAAAATCATGCTACAACCACTCTAGCATCAAGATCAAGCATTAGAGTTACATAGCATGGCCAAACAATCACGAATGAACAATCTAATGACAAGGAATTCTCAAAGGATGCAATATAAATCCTAGCAACATATATCCTTAAGGATATGAGGAAGATGCTTACATCCTCTTGTCACCCATGCAAACCTTTATGAGTAAAGCCCAAGCTAAGCATTAATCTCTAATCTTCCATATATTAATTCTCTCATCCTCTCACTTTCAAGGGGTTTGGTCTTTGGGGAGGGAGAAGAAAGTGACAGCCCACATCCTTTCCCCCCTTTGGCCGAGCCAACATTCTCCGTCCATGCCAACTGTAAGCTCAAGATTAAGACACTTAATCTTGTCCTACTTGTTAATTTGATTTACATGCAAAACTCACTACTATCAAAGATTTATATTTGGTCCTTCCAATTAGACTATCAATCATTAAATTTTTATCTAAAGGTCCTTATCTTATATAAATCATTAATTTCCAAAGCCACTAAAAGCAATAAATCAAATTTTTTCACACAAGGTACTAATTACTTCCAAGCCAAGTTTTAGGGTGTTACAGTTACATTCCTTGAACAACTTTAAGTTGATAAATCAGTCCTTCCCCCTTTTTTAACCATTCGGAACTATTTCAAACAATCCTATAGTGATCACTTTAATCCCTTAAAGGCTTAAATAATTCTATAACAATTCTCCACCGAACAATATACCACAAAAATCAATTCAAAAGCAACATCACCAACAACCATGGTTCATTCAAGTATTTCACCAATCCAACATCAATTAGAATTGATTTCCAACATTTCAGCATACATAATCTACACTATAAGTTTATCAAGATGTGAAAACCTATGATTCATGTTATTCAAATATGCTAAGAGAAATTTCTCATCAAGTATTCATCTCTCTAGATACAAAAGAAGTCCAAATACATGTAATTCTCAAGTTAAAATTAAAGTAGACAGATAGGACGAGAGTACTTACTCTTTTCATTAGAAGACTCAAACAAGGACTCCATTATCGTCTTGATTAAGCTCAAAGTTTCATATTTCCATGGCCACAATGCTCCATTACTTTCCCAAGATGATTTAGGTCAAAGAATCGATAAAGGAGACAACAATGGGGTTGTCTTTACAAGTGTCCAAACCTTTGGCACTTGCCTTTATCCTCAAAGGCCATGTGTACCAACCCCTTAGATCTTTTATTTTCTCATGCAAACTTTGAGTTTTGTTCAATGTTCGATTTAGTCCTTAATGATTTAACCAAGAACTTTCTCTCATTTTAAATTTGGTCAGTTTTCCTATTTGATCAATCTAATAAGTGACTAGCACATAGTATCCTTCTTGAGATCAAGATGGTACATACCTCCAAGCCTATGATTGGGATATTACACAAAGTATGTCTTGAGCCATAGTGTTAATCTTGATTGAGAAATTAATCAACTACTTTATAGTATTTGTAACATCTCTTTCCCGTATTTATCACCAAATTCGAGCCAGTGATGTTATTAACAAATTTTAAACCCTATTATTTCTTTTCCTTCATAAACTGACAACCTGCGCTACCTTACTTAAAAATTCATAGAAATTCTTATAGACATCGAAAATTCATTCCGAAAATTTATAATTAAACTAGATTCGTTAGGCTTTCTAACCATATAAATTATTATCCTAAATTCATTATACAAAAATCCAAATAAATTCCTAACTTCATGTCACAACCCCAAAATACTGAAATTCTGCTGCACTGTTTTCTGACCTTCCTTCGAATAAAAATTCATATCTTTTTACATACAACTCGAAATCAGTCACCGTTAATTTTGTGAGAAACTAGACAAAATTTTTAGTTCATTCATATAAGATTCACTGTCTAATTCCAAATGTGGAATTTATGCTAAGTTTTCAAACACACTGCGTTTGCATACATTTCTGGGCAGATTTTTAAACTTTCTATCTTAGAATCCATATTTACTAAAAACTTAGTCCATTATCATTTATAACCATAATAGGACTTACTAGGTTCTTCATCCATATTCAACAACTATTAACCAACCATATTTAGTGATAA
Organism: Hibiscus mutabilis; assembly: GCA_019671005.1. Classification (NCBI taxonomy): domain Eukaryota; kingdom Viridiplantae; phylum Streptophyta; class Magnoliopsida; order Malvales; family Malvaceae; genus Hibiscus; species Hibiscus mutabilis. The sequence goes on along the minus strand of CM033718.1, from coordinate 39,138,021 downwards.
GTTATTACAGCCCCACTAATTATACATGCCATAATACATTTCCAAAAGAAAGGATGGATGTCATTACATTACTATGAGTATGGAGATATACCTCCCAAAATATGAAAGTGATGCTCGGCTAATCTTCCCTCGAGGCTCCTTTAAATCCTACGCATGAAAGTCATCATACTCTAAGCATATACTTAGTGAGGCAATAACATTTAATTCAAATGCAATTTCACATAGGTATCAATATAAATAAATAACAATGCATATGATCACCTACCATTTTATTCATATTAGCATATATGACACGATATATGTATAATAACATATTACATAGTAATAACCTTGATTCTTACCAATATCGTTGCCATATTCATCATCGAGCTTTCAAGCCTTTTTATCTTGTTTTTCAATTCATTTAGCCCAAGTATTGAATTAAGGAAATTTTTGGTACGCGAGTCATCCCCCTATACTTACTTGAGTATAGTATATTAGGTGCACTTTGCTGGAAGTGATTAACACCGAAGTGTTTTTGTATACTTACCGGAGTATACAATTATTAATTATTTTGCACTTTACCTAAAGTGCTTATAATAAATTGCACTCTTCCAGGAGTGCTAAGATGTTTATACAGGTGTTTATGACTCTATGGATATCCAACTATACTTTTAATTTCCTATCTCATACTTTGGGCTTTATATCAATCATAATCTCATACATGGCAACATATATACATATTAAGCAATTCACAGGTAAAATAACATTCCATGAATAAGTAGTGATCCATGCATGTATTATCAATTCTAGACATATTTTTAACATGTCAATTATATAATGAATGAGATAAAAATCATGCTATGCATGCATTGCACTCACCTTGACACTTTCAAAGGTATAATTTATACTAGCCTCACTAAGCTCGGTTATACTTTCTATTTTCTTTCTTCACTCGTTTGATCTCGAACTTGCTTGTTATCTATATGTACATTAAATACATGACACAAGCAACCTTAAGCACATGTCCAACCTTTACTAATACATGTACATACCAATATGGAAAATTTAATATTTTCAACCAAGCACTTCTTTGCTACCACACTACTTCCTATACTTTAATCTCATCTCAAATTACACACTACAACCAATGATTTGATAATTTCCCTTTAAACCCTAAGTTATCTCTCTTAGGGTTTATAAACTAAAATTTGGAAACTTCCACATTTCATCTCCATTTTCAAAAATATTAACACCAAAATGATCATTGTATCATAGCAAACAACATATCCAAGCTTCTTGAATATTTTTCCAATTTTTCACTTATTTCACCCAATTTACACAATTCACAATTTGGTCCTAAAATGATGTTTTCTTCAATCCAACAACATAATTCAACTTAGAAAACATCATTCTAATCAAATCCATCATCAAAATAATTTTTACAAAATTTCCCCTAATATTATTTATTTTGCCGAAATGGTCCATATAGGTTTATGAAGAAGTTTTCATCATTTCAAGCATTTAAACAACACTACAACACCATTTCCAACTTGATTAAGCCTTAAAACATGAAATCTTAGCATGCTCTTCAATCACCCTAATCATCAAACTCAACTTAGAGACATGGAAACTAAACAAAACTTATGTCAAAAGATAGAGAATTCAAAGGAGATCAATTTCTTATTTCATGTCTCTAACCAAAAACCAAGTAAATCAAGCCAAAAATTGAATTAAGTTTTTTGCTCTTACCTTGCTAGGGGTTTCGGCTACTTGGGAGAAAGATGAGCAAATTTCTACCTTTTTCTATCTTTTGTTTTAATGCCAAATGTCATCTAATTTGGTTATAAAAGAATAAAAATATCTAAAATAGTTAAATGACTATTTTACCCCTTAGATATAACCAATTACAAGTCAACACCTATGTCTTATCCTATTCCATAACTAATTTTTATTAAAAGGTATAGGTGAGATGACTAAAATGCCATTAATGAAATAGTTTATTTTTAAAAATGCCATTCTATCACCTATACAAAATACTGAATAGAATTGAATCTAAAATGATTTAAAAATGATTCAAAACTTCGATCTATGCTCTTCGGGTCTTTTTAAGACTTCCCTCAAATTTTCATAAAATTCCAAGCTCATACGATTACCCGAATTACACTTAAACTTTAACCATAATTTCCCAATAATAGAAATATCAAATCAAACCATAGTTTTTATATTTGATCCACACCCTTAGATGATCTATCTATTTATGGAATAAAAATAATTATTGGGAAAATTACCATGTTGGTCCTCTAACTTTTCTCAACTTTTCACTTTTGTCACCAAACTTTAAAAACTTTACGTTTTAGTCACTGAACTAAAACCACTAACTTTTGATTCTTTACGTTTTGGCCACTAATCAAATAATGGGATATTACAGTATTCAAACCCAACATACAAATCACACCATAGACTTTACAAGCAATTCAAGTATGGAATCACTTGACTGAGCTTAACTATTTACTCAAAAGGATACCTAATAGTCCATTTGAACATTCCACTTGAAAAGCAAGTCATTATCATGGTTTACTGGTCTATCAATTAGACTTTCTTAGATTCTCTTAACATTATCTACTATTGATATCTTTTACTAATTATATAAGTTGTAAAGCATGTCCTAGGCATGAGTCCCTTTTTCATCAACTAGGTATTGGCATTTCCTTATGCATGTTACTAAACAATTAAGATATCATTCGTTTTGATTTTTAATATGGTATTACTTGACCTTTACGAATAGTGAGCAATACCAATGTAAATATAGATCTTTGATTCACAAGTGTTAAGGTTATTCCTTAACCCCAACTGTAGTTTCTTATAAGTCTTAAACATAGCAAGCTTGTTCGAATATAATCCTTCATATTCATAGGGTTTGAATAAGCATCATTTTATAAGTCAATTAGATTCATGCATTATAACAACATTATCAAGTTGCAAGCAAATTTAGCCACCAAACTCCAAAAGAAAGCGTCTCAAATCCTTTTCGAAATTATACTCTAATACCATTTAAATGTTGATTACTTAACACGCAAGTTTTAAGACAATTTAATACATTAGCTTATGGTTTTACTATGTATATATTAAACAAGTCACCTTCAAGTCGGTGTTTCTTTCACATAAGTTATTATGATTCTTGTCCCAACTTGTCTCCCAAGAGATCAATTCTAACATAAGCATTACTTATCTTATACTCCTTTACGACATTAGCATTCTATAATTCAATTTGTCCGAATCTCTAATTTACATATTCTATGTAATCAAAGCATATATTTGTTAATCCCTTCAAACAAATCACTCGATGAGCATGTATGATCAAACCTCAATTAAGTAAACACTCAATCCATGCCAACATACAATTTCCATTCGAAGCATACACACACACACACACACACATATATATATATATATATATATCCATTAGAAGTACTTGGGTTCCAATGATATTTTATTGCTTTTCAAACATATTGTCATGACTCGTCTTTATAATTTACTTATAAATTTCAGATATTGTTACTCACATTGTTCTCCTTTCAAAGTAAATATATGCATTATAGAAGATAGTCTATATTATATATAGACATACAAATCAGACCCTATGTCCAAAGAATACAATTGTAAATTCCAAGTAGTACAATAATCACGCAAATTAAAACAAAACAATTTTATTGTTTTAAACAATAGCATATTCTTATAGGTCTAAAACAATCCACCACATGCTTGAATTCATTCAAACATTCCACTAATCTTATATACAATTGTCCAAATGATCATACAGAGGTTACACAAAAGAATCTTACTTATTTCACAAGCTATTTCACTTCATTTACTAGTTTATCTTAATAACTTTTCATTATTCATCTTTAACACAAAATCTCATTAAACAAGGTTGCTTGTATATATAAATATATCAAGCCATTCAAATGTTATCAAGCACAAATATGTAGACTCAACCAAACCAAGATTTAGCATTCCACAATTTCATTCGCAAACAACCTTCGATAAAAATAGATCTTTTCTGATTAAGGAATATTCATATTGTATTAAGAACACATTTCTTGACGAGTAAGTTACCACGATTTCTTCTCATTTTAAATAAACATTATTGTTTTCTTAATATCATAGCCTTGGGAATCAAATGTACAGTCTAGGTACACGAATCTCCAACCAACTGTCACCCATAAAACAAAATGGTACTCGCAGTACCGGTCAATACCTCCTACTGTCGACAATTGACCACAAAACTTTCCTTCTACTGTCGCCAAATAAGGACCTCTTTCCCGGACCGTAGTCCACCCAAATCACAAGCTCTATGGACTCTTTGGCATGCCAACTATACCTAAGACTGACTCGATACCAAGGCTTTAGCATTCATCATCTTTTATAACATAAAGTGAGCAAAGCTCCATTTCATAATACCATATCAAGGTTTCATTACCCCTTTCTCATTATGGGTATAAAAGTATATTCACCACATGTGAACTTCACATTTTCAATTCTCATGCTTGAATGGCCTTTTTTAGCCAAATTTACTTTTTTCAATTCATTTATTCAACTCTCTTTATTTAGGACATCCATTTTACACAAGCAAAGCATGAACAAAGATTACCCATCATTTCACAAATTTCTTTCATGCCTTTATGGCTTATTTCATAAAAAATAATAAAGTCAACCATATGTGATTATCAAATAAGTATTGTTCTTCGTAGCATTTCATACATATTGACCTTATTCAAGATATCAAATAGACATAGCTTATTGTTTTTTTCATTTCAAGAATGAGTATAATTCCACATTCATGTTATCATGCAAGCATGACTTATTCCTTGGCATAACAAGTATTTCCAATTACAAACAACTTTCTTATATAACAATCATCTCATAGTGTTTCAACCATGTTCAATCATAAATAGCTTTCAACTAACAAACATATCGTAGCACCTTAATCATGTTCTATCATTTCGTACTTGAAATTTAGTACATACCTTGCATTTCCAGCCAAAGCTTAAACGTCGATTGACACCATTCTAAAGACATTGAATTTAAATAAAATAAAGATGCTCAAGAAAGCGGTAAATCTATCCCAAGACTTTAGACTACACTCACCTCTTATCCCGAAGTTACGGGATACGTGAATCCTTAATCCTATCTTGTTTCTGATCCAAATCCTTTCGGCATTTCACCAACTTGATCAATACCATCTTTATCTATTTATAACAATATTATAACTATGCATTAGGATTAGATTTGTTATCCAATCACCTATTTAACCATTCAACACAAGAACACACATATTTTCCTAACCAAACAGTCCAACTTGCTTGAGTATACAAACATTTTTATCAAAGCCAAATTCCTAATGGTTCTATATGGCTCTTAAGTCATTAAAACATATGCTTCCATAATGATTACAACCAAAACAATGAACCTTGCTTGCAACATATAAAACAACCCTTAATGTGTACATAAATTCACATATCATTCAACTAACAAATCATCGTATATGCCTCACAGAAAAACAATCACACATTCCTTAATTCTTATTTAAATAGTTTCGAAATACTCATAGTCCCAAGTTTTTGACCAACATAGTCCAATACATTTTATTATTTTCAAAACAGCACATAAATCATTACAACAACCCCTAATACAAATATATAAGCGCAAACAGATTTTTCCCTGTTTTAAAACCACAAAACCGTCTCCAACAATATGAACATATGCAAACAGTCCCCTTTTTATGGGTATCCCCAAACATGCTTAAAACAGTTCCATTTCATGTATATGTCCAAATTTTAGACACAAAACAACCAATATATTGTCTGTTTATTCATTCAAAACAACCTTGACTACAAATGAGCATTCATACATACAAAACGATCCCAAATCAGTTTCTAAGTTTCTAAACAACTTCTATTTCAAAACAGGGCAGCCCATTAATCACAAAGAAACATTGTGATCACATTTCAATTATAACAAGATTCACTCAATAATTACATTTTAATCTAATGTCACACTCATAACCATATTCATATAACCCAAGACAACAAATCTAGCTTATACAACAATGTCAGAAGACGCAAAATATATAAATCATCACAACATCATTCAAACTACCAACCAATTTAACTAAGCACTTAACATAACAACTTGAAATTTAAAGATTGAAGGGGTGTTTCACCTTTCTCCATAGGCTAATCGAAATAAATGGTTCTAAAGGCTAAGCTAACTATGTTTCCTCCTTGTAATTCCATGAATTCCCGGTTCAAGCTTTCTTTCGCTACTATTCTTGGGTGATTTTCGCTAAGGAGAGAAAGTGGAAGAATGGAAGAAGATGGTTGTAACACCCTATCCTCGGGTTAGCCGTAACCCGGTTCGGGAGCATTACCAAAACGAAAACAAAGCAATAGATAGATTACTTGTCGAACAAGTAACCTCGTTGTACTTGGCTTGATGCGCAAGTCACCAAAACCAAACAATACAAGTCATACAATTTAAGCAAACCAACATACATAGCATACTAATTTAGGTACCATTTTGTTTCATTTCATACATATAACCTAAGTAACCATTATCGTATTTCTATTCCAATCAAATCACATACAACATTCAAACAACAACTCAAATGTGGCATACTTAACATTAAGTTACTATCAAACATGTTTCAACTATCATCCTTATTACAAATTTCATGTACCTTATTCGATTTACACTAGGTGATCACTAAACATGTCTTAATAGCTTACTTGCATCTCAATAAACTACTTATTCAACCAATTAACATGATCATTACAAAGTATTCAACTTACATTCTTTACATGTTTAAGCATCCTATTCGAATGACTAGTGTCCCCTTAGTAAATTTCATTTGATTCTTTACAATTAAGCCATCATATTTCATAGAATACTTGACTAATACATTGATGATGCATGCTTAAATATACCGTAGCCTTAACTCAACATGGCCGAATCATACCAATGGCCATAGGAAACGATGCATGATCATACAACATTCGAATTAGACAAGGTTCAACAAACATTAGATTTCCATCACAATTTTTGCAGCATCTACTTCATATATACATATCATCATGGTTCATCTACATGGTTTAAGTCATCCAAATAGATTACATAATAGGCCCATCAAAACATTACTCAAACTAGTCTTAGACACATATTCAAATGCATGATCAAGGCTACCTATTAGAAAATCTAGTGCCACCAAACTAAGAGTATACAAAGAGTATGAAATCATACCTTCAAGCTTGCCTCAAGTGTTGCGTCAAACCCAAGACATCTTCTTGAAGTATCTTTAATATGTTACGGGAAGAATGAATAGTAGAGTGGTAAGTACAAGTTATGTACTTAGTGAGGTAACACTAGATCTAGTCAATTTCAAAGCATACATATCCAAGTTTACATGTAATTCAAGGAATCAAGACCATCAATACAAGTCACTTGCTATTCGAATTGTATAGAGTAACTTAGGAAATCATTACATATCATACCATCAACATAACAACATCCATCATGATACTCATAGGCTATTCGAACAACATGCTTAGAGGACTGCAACCAATCACTCAAATTATCAAGTAGGCATTTATACATAAAGCCATCATCCATACATTTCTTTCATGACAAGTAACAAATTTTGCAACCATTCATGTGTCATCTTTCAAAGCAAGAAAGTTCATACAAGTTTCTTACAATACAAGCAATGTTCTTTTGAATTATTAAGTCATCTTACATCATCCTTGGTAAGTAGCTTACTAGATAATCAAATCTTAACAATATGCACCGAAGTGCCAATGTGCACTGTAGTGCCAATATGCACCGAATTGCCAATCTTACTAAATCCCTTTGCATCTAGCTATGGGATGTCCACTCCTATCCTCTTCTTCCCCAATTTGCTGCCCTTGGTCTATCAAGCATACCACATACACATTCCATCAAAACAAGGACAATATATCACACAATCATAGTAGCAATGTTATCACATTATACCTAATATTTAGCTATTGTTTTTATGCTTCCTTTTAAGCATTTCTTACTAGTTCATTTCCATATTGTTATTAATTCATTTTAAAGCATAATTGGACAGGTTACAATGTCCCAAAACTGTTTTGGAAACAGTTTGCATCTAGGTGCAAAAACAGTCCCAAACTGCCCAGGACACTACTGCCTGGCAGTTTGCACACTGTCCCTTTAAATGGCCATATGTTTTAATCCGTACGTCAGAATTTCGATTACTATACATCGTTGGAAATATTATGAAATTGTCTATAAGACCATGTAAGACTTTCATTTTATTTCTTAGCCAATTAATACAGTTTATTGTTCAAAGATAGGGCATTTACACTGCCTGGACAGTTTGCACTGTCCAGCAATTCCTATTTATTGTTTCCAGCATAGGACCCAGTTCAAAGTTCTGTTTTCACCTAATGAAAATATACATTCCAAGGATCATTTCATTAAAATTTCATCCTTTAATTTGTTCTATACAATTTGTAGTGAATTTTCAAAGTGACTGCCCAGAACAGAGCAATTCTGGGCTGATTGCATCTAAACACATTTTAATGCCTTAAATTCATTTTAACCAATGTTTTAGCCCGGTAATTCATTTCATATGACATCCTAAACATGTTTAGTCCATGTTAATTCATTATACAAGGCTTCCAAAATAGAGTAGGTTGGTTATAATGCCTAATCTTGCATGTTTACTCAATTTCAATTCAACAAAACAGTTTCTATGTTACATAACTATGTTCATACTTTTATCCTTCATTTCCAGCATTGTTTGTTAACAATTAAATTTGTGTAACACCATAATTGCATTACCTATTCATGATCATAAGCAATTCATCAATTCCATAGCTCAATTTTAAGTTCTAATCATTCAGTTCTCTCTTCAATATCACAATTTAATTTTCCAGCAACCTAGCTTATTACACTATCATAAACACATAATTTCCAGCATTGAACCTAGTGTTCATTCTTCAATTTTGCATGATTCTACAACCCTTTAATCATCTAACAACATATTAAATAACTAATTCCATCTATAATTATCAAAACATCCCAATTCAATAATCATAGATGCCTATTCAAATGATCACAAGAAGAATTATACTTACTTTGCTTCTAGCTTAATTTTCAATGAAAAATTCCTACATATGCAAGCTTGATTTCTTCTTCAATAGATGAAATTTCCATGCTCTCTTTCTCTCAATTTTCCTCTCTCTATTCGGATGGTAATGGACTGAAGGGAGGATGACAATGTGGTTATCCACATTAGTGGATTTATGAAGTTACTAAACTATCCCTTAATTAGTTACTAATCATGTAATTGGTCAAGGGCAAATAAGAGAACCATGAAGTTTATCATGCAAGCCTCATCTTTCTCCTTTAATTCAAATTGATCCTTTATAATTTGATCACTTAATCATACATTTTTTCAATTAGGCCCTTAACTAATCAATTTAGTTTAATTCTAAATTCAATTAAGCTATCAACTTATGCAATTTGGTTCTAATACTTCTAAGATAGGATTTGGGGTGTTACAATTCTCCCCCCTTAAATTAAATTCGTCCTCGAATTTACCTGAATCGAATAGGTGAGGATATTGCTTCCTCATGACTTCTTCATATTCCCAGGTTGCTTCTTCCAATTTATGATTTCTCCATAAGATCTTAACAAGGAGAACAATATTGGTTCGAAGCTTTCTTACTTCTCGGTCAAGAATCTGAATAGGTTCTTCTTTGTAGGACAAATCTGGATTCAATTCTACTTCTTATGGCTTGAGAATGTGTGAAGGATCTTATCTATATCTTCTGAGCATAGATACATGGAATACATTGTTGATTCTATCGAATTCTCTAGGAATAGCTAATCGATAGGCCACTAGACCAATTCTTTCAATAACTTCAAATGGTCCTATGTATCGAGGACTGAGCTTCCCTTTTCTTCCAAATCTGAGCACTTTCTTCAAAGGTGAGACTTTTAGGAAGACTTTGTCTCCAATAGCATACTGGATATCTCTTCTTTTCAAATCAGCATACGCTTTCTGTCTGTCGAAAGCTGCCTTCAATCGATCGTGAATGATCTTGATTTGTTCTTCGGTTTCTCGAAGCAATTGAGGTCCCAATACTTTGTTTTCTCCCAATTCAGACCAACATAAGGGAGTTCTACATCTTCTACCATATAGAGCTTCAAATGGTGCCATTTGAATAGAAGATTGATAGCTATTGTTGTAGGCAAACTCTACAAGAGGTAGGGATTTCTCCTAATTCTTCCCGAAGTCAATAACACAAGCTCGTAGCATATCTTCTAACACTTGAATGATTCTCTCAAATTGGCCATCCAATTGAGGATGAAAGGCCATACTAAGATGTACTTTAGCTCCTAGAGCTTTCTGTAGAGAATTCCATAATCGAGAAGCAAATCAAGGGTCACGGTCAGAGATAATTGCTATAGGTACACCGTGTAAGGGAATCACTTCACGAATGTACAGTTCGGCAAGGGTTTCCAAGCTCATGTTCATACGAACATGGATAAAGTGAGTAGATTTAGTGAATCTATCAACAATCACCCATACAACATCATTCTTTCTTGGAGTAGAAGGAAGACCGGTGACAAAGTCCACAGTAATTCGATCCCACTTCCACTAGGGAAGTTCTATAGGTTGGAGCAGTCCAATAGGGAATTGATGCTCGGCTTTGACTCTTTGACATGTTAAGCACCTGGATACGAAGTCCGTGATTGCAGATTTCATGCCTGGCCACCAATATAGTGACTTTAGGTCCTTATACATCTTAACTGATCCAGGGTGGATCGAGGAAGAACTTTGATGAGCTTCTTTCAACATTTCTTGTCTTAATTCCTCATTGTTAGGAACACAAATTCTATCTTTGAAATTGAGGAGTCTATTTGACTTGAGGGAGAAGTCAGAGCTAGACTCAGAAGCAAGCTTAGATATGATCTTCTGGAGATCTGGATCAACTTGTTGGAGTTCTTTAATTCTCGAGATGAAATCAGATTGAACTTGAAGTTCAGACAAAAATTTTTGGCACTTGGATAGTCAGAAATGAACATTGATAGCCGTAGTAGCTACGAAAGCATTAACAAAGTCATTAGAATGATTTTCAATAGATTTCTTGCAATGTAAGGCACTATTCAAATAGTTTCTTGTATCACAAGGCATTGTTCGAATTCTTTCTTACAAGCTAAGAAAGATTCAATTTCAATGGTTACAAGTATTTTAAGCACAATTCATATTCGAATGGGTTACTTGTATTTCAAGGAATGTTCAAATAGTAACTTGTAGCTTAAGGAAACTCTAAATTCATTATTTGCAAAACAAGAGAAGGCATGATTCAAATGAATTTAATCAGAATTCTAGATTTAGGAGTTACCCGAGTATGGTCTGTGACTAAGGGCGTCAACAACTACGTTTGCTTTCCCCGGATGGTAGTCGATAACCAAGTCACAATCCTTATATAATTCGAGCCATCTCTTTTGCCTCAGATTCAAGTCCTTCTGAGTTAGGAGGTATTTGAGACTTTTGTGATCAGTAAATAGATTGCATTTCTTTCTGTATAGATAGTGTCTCCATATCTTGAGAGCAAACGCGATAGTTGCTAGTTTCAGATCGTGTGTTGGATAATTAGACTCGTATGGCTTCAGTTGCCTTGAAGTGTGAGCAATTACTTCCACATCTTGCATCAGGACACAACCGAGTCTGAGATGAGAAGCATCACTGTAAACAGTGAATTCTTTTCCCGATTCTGGTTGGATAAGTACCAGGGCATGAGTCAGAGCTTGCTTAAGTTGATCGAAGCTTCGTTGTTGGCTCTCCAACAAAACGAAAGGCATATCTTTGTGAGTAAGCTTAGTAAGACTTTTAGGAGTAGAGGAAAAGCCTTTAACAAATCTTCTGTAATACCCGACTAAACCGAGAAAGCTTCGGACCTCGCTTACATTCTTTAGAGGTCTACAATTTAGAATAGACTGAATCTTGCTTGGATCGACTTTGATTCCTTCAGTCGAGATAACATGGCTGAGGAAAGAAACTTTTGGAAACCAGAATTCACATTTGGAGAACTTGGCAAACAATTGATGTTCTCGGAGTGTTTGCAAGACAATTCGGAGGTGTTCAACATGTTCCTCCTTATTCTGAGAGTACACCAGAATGTCGTCGATGAATACGACCACGAACTTGTCAAGATAGGGCTTGAATACCCGATTCATGAGATCCATGAATGTAGCCAGAGCATTTGTTAACCCGAATGGCATTACGAGGAATTCGAAGTGGCCATATCGAGTACAAAACCCTGTCTTGGGTACGTCTTGTTCTTTTACTTTCATTTGATAGTACCCTAATCTAAGATCGATCTTAGAAAATACGGTAGCATCCTTAAGTTGATCAAAAATATCTTCAATTCTGGGCAGGGGATACTGTTTCTTGATAGTGAGCTTGTTTAACTTACGGTAATCAATACAAAGTCGCATAGTCCCGTCTTTCTTCTTTACAAACAAAACTGGTGCACCCCAAGGAGAAGTGCAAGGCCGTATGAAACCTTTATCTTGCAACTCCTAAAGTTTCTTCTTTAATTCTTTTAACTCGACAGGTGCCATTCTATAGGGTGTAATGGACACTGGAGCTATTCCAGGCTGAACTTCAATCTCGAACTCTATTTCTCTGGTTGGAGGGACAACAGGGAGTTCCTCGGGAAAAACATCAGTGAATTTAGAAACAACATGCATTCTAGGCAAACCGAAGTCAATTTCATCTTGGAGAATCATCTTAGCAAATATTGAAGTTGGTTTCTTGTCTATTAAGAGAATGGATTCTTTCCCTAAACCCTGGAGATACAATATTCAATTTTGGCAATCTACTCAGGCCTCATGTTTACTTAACCAATCTAACCCCAATATCAAGTCAAATTCACAATATGGTAAGACATAAAGATCAATAGGAAATGGAATATTTCTAATGGTCAAAGGAGCGTGCTTGTGGCGCAAGTTAATGGGTGTTTTTCCCCCTAATGGATTTGAAGCTACAAGATTTGATTCAATAATTTCGGGTTTCAATTTTAAATTGCTGATCAAGGCATAACAAAAAAATTAATGGGTTGACTTCGAATCAATTCAAGCATATGCAGGACTGGAATTTAACTCAACGATACCTATGATAACATCGAGAGCTTCTTCATCATCTTTACCACGAATGTGGTACATACGAGAAGAGGCTCGAGATTCCTGATGAGTCTGAGCATTTGAATAGGGGCCTTTCTGTTTCCCCTCATTCCCGGACTAAGCTTGTCTGGGTGCTTTGTTTCGGTTAGGAGGAGCTAAGCCAGCAATTGTAGAAGTTCGATTCGAAGCCTTGTTGTGATTCTAGGGACAATCCTGAATATAATAATCAGAGGCTCCACATGAAAAGCATAAATTCTGTTGAACACTGCACTGGCCAGTATGATGTTTCTGGCAAAACTTGCAAAGACGGTACTGAGTAGCTTTAGCCTGATTCCTCGTTCTATCAACAGAAACAACTAGGGCTGAAGTCTTTATAACCGTTTGAGGTTTCAAAATATAACTACTCTTCTGATTAGGGGTATAGTTCGAAGAGTGTCCCTTTGAATGTTTGGACTTTTTTTATTGTCTGTGTGGCTTATCATTGTTCCTGGGTCGTTTGCCTATCCAGGAGTGTCTGCTTTTGCGTCTTTCTGAGGCTTTCATCTTTGCCTCAGTAGCAATGTCTCAGTTTACCAAATTTTGGAAGTCGGTAATACCCAGAGCAGTGAATATCGGGCTTAATTCATTATTTAACCTGTCGATAAACATTCAGCACTTGTCGACCTTAGTTTTGATATATTCTAACCCATACTTGCAATACTTGCAAAAGTCACTCACGTATTGCTCAATAGGTCGGCCAACTTGTTTAAGATACATTAATCATTTTCGGTGCTCGGCCAGATATTGTTTGCTGATATACTTCTTCCTGAACTCATCAATGAAGAACTCCCAAGTAATAGACTATGCAGGAGCAGTCAGAGTAGTAGTTCTCACCAGCTTAGTTCTTCGTCTGCCAATAGAGCGATGGCACACTCGAGTTTATGCTCATTAGAACATGGCAATTCTTTCGTCAAAATGCGAGTAGTGGCCTCTAACCAATACCCGGTTATTTCTGGATTAGCCTCATTAGTTCCAGTAATGATATATGCCCGATGCTGAGCCAGCTTGTCAATAGGGGCTCAGTTTGGCACAACAACAGTAGGAGAAATAAGGTGATCTTGTTTTAGGGCAGTTACGAGATGACTGAAACATCTCCTTCATACTTGTAAGACATTCTTGCTGCACAGGATTGATAGCAGAAGCTTCATGTTGAGCAGTAGTCTGAGCTCGATGTTGAGCTTGCTAATTGAGGAGGTTTATGTTCCATCCTCACACAGTCCCCTTCGTTCGAGGAGCCTACGGGACTTTCATTGTCCCGACCCAATCTTGTTTCTGACATTCTAGTTCAATCAGAACAAATAGAGTCTTAGTTATCACATTTATGCAACAACACAAGCTTATATCAAATCTCCTAGGTGGCATAAAATCCTATATGATGCAAATGAGCTTATGGAATCGACCGAAAAGCTCTGATACCTTAAATGTAACACCCCATCCCTGGGTTAGCTGTAACCCGGATCGGGAGTGTTAGCAGAACAAAAACAAAGCAATAGATAGATTACTTGTCGAACAAGTAACCTCGGTGTACTTGGCTTGATGCGCAAGTCACCAAAACCAAACAATACAAGTCATACAATTTAAGCAAACCAACATACATAGCATACTAATTTAGGTACAATTTTGTTTCATTTCATACTTATAACCTAAGTAACCATTATCATATTTCTATTCCAATCAAATTACATACAACATTCAAACAACAACTCAAATGTGGCATACTTCACATTAAGTTACTATCAAACATGTTTCAACTTTCATTCCTATTACAAATTTCATGTACCTTATTCGATTTACACTAGGGGATCACTAAACATGTCTTAACTAGCTTACTTGCATCTCAAGAAACTACATATTCAACCAATTAACATGATCATTCCAAAGTATTCAACTTACATTCTTTACATGTTTAAGCATCCTATTTGAATGACTAGTGTCCCCTTAGTAAATTTCATTTTATTCTTTACAATTAAGCCATCACAATTCATAGCATACTTGACTAATACATTGATGATGCATGCTTAAACAGCCCTTAGCCTTAACTCAACATGGCCGAATCATACCAATGGCCATAGGAAACAATGCATGATCATACAACATTGGTATAACATTCGAATTAGACAAGGTTCAACAAACATTAGATTTCCATCACAATTTGCGCAGCATCTACTTCAAATATACATATCATCATGGTTCATCTGCATGGTTTAAGTTATCCAAATTGATTACATAATCGGCCCATCAAAACATTACACAAACTAGTCTTAAACACATATTCAAATGCATGATCAAGGCTACCTATTACAAAATCTAGTGCCACCAAACTAGGAGTATACAAAGATTATGAAATCATACTTTCACGCTTGCCTCAAGTGTTGCTTCAAACCCAAGATATCCTCTTGAAGTATCTTTAATCTGTTATGGGAAGAATGAAGAGTACAGTGGTAAGTACAAGTTATGTACTTACTGAGGTAACACTAGATCTAGTCAATTTCAAAGTATACATATCCAAGTTTACATGTAATTCAAGGAATCAAGACCATCAATACAAGTCATTTGCTATTCGAATTGCATAGGGTAACTTAGGCAATCTTTACATATCATACAATCAACATCCATCATGATACTCATAGGTTATTTGAACAACATGCTTAGAGGACAAGTAACAAATCACTCAAATTATCAAGTAGGCATTTATACATAAAGTCATCATCCATACGTTTCTTTCATGACAAGTAACAAGTTTTGCAACCATTCATGTGTCATCTTTCAAAGCAAGAATGTTCATACAAGTTTCTTACAATACAAGCAATGTTCATTTGAATTATTAAGTCATCTTACAACATCCTTGGTAAGTAGCTTACTAGATAATCAAATCTTAACAATATGCACCGAAGTGCCAATATGCACCGTAGTGCCAATATGCACCGAAGTTCCAATATGCACCGTAGTGCTAACATGCACCGTCGTGCCAATATGCATCGTAGTCCCAATATGCACCGTAGTGCCAATATGAGCTCAAGATTCTAAGGCATGCCTCTAGCTTTGGGATGTCCCCTCCTACCCCATTCTTCCCCAATTTGCTGCCCTTGGTCTAGCAAGCATAGCACATACACATTCCATCAAAACAAGCACAATATATTACACAACATAGTAGCAATGTTATCACATTATACCTAACATTTAGCTACTGTTTTTATGCTTCCTTTTAAGCATTTATTACTAGTTCATTTCCATATTGTTATTACTTCATTTTAGTGAAAAATTGGACAGGTTATAAAGTCCCAAAACTGTTTTGGAAATAGATTGCATCTAGGTGCAAAAACAGTCCCAAACTGCCCAGGACACTGCTGCCTGGCAGTTTGCACATTATCCCTTTAAATGGCCATATCTTTTAATTCGTACGTCAGAATTTCGATTACTATTCATCGTTGGAAAGATAATAAAATTTTATATAAGACCATTTAAGACTTAGATTTTATTTCATAGCCAATTAATACAGTTTATTGTTCAAAGACATGGCATTTACACTGCCTGGACAGTTTGCACTGTCCAGTAATTCCTATTTACAGTTTCCAGCATAGGACCCAGTTTTCAGTTCTGTTTTCACCTAATGGAAATAAACATTCTAAGGATCATGTCATTAAAATTTCAGCCCTGAATTTGATCTATACAATTTTTAGTGCATTTTCAAAGTGACTGCCCAGAACAGAGCAATTCTGGGCAGATTGCATCTAAACACATTTTAATGACTTAAATTCATTTTAACCAATGTTTTAGCCCTATAATTCATTTCATATGACACCCTAAACATGTTGAGTCCATGTTAATTCATTATACAAGGCTGCCAAAACAGAGTAGGTTGGTTATAATGCCTAATCTTGCATGTTTACTCAATTTCAATTCCACAAAACAGTTTCTATGTTACATAACTATGTTCATACTTTTATCCTTCATTTCCAGCATTTTTTGTTAACAATTCAATTTGTTTAACACCTTAATTACATTACCTATTCATGATCATAATCAATTCATCAATTCCATAGCTCAATTTTAAGTTCTAATCATTCAATTATCTCTTCAATATCACAATTTAATTTTCCAGCAACCTAGCTTATTACACTATCATAAACACATAATTTCCAGCATTGAACCTAGTGTTTGTTCTTCAATTTTGCATGATTCTACAACCCTTTAATCATCTAACAACATATTCAATATCTAATTCCATCTATAATCATCAAAACAGTCCAATTCAATAATCATAGATGCCCATTCAAATGATCACAAGAAGAATTATACTTACTTTGCTTCTAGCTCAATTTCAATGAAAAATTCCTACACATGCAAGCTTGATTTCTTCTTCAATAGCTGAATTTTCCAAGCTCTCTTTCTCTCAATTTTCCTCTCTCTATTCGGTTGGTAATGGAACGAAGGGAGGATGACAATGTGGTTATCCACATTAGTGGATTTGTGGAGTTACTAAACTATCCCTTAATTAGTTACTAATCATGTAATTAGTCAAGGGCAAAAAAGAGAACCATGAAGTTTATCATGCAAGCCTCATCTTTCTCCTTCAATTCAAATTGATCCTTTATATTTTGATCACTTAATACATACATTCTTTCAATTAGGCCATTAACTACTCAATTTAGCTTAATTCTAAATTCAATTAAGCTATCAACTTATGCAATCTGGTTCCAATACTTCTAAGCTAGGATTTGGGGTGTTATAATGACACCGAGGTTCATCTTTCATTTCTTCCCTAGCCGAGTGTCCATTCCCTCTCCACTTGTCTCCTTCACAAATTTACAACACGTAGGTCCTTGGTTTTAGGCTAAAATTACATGCAAGTTAGGAATTAATGAAATCTCTATTTTAGTCCCTTTTTCGAAATGGCTAGCAAACTTCTCAAACTTCACTTTTGGTCACTTCTTTATTTAATCCTTCATGTAACATAATTTAATGAGAACTTAACCATTAAATTAATAGAAAACTTCTAAGCCCACTTTTGGGATATTACATGTTAGTTGTTTTTGTTATTGCATTTTTCTTATTATTTTTACTGATTTTTCTTTTTGCTTGTTTTATCAAAAAAAAAATTCAGGTGCGCTACAAAGTTAAGGGACATCAACATGTGGGGAAATAAAAGCTGATCTATTCGATAGTTGATTTGGGAATATATGAATCAATCCACTAAAGAATTTCTTACATCCACCGATTATTACCTAAACCATTCGAGAAAGGCCCAAAGAGTCCATACCATGGAAAACTCTTGCCCTTGTTGTGGAAAACATCATGTGTTTGAGAATTGCCCTCACAATCCTGGTGCATATGGCTACATAGAGGACCATAGATGGTGTAACAGCCTAAATTTAGGCCTATAAGTTAGCCGGATAGATTAGACAGTTCGGGCAAACCGGATTGGGCGGCTGATGTGACACCCTAAAATTAGCCTAGAAATGTTACCATAATCTAAACTATAGGCTAATTGAATTCATAAGTTAATAAATTTAAAGAAGAAAGAACATTGGCCATCTTTAGGATCAAATAAGTGAAACTATAACCAAATTGAATTGAAATTTAAACTAGAAGGAATAAATAGAAAGATAAAATTGTGAACATGCAAAGGTATGAAGATTGCATGTAAAATTGAAATTAGATCAAGGCCTTGACACATGTTCTCATTGGAAGAGAACATGTGCCAATTTGGATGGTGACTCATGGCCAAGGAGGAAAGATGAACAAACATATTGTCATCTTCCTCCCATTATCATCCACCTTGGCTGATTATTGAGAGAGAAAAGGGGAGAGAAAATCTTCATGCAACACCTTCAAATTCAAGCTTATTGATTCAACCTTGGTCAAATTTATCTTGGAGAAGGTATAATGCTTGATTCCAACTTGTTATAGAATGGTTGAATGAGTGATTGATGATGTTCTTGTGTATAAATTGAATTGGATGATTTCTATGTGTGTTAGGATCATGCTAGCTTCAATTTGAACTTGAAATTGTGATTTCTAGTAACCAATTTGATAAAGGAAATATGTATAGTTTCTTGAAATTTGAGAAATATGTACATGGTTGAAAACAATCTTGATTAAGGACTATTTTGGATATTGAAAATGTTTACATGTCAATTGGATATAGAATCCTGTTTTGATCATGTGTCTAGATGAAATGATGATTGAATTAAGTAGATATGTTGCTGGAAAATTACTACACCTAATTGGATTAGTTAAGTTAGGTAATGGACTGCTCAATTGGTAAATTGAATGTGCCATGTTGATCAAATATATCAAATTGGGTTCAACATGATAATGCCCTATTTTAAGCACATTGCTAGGTGAACTAGAATGGCCTAGACATGTGAAAATGAATTGAATTTCCCTATTAAAACCTTGCTTAGGTGAGTTAAGAAGCTAGAAATTCAACCTAGTGTAATCTACCAAAATGCTCTGTTATGGGTAGTAACTTTGAAAAATCACTATAAATTGTATAAAATGAATTTAAGGCTAAATTTTTTTTATGGAAAAACACGTTGATATGTCTAAATTCATTAGGAGAAAATAGAACTTAACTCTGGTTGTAGAACGAAATGTAGAGAAGAAACCCTAGGGACAGTGCAAATTGTCTAGTGTAACAAATTACCCTGTCTGTAAGTTAAAAACTGTAGTAATTGGCAAAAACCTAAAATGCAAGACTTATATGGTTATAAAGAAAATTACGTTATCTTTCCAACGTGAAAACCAATTGAAATTCCGACGTACGAAATGAAAGTTATGCATGATTAAGTGACTAGAGTGCAAGCTGCATGGCAGCAGCAATATAGGCAATTGCACACTGTTTTGTGGCAATTTGTAAACAGTTTTAGGACATTGATTCTGCCTTGTTTTACATGAACTGGAGTATAGATAAGTGTAATGGAGAATGTATATGAGCATGCTACCAGATTTGTGAATGTTATGTGTTTGAAACCTTGCCTTGATTGAATGGTCATATGATCGTTGTTTGACATGTTTGTACTTGTAATGTGATAGAACCAGGAGAAAACTTGGTGGAAGAGGATAGAGTGGATCATCCTAAAGCCAAGAAAAAAGGAGTGTGGATCCAAGACTGGCTAGCTTGGAGTATTGTGAGTGTAGTTTTCTCTAAGGTTAGGGCTAGGTCCTAACCAAATGCATACTTGTTTACATTCTTGAAATGTTAAATGAACCTAATCATGGACTTGACTTAATATGGGAAGAATCACTAGTAATGCATGAAACTTTATCACAACTTTGCATTCATGTTTAATTCGAATGTTTAAGCATGATTAAGTGGTAACCTTGGTGCTTATATGTGTGATATGGCATGTGATAAAGTGCTTAAAGAACTTGCTTGTAATGTATCCTACTTGATGAAATGAAACATGAAAATTACATGAAATGTGAGCTATGGCTCAAATGGCCTAAGGGCCTAATATGAAATAAACTTGCTTGACATGATCTTGATCTTGAAACACTTGAATAAATGGTAAATCGAACAACCTTGGTAGCTAGTTGGACTAGGTAGAAGGGCATGCCTTAGAGTCTAGAGCTCATTGTGTTAGGGTGATTACGGTCCAAGGCTAAGGCCCCTATTTGGTGACAGTAGGTGGGTTCACCAGTACTACGGTGCATCTTGTGGCGACAGTTGGTTGGAGACTCGATTACCTATGCAAACTAAGTACCAAGGGGGTTGTTTAATTGATAAAACATGTAATAACAATCCAATAACACATGTTACTTGTCTTGAAAGCTATATATTGAATATTTCTTGTCCTGAAAGCCATGTATTGTATGCTATTTGTCATGTATGCATGACTTAACTTGATTTCTTGTTTTGAAAGCATGATGTGCTTGATTCATGATATGAAAACATGAAGTATGATTCCATGTTCTTGTTCCTTGTTGGCCGAATGTTTGATATCCATAGCTAGGATTATCTTGATGCTTGAAAGCCTTAGCTAGGATCAATCTAATGCTTGAAACCCCTAGCTAGGTTCATTCTTGTTTAAATGACATTAAACATGATATAACAAATGGTTAGAACTAGTTACTACCTCACTAAGTACATTCTTGTACTTATCACTCTCATTTTCATTCTTCCCAACTACAGGATAAAGGATACGAGTGTTGCTTGATCTTGAAGCTGATTACTTAAGCTCGAAGCAAGACAAAAGCTTAGTTTAAGTATGGTTTCATAGTTGTTTTGTATATCTCCTAGAAAGATGGCACTAGATTGTATATAGTTTATCATGTTCTTGCATTTTGATACACTTGAACTTGTATATATGTTATTGTTCTTGAATGGGCCTACTATGTTTATGATTTGATTAACAAATGAGAAACAAGTTTGTATGGAACTTAGATTACATGTAATGGAAAAGATTTGATGTGCATATATGAGATTATAAATGGAAAGGAACAAATGTTTGATCTAGTTATAAGTACCATTCGAATGCTTTGATAGTATGTATTCACTTGTGTATGTACATATCATGTTGAAAGTGTTATTGTGTATTTGTATGGTGCTTGCTGAATGGTATAGTTCATTAGGAACTAGTTACTTGCCTTGTTGTATGGATTTTGTGTTAATGGCCGAATGTATGAGTTTAGTATAAGGCTTGATTGGAAACAAGTTCATGCAATTGTATGTTCAAATAACATGTTTAGTAAAATAGGTAAGAGATGTTACATGTATGCATTCTAGGATCAATGAAATGAATTGGAAGTATAATGCACACTTAGGCAAATCGAATGGGTAGTGGTATAAGATGAAGTTGTTGAATCATGAAAGTAGTAACTTGTAATGAAAGCATGAAAGGAATTAAGTTAGTGACCTATTCGAATGGTTTTAGGTTGAAGTAAGAATCAAAATGTAAGTTGCTTGCATGATAAGTATTGAATGTTTGGTTGCTTGTTAGTTAAGTAACTCATCTAATAAGGATGAGTTATCAATGTCTTGCCTTGTATTGTATTGCTTGTATTGCTTGCCTTGTCTTTGCTTGCTTGTTAAGTAATGCTCCCGAGATGGTTTGCTACTAGCCCGGGGTAGGGGGTGTTACATTTAATTGGTAATCAGAGCTTTAGATTTAGTCGATTCTTGGACTAAACTGAGCTATCATGCATAATATAGGATACTTGTGCCACCTAGGAGACTTGTATTGAATAGCTTGTGTCTTGCTTATTAAACTGAATCCCTAATTGTTCTATTTGAACATAGAATGTCTGAAACAAGACTTGGTTGGGATATTGAAAGTCCTGAAGGCTCCTCGAATGAAGAAGATAGTGTGAGGATGGAGCAGAATCCTCCACAACAACAAACTCAAAACCGAGCCCAAGCTGTTGCTCAACAGGAAACTCCTGTTATAAATCCTGTGCAACAAAAATGTCTCCTGAGTATGAATGAGATGTTTAATCATCTAGTAATTGCTTTGAAACAAGACCATCCTACTGCTCCTCCTATTGTTGTGCCAGACAGAGCTCCAATTGACAAGCTGGCTCATCACCGGGCCTATACTTTCACTGGCACTGATGAAGCCAACCCCAAAATAGTTGAGTATTGGTTAGAGGCCACTACTCGAATCATGACTAAACAGCTACCTTGTCCTGATGAGCACAAGCTCGAATGTGCCATAGCCTTGTTAGAAGATAAAGCTTTAAGTTGGTGGGAAACCACTACCCTAACTACTCCTGCAAAAGCTATAACTTGGAAATTCTTCCTCGAGGAATTAAGGAAGAAATACATTAGTAAACAGTACCTGGCCGAGCACCAAAAATGTTTCTTGTATCTCAAGCAAGGTGCCCGACCCATTGAACAATACGTGAGTGATTTCTGCTAGTATTGCAAGTACGGGTCAAAATATATCAAAATCGATGCTGATAAATATGGGATGTTCATCGATGGACTGAATGATGAACTAAGTCCAATTTTCACTGCCCTAGGTATCACTGACTTCCATAATTTAGTTAACCGGGCTATTGCACCGAGGTAAAGATGAAGGCCTCTAAGAAACGCAAGAGTGGTAACTCTTGGAAAGATAAACGATCTAGAAATGATGACAAGCCTCACTGGCAGTCAAAGACATCTAAACACTCTAAAGATCACTCCTCAAATTACACTCCTATTTAGAAAAGCAATTACATGCCGAGACCTCAATCGGTAACCAAGCCTGCAGCCCATATCATCCCTGTTGATAGTATTGGGAATTTCGGCAAAGCTGCTCAATATCCTACTTGCAAGTTCTGTTAGAAGCACCGCACCGGGCAATGCAGAACTCAACAAAATTTGTGTTTCTTATGTGGAGCCTTCGATCATTATATCCGTGTTTGTCCTCAGAATCCTCACAAGGTTCCAACTCGATCTCTTGCAAATGCTAGTTCAGCTCCATCTAATCGAAACAAGGGCCTGAGACAAGCTCAGTCTAGGAATCAAAGCAAAGGTAGAGGCCAACATTCGGCACCTACACACCAAGAATCCCGAGCCCCTGCTCCAATCTACCACATTCGTAGGAAAGAGGAAGAAGAAGCACCCAATGTTATCACAGGTACTGTTGAATTAAATTCAAGTCCTGCATATGCTTTGATTGATTTGGGATCTACCCACTCTTTTATATGTTCTTCGGTGATTGCTAAGTTAAACTTAAAACCCGAACTTGTTAAGACTAGCCTTGTAGTTTCGAACCCTATAGGAGGAAATATGCCTATTAACTTTCTTTGCAAGCAATGCCCTATAAGCATTCGAAATGTTCCTTTTCCCATGGACCTTTATGTCTTGCCTTTTTGTGAATTCGATCTAGTGTTAGGACTAGATTGGCTAAGCAAACATGAAGCCTGGATAGATTGCCAAAATAGGAGACTTTATCGCTGGGGCTTAGGAAAAGAATCAATCCTCCTAATTGATAGAAAACTGTCCTCAATCTTTGCTGCCATGACTATGCAAGATAAACTTGAATTCAGCTTACCTAGTATTCCAATTGTATGTAAATTCATTAATGTTTTTTCCGAGGAACTCCCTGGTCTCCCTCCAACCAGAGAAGTAGAGTTCAAGATTGAAGTTCAACCTGGAACAACTCCGGTGTCCATCTCACCCTATCGAATGGCACTTGTTGAATTGAAAGAACTCAATAAGCAACTCCAAGAGCTACAAGATAAAGGCTTTATTCGGCCTAGCTCATCTCCCTAGGGTGCTCCAGCCTTGTTCGTGGAAAAGAAAGACGGGACTATAAGACTCTGTATTGATTACAGACATTGAACAAGCTTACTATCAAGAATTTGTATCCTCTCCCAAGGATAGAAGATCTCTTTGATCAACTCAAGGATGCTTCGGTGTTCTCAAAGATCGATCTTCGATCAGGATACTATCAAATGAATGTAAAAGAAGAAGATGTACCCAAGATAGTCTTTCGTACTCGATATGGCCACTTTGAATTTCTTGTAATGCCATTCGGGTTAACGAATGCCCCAGCTGCTTTCATGGACCTCATGAACCGTGTATTCAAGCCCTATCTTGACAAGTTTGTGGTTGTCTTCATCGATGATATTCTGGTGTATTCTCAGAATAAGGAAGAACACTCCAAACGCCTTCGAATTGTATTGCAAACTCTCTAAGAACGTCAATTGTTTGCAAAGTTCTCTAAGTGTGAATTTTGGCTATCGGAAGTCTCGTTCCTTGTTCTTGTCATCTAACCAAAAGGAATTAAAGTAGACCCGAGCAAAATTTGATCTATCATGGAATGGAGACCTCCGAGGAATATTGGTGAAGTCAGAAGCTTTCTCGGTTTAGCCGGGTATTATCGATGATTTGTCAAGGGATTCTCATCTATTGCCGCAAGCTTGACTAAGCTAACTCGCAAAGATACACCCTTTGTTTGGTCGGAGAACCAACAACGAAGCTTCGACCAACTTAAACAAGCTCTGTAACACCCCAAATCCTAGCTTAGAAGTATTGGAATTAAATTTCATAAGTTGATAGCTTAATTGAATTTAGAATTAAGCTAAATTGAATAGTCAATGGCCTAATTGAAAGAAAGAATGAAATAAGTGACCAAATTAGAATGGCTACAATGAATTAAAAGAGAAAGATTGAGATTGCATGATAAATATCATGAATCTCTTATTTGCCCTTGACTAATCACATGATTAGTAACTAATTAAGGGATAGATTAGTAACTTCCTAATTCCACTAATGTGGATAACCAAGTGGTCATCATCTTCTTCATTTCATCGTGTTGGCCGAAACTAGAGAGAAAATAAAGAGAAAGAAGCTTAGGAAAATTCAGCCATTGAAGAAGAATTTTAGCTTGCACGTGTAGTGATTTTTCAAGGAAATTAAGCAAGAAGCAAAGTAAGTATAGTTCTTCTTGTGTTTAATTGAATAGGCAACTATCTTGTTCAAATTGGACTGTTTTTGATGATTATTGATGGAATTAGATATTGAATGTGTTGTTAGATGATATAATGGTTGTTGAATCATGCTAAATTGAAGAATGAAACTAGGTACAAGGCTGGAAATTATGTGTTTATGCTAGTGAAACAGACCTAGGTTGCTGGAAATTTGTATTGTGATGTTAGAGTGGGAATTGAATGATTAGAACATAAAATTGAGCTATGGAAATAATGAATTGATGATGATCATGAATAGGTAATGTATAGAAGGTGTTAAACAAATTGAATTAGATGCAGACAATGCTGGAAATGAAGGATGAAAGCATGAACATAGTTATACAATATAGAAACTGTTTTGTGGTATTGAAATTGAGTAATCATGCAAGATTAGACTTTGTAACCAACTTACCCTATTTTGGCAGCCTTTTTTAATGAACTAACATGGACCTATCATGTTTATAATGTTATATCAAATGAATTATAGGGCCAAGACATTGGTTAAAATGGATTAAAGGCATTAAAATGTGAATAGGTACAATCTGCCCAGAATTGCTCTGTTCTGGGCAGTCACTTTGAAAATTCACCAAAAATTGTATAGATTGAATTCAGGGCCGAAATTTTAATTACATCATCCTTAGAATGTCTATTTCATCAGGTGAAAATAGAACTGAAAACTGGGTCCTATACTGAAAACTGTAAATAGGAATTTCTGGGCAGTGTAAACTGTCCAGGCAGTGTAAATGCCCTGTCTTTGAACAATAAACTGTACTAACTGGATAAGAAATAAATGTGAGTCTTAAATGGTATTATAGTAAATTTTGTTAGCTTTCCAAAGGTGTATAGCAATCGAAATTCTGACATACGGATTAAAAGATATGACCATTTAAAGGGACAGTGTGCAAATTGCCAGGCAGCAGTGTCTTGGGCAGTTTGGGACTGTTTTTACACCTAGTAAAAAACTATTTCCAAAACAGTTTTGGAACATTATAATCTGTCCAATTATGTATTAAAATGATGTAATAACAATGTGGAGATAAATTGGTAAGAAATGCTTAAAAGGAAGCATAAAAACAGTAGCTAAATGTTAGGTAAAATGTAATAACATTGCTACTATGATTGTATGTGTTATATTATGCTTGTTTTGATGGAATGTGTATGTGTTACGCTTGCTAGACAAAGGGCAGCAGGTTGGAGAAGAAGAGGATAGGAGTGGACATCCCAAAGCTAGGGCAAAGGGATTTGGATCCAAGATAGTTGAATTGCTAGGAGTATTGTGAATGTAACTAACCTTAGGGTTGGGACTTAGGTCCTAACCAACCTTGTTATTGCTTAAATGAAATGTCAATGCCATGCAACATGTCTTAAAGTATATTTGGCTTATTAAGGGAAGAATGAAATGTATCATAACTTGTTTGATGCCATAATCTTTGTGTTTACTTGGGTGTTAAGCAAATATGATCAAATGTTTGTCATGTGCATTGCTTATGCCTAAGGTATGAAATGGCATGCTTGCTTGGAGAATAAGGTACACACAATGCATACATATACTTGTGTTTGTGAATGTTATACATGGCTGATTGATTCGAATGCTATGGATAGTTATGTATTGGGAGTTAAGACTCCATAAGCCTAAGGGCTTGGCCTTTGAATGACATAATGTTGTATTGAATCATGAAATGTATAAAGCTTAAATGAAATGGGTAATCAACAACCTTGGTAGCTAGTTTGATAGATAGGAGGGCATGCCTTAGAATCTTGAGCTCATATTGGCACTACGGTGCATATTTGTACGACAGTACATATTGGCACGACGGTGCATATTGGCACTACGGTGCATATTGGCAGTTCGGTGCATATGGATAAGATTTTATTATCTATTAAGCTACTTACCAAGGATGTTGTAAAAGGACTTAATAAATCAAATGAACATTGCTTGTATTGTAAGAAAGTTGTATGAACTTCATTGCTTTGAAAGATGACACATGAATGGTTGCAAAACTTGTTACTTGTCATGAAAGAAATGTATGGATGATGGATTTATGTATATATGCCTACTTGATGAATTAAGTGATTGATTGCTTTTCTTCTAAGCATGTGGTTCGAATGGCTTATAAGTACCATGATGAATGTGTTTTGTTGATTGTATGATATGTAAGGATTGCCTAAATTACCCTATGCAATTCGAATAGCATATGTATTATATTGATGGTCTTGATTAGTTGAAAAAAATGAAAAATTGGATATGTATACTTGAGAAATTGACTAGACTTAGTGTTACCTCACTACGTACACATCTTGTACTTAGCACTCTACTCTTCATTCTTCCATAACAGATTAAAGAATACTTCAAGAGGATATCTTGGGTTTGAAGCAACACTTGAGGAAATCTTAAAAGTATGAGTTCATACTCTTTGTATACTCCTAATTTGGTGGCACTAGATTTTGTATTAGGTAGCTTTGATCATGCATTTGATTATGTGTATAAGACTAGTTTGTGAAATGTTTTGATGGGCCTACCATGTAATCTATTTGGATGATTTAAAACTATGTTTGAACTAAGATGATAGGTAGATATAAGAAGTAGATGCTGAGTAAATTGTGTTGAAATTTAATGTTTGATGAAATTATGTATGATTCTAAAGTAGAACCAATGTGTGATGCAATCTTGTCTAATTTGAATGCTAAACTTATGTTGTATGTTCATGAATTTGCTCCTATATCCATTACGTGATTCGGCAAGGACAAGATTGAGGCTAAGGTATGTCAAGCATGCATTATCAATGTATAAACCAAATATGCTATGAAATGTGATGACTTGATTATAAAGAAACAATTGAAATGTAATTAGGGACTTCCATGATTGTTCGAATAGGATGAGTGAAGATGTAATAAGATGTAAGTTGGATGCATGTAATGTTCATGTAGAATGGTTGATTGTGTAGTTTCTTAAGTTGAAAGTAAACTAGTTAAGACATGCTTAGTGACCACCTAGTGTATTCAAATATGGCATTGGAATGATAGAATGAATGAAAGTTATACCATGTTTAATTGTAACTTAAAGTGAAGTATGTCAGCCTTGTGTTTGTTGTTTGTATAATTGTATACAATTGAATGGATTGGAAATATGATAATGGTAACTTAAGTTATAAGTAAAGAATGAAACAAATTAGTACCTAAATTAGTATGCTATGTATGTTGTGTGGTTTGCTTGTATGAATTGTATGTTTGAAAGGTTTAGATTGGGATTGCTTGCGCATCAAGGCAAGTATCCCGAGGTTACTTGTTCGACAAGTAACCTATCAATCGCTTTGTTTTCGTTTCGGTAATACTCCCTAACCAGTTTACGGCTAACCCAGAAATAGGGTGTTACATTTATTGGTATCAGAGCTTTTTGGTTGATTCGATAAGCTCATTTGCATCATATAGGATATGTGCCACCTAGGAGACTTGATATAAGCTTGTGATGTTGCTTAAATGTGTAAATGTGATAACTAATACTCTATTTGTTCTTATTGAACTAGAATGTCAAAAATAAGATTGGGTCGGGATAATGAAAGTCTCGTAAGCTCCTCGAACGAAGGAGACAGTGTAAGAATGGAACGGAACCCACCTCAACATTGAGCTCAGACTGCTACTCAACAAGAAGCTCCTGCTATTAATCTTGTGTAGCAAGAATGTCTTACAAGTATGAAAGAGATGTTCAATCATCTCGTAACTGTCCTAAAACAAGATCATCTCATTGCTTCTACTGTTATTGTGCCAAATCGAGCCCCTATTGACAAGTTGGCTCAACATCGGGCATATACCTTCACTAGCGCCGATAAGGCTAATCCGGAAGTAGCCAAGTACTGGTTAGAGGCCACTAGTATTCTGATGAAATAATTTCCATGTCCGGATAAACATTGATGAGTTCTTCATTGATGAGTTCAAGAAGAAGTATATCAGCGAGCAATATCTGGCTGAGCACGGAAAATGATTTTTGTATCTTAAACAAGCTGGCTGACCTATAGAGCAATACGTGAGCAACTTTTGCAAGTATGGGTCAGAATATATCAAAACCAAGGCCGACAAGTTCTGAATGTTCATAGATGGGTTAAATGATGAATTAAGCCCGATATTAACTACTTTGGGTATTACTGACTTCCATAATTTGGTAAAATGAGCCATTTCTACAAGAGCGGACACTCCTAGAAAGACAAACGACCTAGGAGCGATGATAAGCCACACTGGCAATCAAAGAAGTCCAAACATTCCAAGGGACACTCTTCGAACTATACCCCTAATCATAAGAGTGGTTACATTCTGAAACCTCAAACAATTATAAAGACTTCATTTATGGATGTTTCTATTAATAGCACGGGGAATCAGACTAAAGCTACTCAATATTCACTTTGCAAGTTCTGTCAGAAACATCAAACTGGCCAGTGCAGAGTTCAACAGAATTTATGCTTCTCATGTGGAGCCTCTGGTCATTATATTTGGGATTGTCCTCAGAATCCCAACAAGGCTTCGAATCGAGCTTCTGCAATTGCTAGCTCAACTCCTCCTAACAAAAACAAAGCACCCAGACAAGCTCAGTCTAGAATTAGGGTAAACAGAAGGACCCCTATTCGAATGCTCCAACTCATCAGGAATCTCGAGCCCCTACTCGTATGTACCATATTTGTGGTAAAGATGATAAAGAAGCTCCCGATGTTATTGCGGGTACCGTTGAGTTAAATTCCAATCCTACTTATACTTTAATTGATACGGGGTCTACCCACTCATTTGTTTGTTCTGCCTTGACCAACAAGTTAAAATTGAAACCCAAAATTATTGAATCCAATCTAGTAGTTTTGAATCCATTATGGGGAAAAACACCCATTAACTTGCACCACAAGCAAGCTCCCTTGAACATTCGAAATATCCCAAATTCTATTGATCTATATGTACTACCTTATTGTGAATTTGACTTCATTTTGGGGTTAGATTGGTTAAGTAAACACGAGGCCTGGGTAGATTTCCAAAATCGAAGATTGTATCTCCAGGGTTTAGGGAAAGAATCCATTCTCTTAACAGACAAGAAACCAACTTCAATATTTGCTAAGATGATCCTTCAAGATGAAATTGACTTTGGTTTGCCTAGCATGCCTGTTGTTCCTGAATTCACTGATGCTTTTCCTTAGGAACTCCCTGGTGTTCCTCCAACTAGAGAAATAGAATTTGGGATAGAAGTTCAGCCTAGAACAGCTCCGGTGTCCATTACACCTTATAGAAAAAAGAATTAAAGAAGCAACTTCAGGAGTTGCAAGATAAAGGTTTCATATGGCCTAGCACTTCTCCTTGGGGTGCACCGGTTTTGTTTGTAAAGAAAAAAGACGGGACTATGCGGCTTTGTATTGATTACCGTCAATTAAACAAGCTTACCATTAAGAACCGGTATCCCCTGTCAAGAATTGAAGATCTTTTTGATCAACTTAGGGATACTGCCGTATTCTCTAAGATTGACCTTCAATTAGGGTATTATCAAATGAAAGTGAATGAACAAGATGTACCTAAGATATCCTTTCGTACTCGATATGGCCACTTCGAATTCCTCGTAATGCCATTTGGGTTAACGAATGCTCTGGCTGCTTTCATGGATCTAATGAATCGGGTATTCAAGCCTTATCTTGACATGTTCGTGGTCGTATTCATCGACGACATTTTTGTGTACTCTCGGAATAATGAGGAACATGCTGAACACCTCCGAATTGTCTTGCAAACACTTCGAGAACATCAATTGTATGCCAAGTTCTCCCAATGTGAACTCTGGTTACTAGAAGTTTCTTTCCTTGGCCACGTTATCTCGGCTGAAGGAATTCAGTCTATCCTGAATTGGAGACCTCCAAAGAATGCAAGCGAGGCCCGAAGCTTTCTCGGTTTAGCTGGGTATTATAGAAGATTTGTTAAGGGCTTTTCCTCTATTCCTGCAAGTCTTACTAAGCTTACTCGCAAAGATACGCCTTTTGTTTGGTCGAAAAGCCAACAACAAAGCTTCGATCAACTTAAGCAAGCTCTAACTCATGCCCCGGTACTCATCCAACCAGAATCGAGTAAGGAATTCACTGTTCACAGTGATGCTTCTCATCTAGGACTTGGTTGTGTCCTAATGCAAGATGGGAAAGTAATTGCTTATGCTTCAAGGCAACTAAAGCCACACAAGTCTAATTATCCAACACACAATCTGGAACTTGCAGCTATCCTATTTGCTCTCAAGATATGGAGACACTATCTATACGGAGAGAAATGCAATCTATTTACCGATCACAAAAGTCTCAAGTACCTCCTAACTCAGAAGGACTTGAATCTGAGGCAACAGAGATGGCTCGAATTTCTTAAGGACTACGATTTGGTTATCGACTACCATCCGGGGAAAGCAAACGTAGTTTCTGACGCCCTTAGTCGCAGACCATACTTTGGTAACTCTTAAATCTAGAATCCTGATTAAATTTAATTGAATTATGCTTCTATTGTTTTGCAAATAATGAATTTAGAGCTTTCTTAAGCTACAAGTAACTTATTCGAATAAGAATTATGCTTAAAATGCTTATAACCATTGAAAATTGAATCTTTCTTAGCTTGTAAGAAATCCTTCGAATAATGCCTTGTGATACAAGAAACAATTTGAATAGTGCCTTGCACTGCAATAAATCTATTGAAAACCATTCTAATGACTTTGTTAATGCTTTCGTAGCTACTACGACTATCAATGCTCATTTCCAACTACCCAAGAGCCAGGAAATTATGTCTGAACTTCAAGTTCAATCCGATTTCATCTCGAGAATTAAAGAACTCCAACAAGTTGATCCAGATCTTCAGAAGATCATATCTAAGTTTGCTTCTGAGTCTAGCTCCGACTTCTCCCTTAAGTCAAATGGACTCCTCTATTTCAAGGATAGAGTGTGTGTTCCTAACAATGAAGAATTAAGACGGGAAATGTTACAAGAAGCACACCAAAGTTCTTTCTCGATCCACCTTGGATCGGTTAAGATGTATAAGGACCTAAAGCCACTATACTAGTGGCCTAGCATGACATCTGCAATCACGGACTTCGTATCAAAGTGCCTGACATGTCAAAGAGTCAAAACTTAGCATCAAGTCCCTACTGGATTGCTTCAACCCATTAAACTTCCCCAATGGAAGTGGGATCGAATTTCCATGGATTTTGTCATCGGTCTTACTTCTACTCCAAGAAAGAACGATGTTGTGTGGGTGATTGTTGATAGATCACTAAATCTACTCATTTTCATCCTTGTTCGTATGAACATGAGCTTGGAAACCCTTGTTGAGCTGTACATTTGTGAAGTGATTCGGTTACATGGTGTACCTACAGTAATTATCTCCGATCGTGACCCTCAATTTGGTTCTCGATTCTGGAATTCTCTATAGAAAGCTCTACGAGCTAAAGTATATCTTAGTACGGCCTTTCATCCTCAATCGGATGGCCAATCTGAGAGAATCATTCAAGTGTTAAAAGATATGCTACGGGCTTGTATTATTGACTTTGGGAAGAACTGGAGAAATCCCAACCTCTTGTTGAGCTTGCCTACAACAATTGCTACCTGTCTTCTATTCAAATGGCACCATTTGAAGCTCTATATGGTAGAAGATGTAGAACTCCCTTATGCTGCTCTGAATTGGGAGAAAACAAAGTATTGGGACCTCAATTGCTTTGGGAAACCGAAGAACAAATCAAGATTATTCACGATCAATTAAAGATAGCTTTTGATAGACAGAAAGCGTATGCTGATTTGAAAAGAAGAGATATTCAGTATGCTATTGGAGACAAAGTATTCCTAAAGGTCTCACATTGGAGGAATGTGCTCAGATTTGGAAGAAAATGGAAGCTCAATCCCCGATACATCGGATCATTTGAAGTTATTGAAAGAGTTGGTACAGTGGCCTATCGATTAGCTATTCCTAGAGAATTCGATAGAATACATATTGTCTTCCATGTTTCAATGCTCAGAAGGTATCAATCTGATACTTCACACATTCTTGAGCCGAAGAAGTTGAATTGAATCCTGACTTGTCCTACGAAGAAGAACCTATTCAGGTTCTTGACCGGGATGTAAGAAAGCTTCGGAACAAGATTGTTCCTCTTGTTAAGATCTTATGGAGAAATCATAAGGTGGAAGAAGCTACCTGGGAATATGAAGAAGTCATGAGGAAGAAATATCTTCACCTATTCAATTTAGGTAAATTCGAGGACGAATTTAATTTAAGGGGGCAGAATTGTAACACCCCAAATCCTATCTTAGAAGTATTGGAATTAAATTTCATAAGTTGATAGCTTAATTGAATTTGGAATTAAGCTAAATTGAATAGTCAATGGCCTAATTGAAAGAAAGAATTAATTAAGTGACCAAATTAGAATGGCTACAATGAAATAAAAGAGAAAGATTGAGATTGCATGATAAATATCATGAATCTCTTATTTGCCCTTGACTAATCACATGATTAGTAACTAATTAAGGGATAGATTAGTAACTTCCTAATTCCACTAATGTGGATAACCAAGTGGTCATCATCTTCTTCATTTCATTGTGTTGGCCGGAACTAGAGAGAAAATAGAGAGAAAGAAGCTTAGGAAAATTCAGCCATTGAAGAAGAATTTTAGCTTGCATGTGTAGTGATTTTTCAAGGAAATTAAGCAATAAGAAAAGTAAGTATAGTTCTTCTTGTGTTTAATTGAATAGGCAACTATCTTGTTCAAATTGGATTGTTTTTGATGATTATTGATGGGATTAGATATTGAATGTGTTGTTATATGATAGAATGGTTGTTGAATCATGCTAAATTGAAGAATGAAACTGGTACAAGGCTGGAAATTATGTGTTTATGCTAGTGTAACAAACCTAGGTTGCTGGAAATTTGTATTGTGATGTTAGAGTGGGAATTGAATGATTAGAACATAAAATTGAGCTATGGAAATAATGAATTGATGATGATAATGAATAGGTAATTTATAGAAGGTGTTAAACAAATTGAATTAGATGCAAACAATGTTGGAAATGAAGGATGAAAGCATGAACATAGTTATACAATATAGAAACTGTTTTGTGGTATTGAAATTGAGTAAACATGCAAGATTAGACTTTGTAACCAACTTACCCTGTTTTGGAAGCCTTGTTTAATGAACTAACATGGACCTAACATGTTTAGAATGTTATATGAAATGAATTATAGGGCCAAGACATTGGTTAAAATGGATTAAAGGCATTAAAATGTGAATAGGTACAATCTTCCCAGAATTGCTCTGTTTTGGGCAGTCACTTTGAAAATTCACCAAACATATAGATTGAATTCAGGGCTGAAATTTTAATGACATGATCCTTAGAATGTCTATTTTTATTAGGTGAAAACTGGGTCCTATACTGAAATCTGGGTCCTATATTGAAAACTGTAAATAAGAATTTCTGGGCAGTGCAAACTGTCCAAGCAGTGTAAATGTAATGTCTTTGAACAATAAACTG
This sequence comes from Hibiscus mutabilis, assembly GCA_019671005.1. NCBI lineage: Eukaryota > Viridiplantae > Streptophyta > Magnoliopsida > Malvales > Malvaceae > Hibiscus > Hibiscus mutabilis. Next base: position 39,102,856 of record CM033718.1, on the reverse strand, counting down.
TATTAATTGGATAAGAACTAAAATGCAAGTCTTACATGGTCTTATAGGAAATTTTGTCATCTTTCCAACGGATTATAGCAATCAAAATTCCGACGTACGGATTAAAATATATGACCATTTAAAGGGACAATGTGCAAACTGCCAGACAGTAGTGTCCTGGGCAGTTTGGGACTGTTTTTGCACCTAGTAAAAACTGTTTCCAAAACAGTTTTGGGACATTGTAATCTGTCCAATTATGTAATAAAATGAAGTAATAACAATGTGGAGATAAATTGGTAATAAATGCTTAAAATGAAGCATAAAAACAGTAGCTAAATGTTAGGTAAAATGTAATAACATTAATACTATGATTGTATGTGTTATACTGTGCTTGTTTTGATGGAATATGTTTGTGTTATACTTGCTAGACCAAGGGCAGCAGGTTGGGGAAGAAGAGGATAGGAGTGGACATCCCAAAGCTAGAGGCAAAGGGATTTGGATCCAAGATAGTTGAATTGCTAGGAGTATTGTGAGTGTAACTAACTTTAGGGTTGGGACTTAGGTCCTGACCAACCTTGTTATTGCTTAAATGAAATGTCAATGCATGTAACATGAATTAAAGTATATTTGGCTAATTAAGGGAAGAATGAAATGTGTGATAACTTGTTTGATGCCATGATCTTTGTGTTTACACGGGTGTTAAGCAAATATGATCAAATGCTTGTCGTGTGCATTGCTTATGCCTAAGGTATGAAATGGCTTGCTTGCTTGGAGAATAACGTACACAGAATGCATACATATGCTTGTGTTTGTGAATGTTATACATGGCTGATTGATTTGAATGCTATGGATAGTTATGTATTGGGAGTTAAGACTCCATAAGCCTAAAGGCTTGGCCTTTGAATGACATAATGTTGTCTTCTAAGCATGTGGTTCGAATGGCTTTTGAGTACCATGATGAATGTGTTATGTTGATTGTATGATATGTAAGGATTGCCTAATTTACCCTATGCAATTCGAATAGCATGTGTATTGTATTGATGGTCTTG